>CALYLW010000641.1:261795-379662 GCA_944989445.1 Ampullaceana balthica | reverse complement strand
CCCATTAATTTTGATAGTTGGTTTGAAGGACTTTAGCAACCAAATCATGTCGATCCCATGCTGATTGGCCAGGTAAAAGATGAGCCTGAATTTCTGCGCATAGTGGATTGCATGTAAAGGTGATAAACAAATTGGCCTTCCATAATTTCCCTGACATAAGTAATTGCTCTGGAGTGTTCTCATGACATGGGTACTTGGACTTCATGTAATTGTTGTGGCATGATAACCATTTTCCCCAGATCATTTGGATTGGCATCATTCTGCAATGGCAGATCTGAGGTGAATGTAGTCTTCAACTCTCCGGCTTTTGATTTAGACGGTTGATATGCAAGCGTTCACTTTCAATTTCGCGTTAAAATATCTACGGATGAATTGATGGAACAGTATGTCTATAATGTCAAGAGATGGTTATCTGCACCTACTGCGAATCCAATGATTTCGATATGCCAGAAAAAGGTCCATGCTGTAACCTTTTTACAAATAAATTGTTTCCGTGTATGGGTTTGTCTGAGGAATGCCTAAAGGTGTACCCATCTTCTCTTGACACATTTCAGTAGGGGGTATTTGATGAGCATCATAAGTGCGATGAGTGTGCTCGGCAACTCTTTGGGGAGAAGGGTGGTGATCGCTCGGGGGTAGGACTTGGGCACGTTGCGGTCACAATAGTGTCTCTGGTCAGCCATGTACATAGGTCAATCCTACATTATTTTGGGGGGGTCTGGGTATAACGAATGGGGTTAGGACTGGGAGGGGGCGGGGGCTGCGCGGAGCACCAATCGTGGGTGTATGCTGGGGGCTTGGAGTTGCGTGCGGGACGGTTTTTGGTGTTGGGTGGCGGGGGGGCCTAGGTAGGTGGGAGCGGGAATAGCCACTATATCAATATTGGGGGGAAGGCGGTTTGGGGGCATTTCTTCTTGGGGGGAGTGGGGGGGGGGGTGACTGCGGAGTAGCGGGGGGGGGGGGGGGGGGTGGGGGGGGGAGTGGGGGGGGGGGGGGAGGGGGGGGTGGGGTGGGTGAGGAGGGTTGGGGGGAGGGGGGGGGGGGGGTGTGGGGGGGAAGTGGGGGCTGGGGGAGGGGGGGGGCGGGGGGGGGGGGGGGGAGGGGGGGGGGGGGGGGGGTGGGGGGTTGGGGGGTGAGGTGGGGGGGGGGGGGGGAGGGGTGGGGGGGGGGTGGGGTGGGGAGGTTGGGGAGGGTGGGGGTGGGTGGGGGGATGGGAGTGGGGGGGGGGGAGGGGGGGGGGGGGGGGGTGGGTGAGGTGGGGGGGGGGGGGAGGGGGGGGTGTGTGGGGGGGGGGTGGGGGAGTGGGGGGGGTGTGGGGTGGGTGGGGGGGGTGGGGTGGGGTGGGGAGGGGTGAGGGGGGGGGGTGGGGGGGTGTGTGGGGAGTGGGGTGTGGGGGGGGGGTGTGTGTGGGGGGAGTGTGGGGTGGGAGGGGGTGGAGGGGGGGGGGGGGGTGGTGGGGGGGGGGGGGGGGGGGGGGGTGGGGGGGGGGGGGGGAGGGGGGGGGGTGATGGGGGGTGGGGGGGGTGGGGGGGGGGCGGAGTGGGGGGGGGGTGGGGTGGGTGGGAGGGGTGGAGGGGTGGGGGGAGGGGGGGGTGGGTGGGCAGGTGGGGGGGAGGGGGGGTTAGTTTGTTGTTGGGGGTTATGTGTTTTTTTTCTTTTGTGATGGATTAGTGTGTTCTTTTTTTTTTTTTTTTTTTTTTTTTTTTTTTTTTTCTTTTTGTTTTTTCTTTTTTTTTGTGTTATTTTTTTTTTTTTTCTTTTTTTTTTTTTTTTTTTTTTTTTTTTTTTTCTTTCTTTTTCTTCTTTTTTTTTTTTTTTTTTTCTTTTTTTTTTTTTTTTTCGTTTTTTTTTTTTTTTTTTTTTTTTTTTTTTATTTTCGTTTTTTATTTTTTCTTTTTTTTTTTACTTTCTTTGTTGGACTTCTCTAGCTTGGTCTCCCATGAAATAGATCTGCAGAAACTGTGGTTCGCCTTCAGCTGGCAGCAGAGATCCAGCCCTGTGATAAATTTGGCCTTGAACTTTAAATGTTGGCATGAATCCTTGTTCACGAATTTCTTTGCTGGCACCAAAAGATGTCATTTGAAAGCATGAGTTGTATTTTCTGATGTTGGCTAGGAAGCGTTTAGACGTTTGAGATACACCTTGAAGCAAATGATCAAGTGGCTCAGGTGGATGTTGCAGAGTCTCTAGTTTAACTTTGCCATTTGAACAGCACATTCCAGGGTGCTCATCTTTCCATTTAAATGCACTGCAATGCTTGCAGATCAAGTTCATCTCACCAATGTTGACCTTTTCATGTTGATGGTATGGAATATCTGGGTCATATTGATGAGCAGCACCTTTTAGGTCTTGCTGCATTTCATTTCTTCTTCTGTTTAAATTTCCATTTCTCTGGTCTGCAAGTCTTATTTGGGTTTGTTTTTTTGTTTCATTTGCTCTTCTCATTGAAGATCTGACTCTTTTTTCATCAAGTCTTGCCTGTGTTTGTTTATTGGTTTCATTAGCTCTTCTGATTGAAACTCTTTCTCTCTCATCATCAAGTCTTGCCTGTGTTTGTTCACTGGTTTCATTAGCTCTTCTGATTGAAACTCTTTCTCTCTCATCATCAAGTCTTGCCTGTGTTTGTTCACTGGTTTCATTAGCTCTTCTGATTGAAACTCCTTCTCTCTCATCATCAAGTCTTGCCTGTGTTTGTTCACTGGTTTCATTAGCTCTTCTGATTGAAACTCTTTCTCTCTTATCATCAAGTCTTGTCTGTGTTTGTTCACTGGTTTCATTAGCTCTTCTTATGGAACCTCTTTCTCTCTCATCATCAAGTCTTGCCTGTGTTTGTTCACTGGTTTCATTAGCTCTTCTGATTGAAACTCTTTCTCTCTCAACAGCAAGTCTTGCCTGTGTTTGTTCATTCGTTTCATTTTCTCTATGTAAGGCTTGCTTCTTTGCCGTTTTAGAAACACGACCTAATTGAGTTTTTCTTTTTGGGGGCATGATTTCTCTGAAGAAAGATTGGAACATAATAGCTTATATATTGTTTTAGTGTACAACTGCTTTTAAGTATTTCCCTTTGTTAAAACTTTCTTCTTAAATACCATACTGAAGGTTCCCCCCCCCCTTTTAGCATCAATAAACTTATAAGTAACTTAGATAAATAAGTAACTTATAAGTAAATTATTAAATTAGTTTAAATTTTGCTACCCCATGACTATTTGTTTAATTCGGACACATCAATTGTGTTTAGACATTTGTAAAACAGGTGAAGTGTTAATTTAAGTTTTGGATATATAATTTGTTTAGTGATATTTTGTATTGATTATAAGATCCAAAAAAAAATATTCAGAAGAGATTTATTTAATTTAACCTTCACAAGATCAATAAATATATGTATTTAATTCATCCTTCTTAACATCAATGAACAGATGAATTTAATTTATTCTATTAGCACCACTAAATGGCTGAAAGGTATTAGATAAGCTAATATATAAACTTGTTTACTACTTCAAGTTTGGTTAGGTAGGGTTAGTTATAGTAAAATCTTAAAAAACACATTCTAAAGAGATTAATTTCATTTGTTCTTCTTAAGAATGTCAAGTTCTAATGATTTTTATGACTCACAAGGCTTCAACTCAATAAGTAAAAACACCATCAGAAGAATCAATATTTTAATTGAACAAAGAAATCCTTCAAGGCAAAATAATAACAACACTGTGCGTGCTCTCCGCTACAAAATCGTCCCTCTAGCATATCTCTCTATTGACGTCATCCCACACCAAACTACGTCACACCAAGCATGTGTCAAAATAGTGCGCACTGTGCAACAGTCAAACATTGACATTCCCAAAGCGGGAAAACCCCATCTAATATATAAAGATGAAAGTTTGTTTGTTTGTTTCTTTTGTTTGTTTTGTTACTCATAGAATGCCACACCGTTGGACCTAGGTGCTGAAATTTTGCATGGGACCCTCATTTGACCCGGGACAGGTCATAGGCTATGTAGTTTTTTTCTTATATAAAAAACTGACTCATCACTAATTGAATTCTCCAACTTCGCGTGTAGGTAGAAGCATGAAACTTTGGGAAGTTGTTGAGTAGCCTCTCACGACGATCATTTGCGTAAAAAAGTTGCAATTCAGTCATGGGGGCCGGGGGCACAAAGACGTTTTTTTCATTATATGGGCTATATGAAAATTGATATTTAAATATTTTTTTTGCTCGTTACCACCACGGAAGTGTACTTAACAACCACCCAGAGTTTTATGCTTCTAACTACACGGAATTAGTGATCTTTAGGTTCACTTGTGTTAAGTTTAATGACTTTCTTAATAAGTTCGTTAGCTAAAGTTTAAATAGTTAATTTGTTTAGCTTATGTAAACATAAAATTATGTAAACATGAAATGACAACATAGGTCCTAGGCCTTTATATGCATGTCAAGATCATTGATTCTTATTTTTAATAAGTAAGTTTATAGTAATGAGCAAGTTTTATTATGTTGTTGAAAATATTCAAATAGTTATTTGTTAAGTATGTATGTGTATGCAACGATTTACTTTCTTCTTATTTTTTTGTATTTCTCTTGATTAACTTCATTTAGTGCCCTCCCCTTTTCTATACTAATAAAAGCCTAAGCCCCCTCTCACTAATGGTCCAACTTCCCATTTGACTAAAAGTCTGTAAAATTTACGAATCATACTAAAAACAATTAAGCACGACTCAACTCTGAACTAAAAGTAATTAGTAAAAATCGCCCTTTATCTAATTTCCAGAAACAAAAACAGGAATTTTTTTTTACAAAATATAATGTCTTATCTCAAAACGGGAATCAAAAAAGAATTGTATCCCTTGGTGAAACAGCAACATATAAGATTTTGGAATCCATCGCTAAATGGACCGTTTTGTAGAAAGGGACAAAAGTGAACAAATTATAGTCAATTTTTAGTCAATTAAAGTTAATTTAAAGGCGGGCGCTTAAAATGAAGTCTTATAATGCAGTACTGCTCCAAAAATAAATTGTATACTTTTTGATAGTCTTTATTTATTAGTGTTTTAATATGGAAATGATATATAATGCTTTTTTTTATATTTGTCTCTATGTTATACGATTTAAATTTACGGCTTTTATGTAATAGGTATAATTTTAAAAAAGAATTCAAGTATGTTTTGGACCATGTTTCCCGATGGGACATCATAGTTTGTAAATTATATTTCAAACAACAGATTTAGTTTCTGCAAAATAAATAAATTATTTACGAAATAGGAAAAAAAGATGCTATGTTTGACTAAACATCTATTTTTAAAATGGCTTTTGTTATTCCGCAACAGCGTAATGACCATGGCATATTCAATTCGCCGCCCAACTTAATTAATTGCTTATAGGTTCACTTGTATTGAGTTTAATATGCTTATGTTTATAAGTCCGGTAGAAAGGTTTAAATTGTAAATTTATAGAGCGTATGTAATAAAAAAAACACAGCATTGGTCGTAGGCTTTTATATGCATGTAATATTCCTTGATGATTTACGTTAATAATTAAATTTAAGGGATTGAGCAAGTAAAATAAGCAAGAAAAATTAATATAGAACACGCATCAAATTTTAAGAAAAACAAACGTATAGTTCCTCTAAATTACGATTAAGCTTTTTTGACTTGGGCAATTTCTTTTATTTGTTTAAATTAAAATTTGAGTCATTAGAAACAACATAATAAAACTCTTAATTTAAAAATAAATACCATACATCGTGTGACAAATGTAATGAAATAGTGTTAACAGATCTATAATATCAAGAAAGTATTTGTATAAAAGGCCACTGTTTTGTACCGCAAGGCCAAAACAAATATGAATGTTATTATAATAAAATTACACTGCTCACTTTTAGATGCGTACACGAAAAGGTGCGCACCGTAATTTGACAATAAAAGATTTTTGAAAGCGCACAGCTAAAAATAAAGTATTGTAAAAAATAACGCACCAAAATGAACTCGTTTTGAATGCCCGCATGAAGCTGTTCAATATCGAAATGAGAATTTATTTTGTCTTTATTTGGCTCTACATTTTCTGATTATGGGCCCCCTTACCCTAGGGGTGGTCACCTGGGGTTGAAACATAGCCTACGACCTGTCTAGGGTCGAATGAGAGCCCCATGCAAAATTTCAGCATCCTGGGTCCAACGGTGTAGATTTCCATTGGTAACAAACAAACACACAAACAAACAAACACACAAACTTTCATCTTTATATATTAGATTCCTGATCGGTGCGTATTATATTAAACATGTTTTACGACACAACTTCAATTTTGTATTTCTGGATGGTCTGGCGCTGCGTATTATAATGAACATTCTTTTAGTTACTTCTCGTACATAAAGGATTTATAGTCAAAAACTTGGTTTTTTACGGGTTTTTCTTATTAAATCCTTTATATTAACTCGTGGTGTCTGCGGCGCGACCTTGCTTGCTTGCTTGTCGCCAAAACTTTTGATCGATTTTTAACCCACTTGCTCGCAAGATAGCGAGCTGAAATTTTGCAGGCAGTTTCGTACCGATGATAAAAACAATGTATCAAAATTTCAGATCGATCGCATGTACCGTAATTAAATTATTGATTTTTTAGATTATTTTATTTATTCCTATGTATCATGCTATTTTTTGAGATAGAGCGTCGCGGTGCGTATTATATTGAACAACCTTTCTGTCGCGCAATAAGGTGCGTATTTTACTGACAACACTTTTTATAAACCTATTCCTGATCGGTGCGCATTATATTAAACACGTTTTACGACACAACTGCAATTTTGTATTTTTGGATGGTCTTGCGCTGCGTGTTATAATGAACATTCTTTTAGTTACGTCTCAAACGTAAAGGATTTATAGTCAAAAACTTGGTTTTTTACGGGTTGTTTTTTTAAATCCTTTATATTAACTCGTGGTGTCTGCGGCGGACCTTGCTTGCTTGCTTGCTTGTCGCCAAAACTTTTGATCGATTTTTAACCCACTTGCTCGCAAGATAGCGAGCTGAAATTTTGCAGGCAGTTTCGTACCGATGATAAAAACAATGTATCAAAATTTCAGATCGATCGCATGTACCGTAATTAAATTATTGATTTTTTAGATTATTTTATTTATTCCTATGTATCATGCTATTTTTTGAGATAGAGCGTCGCGGTGCGTATTATATTGAACAACCTTTCTGTCGCGCAATAAGGTGCGTATTTTATTGACAGCTCTTTTTATAAACATATTCCTGATCGGTGCGCATTATATTAAACATGTTTTACGACACAACTGCAATTTTGTATTTCTGGATGGTCTGGCGCTGCGTATTATAATGAACATTCTTTTAGTTACTTCTCGTACATAAAGGATTTATAGTCAAAAACTTGGTTTTTTACGGGTTGTTTTTATTAAATCCTTTATATTAACTCGTGGTGTCTGCGGCGGACCGCTTGCTTGCTTGCTTGCTTGTCGCCAAAACTTTTGATCGATTTTTAACCCACTTGCTCGCAAGATAGCGAGCTGAAATTTTGCAGGCAGTTTCGTACCGATGATAAAAACAATGTATCAAAATTTCAGATCGATCGCATGTACCGTAATTAAATTATTGATTTTTTAGATTATTTTATTTATTCCTATGTATCATGCTATTTTTTGAGATAGAGCGTCGCGGTGCGTATTATATTGAACAACCTTTCTGTCGCGCAATAAGGTGCGTATTTTATTGACAGCTCTTTTTATAAACATATTCCTGATCGGTGCGCATTATATTAAACACGTTTTACGACACAACTGCAATTTTGTATTTTCTGGATGGTCTGGCGCTGCGTATTATAATGAACATTCTTTTAGTTACGTCTCATACGTAAAGGATTTATAGTCAAAAACTTGGTTTTTTACGGGTTGTTTTTATTAAATCCTTTATATTAACTCGTGGTGTCTGCGGCCGACCTTGCTTGCTTGCTTGCTTGTCGCCAAAACTTTTGATCGATTTTTAACCCACTTGCTCGCAAGATAGCGAGCTGAAATTTTGCAGGCAGTTTCGTACCGATGATAAAAACAATGTATCAAAATTTCAGATCGATCGCATGTACCGTAATTAAATTATTGATTTTTTAGATTATTTTATTTATTCCTATGTATCATGCTATTTTTTGAGATAGAGCGTCGCGGTGCGTATTATATTGAACAACCTTTCTGTCGCGCAATAAGGTGCGTATTTTATTGACAGCTCTTTTTATAAACATATTCCTGATCGGTGCGCATTATATTAAACACGTTTTACGACACAACTGCAATTTTGTATTTCTGGATGGTCTGGCGCTGCGTATTATAATGAACATTCTTTTAGTTACTTCTCGTACATAAAGGATTTATAGTCAAAAACTTGGTTTTTTTACGGGTTTTTCTTATTACATTTATATATTTCAATCTTTAGACAGGGCACTCCATTTTTGCAACCTTGAATGTAGTCACGAAGTATTGCTTTGAAAATGATTCAGGCTTAATATACGATATATAATCATTTATTAGCCATTATAATTGCTAATTTAATATTTTCCTTGTCTGCCCTGTAAACAAAAAAAAACACAATCTAGTCAGTAACCGCCCTTGCACTCCCCCCCCCCAACCCGCCACATGTTAAGAAGGTTATTTCACGACAGAGTTTAATTAGCTCTGTGTAAGTTAGTACAACTTGATTTTTAGTGGAATAGTCAAATAGCGCACTTGACATGTGAATCTTTGCTTGGTGTGTACAGCTTTAATGGTTTGTAAAGCGTTGCTTGGTGTGTATAGCTTTGATAGTGTGTAAATCTTGGCTAAGTGTGTAAATCTTTGATGGTTTGTAGAGCGTTGCATGGTGAGATAAGCTTTGATGGTGAGATAAGCTTTGATGGTGAGATAAGCTTTGATGGTGAGATAAGCTTTGATGGTGATATAAGCTTTGATGTTGAGATAAGCTTTGATGGTGAGATAAGCTTTGATGGTGAGATAAGCTTTGATGATGAGATAAGCTTTGATGGTGAGATAAGCTTTGATGGTGAGATAAGCTTTGATGGTGAGATAAGCTTTGATGGTGAGATAAGCTTTGATGGTGAGATAAGCTTTGATGGTGAGATAAGCTTTGATGGTGAGATAAGCTTTGATGGTGAGATAAGCTTTGATGGTGAGATAAGCTTGGATGGTGAGATAAGCTTTGGTGGTGAGATAAGTTTTGATGGTGAGATAAGCTTTGATGGTGAGATAAGCTTTGGTGATGAGATAAGCTTTGATGGTGAGATAAGCTTTGATGATGAGATAAGCTTTGATGGTGAGATAAGCTTTGATGGTGAGATAAGCTTTAATGGTGAGATACGCTTTGATGGTGAGATAAGCGTTGATGATGAGATGAGCTTTGATGGTGAGATAAGCTTTGGTGGTGAGATAAGTTTTGATGTTGAGATAAGCTTTGATGGTGAGATAAGCTTTGATGGTGAGATAAGCTTTGATGATGAGATAAGCTTTGATGGTGAGATAAGCTTTTGTGGTGTGTAAAGTTTTTCTTGCTGTGTGAAGACACGTTTGACAGTTAACTAATAACTGGATCTAGTTAAAGAAAAGAAAAAAATGTAGCAGCAAAAAATATCCACATCCACACTATTAAACTGGTCTAATCCATAAAACATCTCATCTGTCCGAACTATTCTAAAACACCCACTCTGTCCACTATATTATAACACATCCTTATTACCACTATTAATCTGGTCTAATCCATAAAACATCTCATCTGTCCGAACTATTCTAAAACACCCACTCTGTCCACTACATTATAACACATCCTTATTACCACTATTAATCTGGTCTAATCCATAACACATCTCATCTGTCCGAACTATTCTAAAACACCCACTCTGTCCACTATATTATAACACATCCTTATTACCACTATTAATCCAGTGGCTAACACAGTAAACCCTGAGGTTATCTTATTATTGCAGGTTACAAAGGTTTCATCTGTTTCCCCGTAACCTTTCCTTTCAAACGTTAAGCGGCTTGCAACACAGGGGCCTATCTTCAAAGTGGCCGTGTTAATTAGGTCAGACCTATCTTCAAAGTGGCCGTGTTAATTAGGTCAGACCTATCTTCATAGTGGGCGTGTTTATTAGGTCAGACCTAACTTCATAGTGGCCGTGTTTATTAGATCAATGTACCATGTAAATAGGTTCAGTGGGTCGCATAGATAAGGTCAGTGGGTTGGATAGATAAAATCAGTGGGTCGAATAGATAAGGTCAGTGGGACGGATATATAAGATCAGTGGGTCTGCTAGATAGGTCAGTGGGTCACATAGATAAGGTCATTGGATCAAATAGATATATTCAGTGGGTCCAATAGATATAGTTTTTGTGTAGAATTGATAATGTCAGTGCGTTGGGTGTGCCACAGGCTTCCCATAATGTTATTAACACCAGTATATCTATATACATATAAGACGCATTTGTTGTCTGTCCGTCGTCTGTCTGTTCCCTTATAACTCAAGATCCAGACAACCAAATAACGTGAAATTTGGTACACGTACACAAAATTATACCGGAAAGGTTATTAAACAGGTTTCGTTCCATATATATAAGATACTGGGGGCTGGGGGCCCAAAATGTAGTTTTTCCCTATATGAGCTATATAAAATAAAAATTATTGAAAATTAAGACGTAAAATAATAAACATTTTGGTGTCGAGATTAACAAGATGGCGTTTATTGCCATAAAATAATGTGATGTGACGTCATAGTTTGAGTTCATATTAATTTGTAAATAGGAAACAAAGTGAAAAGAGCAGTGATTATTTTAATTTATATTTTTAATTGTTAATATACCGCTGTGGGTGTGCGTTTAAGTATTTGTATGCACATGTGTGAATCAGTGAGTGTGTGTTTTTTGTTGTGAACTATTATGACGATAATTGGTGAAAAAGAATGTAAACATTTCCACTCATGGTTGGCCAGGAGCCCCAAAACCGGTTTTTCCTTTATGGGCTATATAAAACTGAATCAACACCAATTCCTCATATTCTCGAGTAGGTAGAAGCATGAACATTTGGGGAAGATTTTGAGTACCCTCGCGCGATGGTAAAAGGTGAAAAAAATATCTAAAAATTTTCACTCACTAGGGGGCCTTGGGCCAAAATGTAGGTTTTTTCCTAATATGAGCTATATAAAACAGACTCATCATTAAATATCCAATTTCCCGTGTAAATAGGAGCATGAAACTTTGGGAAGTTGTTGAGAACTCTCCCGCAATGATAACATACGAACAAAATTAAATTATCAGCTCGATCATCATCATCATCATCAGTCCGTTGTGGTCGTCGGGGGGAGCGGATGGACACATCAACAGAAAACGATCTCCACATATGCCTATTTTGAGCGGCGGCCAATAATTCATGGAATTTCATCCCTGTCAATTTCTTTATGTTGTCCAGCCAGCTTTACCGTTATCGACCTCTTCGCCGGCCCCCTTCTACAGTGCCTTGAAGAATAATTTTTGTCAGGGTATCATGTCGTAGTACATGACCAAACCATGCCATCTTGCTTCTCTTAATTGTTGTTACGATTGTTTCTTGATGATCCGTAATAGAGTTGATTCGGTCCCAGACATATTCATTGGTCTTATGTTCTAAATATGAGATCTGGAAAGGAGAAACTCCAGGCATGTGCTGCTCCAGTGGTAAAGTCAAACTGCCACCAATTCTAAAGCCACCAGAACCATTGTGCAGTCTGTTGAATGGTGAAACTGCACAATTAAAGGACTTTGTGAAACATATTAGACTATTCAATAATATGTTTGCCATGACTTCCTTCAAGTCTAATGTTGTCGTGAATAATGGGTGGACACCAACATTCAAGGTCAAAGGCCAAGTGTACCACCATGCTGGACCTCTTTATCCAGTCAATGCAAATATCTCCAGATTTACTTCTTGGGAGAAGATGAGCAAGTGCAAAGACGACTGGATTTGCTTGACAGTCCTGTTGACAGAAACATTGTTCTCAAACTGCAAAGAATGCTGCATCAGCATAACAGCTATGTGAGGTCATTTAAAATGGCTGCTGAGATTATGGATAACACTCAAGTGGACTAAAAAATCAAAATTTCTGGCAAAGCAACATTAAAGGAACACAAAGGCAGATTCAATGCACCATCTGTTAGTGAAGTTGCCATCATGATTGCTGGAGAGCTAGGTGATCGTAGGGACATTGTGCTGCATTCAAGAAGTTGCTCACAAATGCCACTTCAAAGGATTCAAGACACTCACATGTCATATGATCCACTTCAGTACCCTCTGCTATTTGTTAGAGGAGAAGATGGCTATGATTTGAACATAAAAGATGTAAACAAGGCCACAAGCAATGACCACTATGCATATCGCATGATGCAAAGAGTCAACGAATTTAATACACTCATCAGATGCCCGCGCCTTTTCCAGCAATACATAGTGGATATGTATGCTAATGTTGAGAATGAGAGATTGCGTTTCATCAGACTCAACCAAACAAAACTTAGAGCTGAGGACTATGTTGTACTATAAGAGGCATTAAGGAATGACAGCAATGTGTCTTCTGAAAATCTAGGAAAATTAGTGGTGCTGCCTTCATCCTTCAGTGGAGGGCCCCGTTACATGCATGAATATGCACAGGATAGAATGACCTATGTACGTCATAGAGGCACAAGCATCAAGTAGATTTGCAAGTATGTTACCAAGGGAAGTGATGCAGCCATGTTGCTGTTGCAAATGAAATGCCGAACGGGCTTGATAAGGTTACCAATTATCAACAAGGACGATACATTACTAGCAGTGAGGCAGTGTGGCGCCTGCTCAACTTTCCCATACATCAAAGGTATCCAACAGTTGTTCACTTGGCAGTACATCTTGAAGGAGGCCAAGGAGTATACTATAAACCAGGACAGCCAACAGCACATTTGACAGACACTCCACCAAAGACTACATTAAAAACGTTTTTTGATCTCTGCAAAACAGATCCTCTTGCAAAAACATTGCTGTATTCTGAAGTGCCTAGATATTTTCGCTGGGATGCCAGTCAAAAGGTCTGGTAAATCCGAAAAAAGGTGTACCTCTTGCAGACTTCCCGGGATATGTGACAGACAATGCCTTGGGAAGAGTGTACACTGTGCATCCTCACAACAGAGAAGCATTTCACATGCGCCTCCTGTTGCACCATATTCGGGGACCTATTTCATTTAAATATCTCAAAACTGTTATTGTGAGAGATGAGGATGGTGACATCCTTGAAATTAAGCCATGCAGCTTATACACTGTTAAATGTACCATTTTATTGCATGCAAGTAAACAATTGTGTACGCTTCTACAGAAAACCTTATTTTAAACCCGGGCGAAGCCGGGTACTTGCCCCTAGTATATATCTACTAGGGGCAAGTACCCGGCTTCGCCCGGGTTTAAAATAAGGTTTTCTGTAGAAGCGTACACAACTGTTTACTTGCATGCAATAAAATGGTACATTTAACAGTGTATAAGCTGCATGGCTTAATTTCAAGGATGTCACCATCCTCATCTCTCACAATAACAGTTTTGAGATATTTAAATGAAATAGGTCCCCGAATATGGTGCAACAGGAGGCGCATGTGAAATGCTTCTCTGTTGTGAGGATGCACAGTGTACACTCTTCCCAAGGCATTGTCTGTCACATATCCCGGGAAGTCTGCAAGAGGTACACCTTTTTTCGGATTTACCAGACCTTTTGACTGGCATCCCAGCGAAAATATCTAGGCACTTCAGAATACAGCAATGTTTTTGCAAGAGGATCTGTTTTGCAGAGATCAAAAAACGTTTTTAATGTAGTCTTTGGTGGAGTGTCTGTCAAATGTGCTGTTGGCTGTCCTGGTTTATAGTATACTCCTTGGCCTCCTTCAAGATGTACTGCCAAGTGAACAACTGTTGGATACCTTTGATGTATGGGAAAGTTGAGCAGGCGCCACACTGCCTCACTGCTAGTAATGTATCGTCCTTGTTGATAATTGGTAACCTTATCAAGCCCGTTCGGCATTTCATTTGCAACAGCAAACATGGCTGCATCACTTCCCTTGGTAACATACTTGCAAATCTACTTGATGCTTGTGCCTCTATGACGTACATAGGTCATTCCATCCTGTGCATATTCATGCATGTAACGGGGCCCTCCACTGAAGGATGAAGGCAGCACCACTAATTTTCCTAGATTTTCAGAAGACACATTGCTGTCATTCCTTAATGCCTCTTATAGTACAACATAGTCCTCAGCTCTAAGTTTTGTTTGGTTGAGTCTGATGAAACGCAATCTCTCATTCTCAACATTAGCATACATATCCACTATGTATTGCTGGAAAAGGCGCGGGCATCTGATGAGTGTATTAAATTCGTTGACTCTTTGCATCATGCGATATGCATAGTGGTCATTGCTTGTGGCCTTGTTTACATCTTTTATGTTCAAATCATAGCCATCTTCTCCTCTAACAAATAGCAGAGGGTACTGAAGTGGATCATATGACATGTGAGTGTCTTGAATCCTTTGAAGTGGCATTTGTGAGCAACTTCTTGAATGCAGCACAATGTCCCTACGATCACCTAGCTCTCCAGCAATCATGATGGCAACTTCACTAACAGATGGTGCATTGAATCTGCCTTTGTGTTCCTTTAATGTTGCTTTGCCAGAAATTTTGATTTTTTAGTCCACTTGAGTGTTATCCATAATCTCAGCAGCCATTTTAAATGACCTCACATAGCTGTTATGCTGATGCAGCATTCTTTGCAGTTTGAGAACAATGTTTCTGTCAACAGGACTGTCAAGCAAATCCAGTCGTCTTTGCACTTGCTCATCTTCTCCCAAGAAGTAAATCTGGAGATATTTGCATTGACTGGATAAAGAGGTCCAGCATGGTGGTACACTTGGCCTTTGACCTTGAATGTTGGTGTCCACCCATTATTCACGACAACATTAGACTTGAAGGAAGTCATGGCAAACATATTATTGAATAGTCTAATATGTTTCACAAAGTCCTTTAATTGTGCAGTTTCACCATTCAACAGACTGCACAATGGTTCTGGTGGCTTTAGAATTGGTGGCAGTTTGACTTTACCACTGGAGCAGCACATGCCTGGAGTTTCTCCTTTCCAGATCTCATATTTAGAACATAAGACCAATGAATATGTCTGGGACCGAATCAACTCTATTACGGATCATCAAGAAACAATCGTAACAACAATTAAGAGAAGCAAGATGGCATGGTTTGGTCATGTACTACGACATGATACCCTGACAAAAATTATTCTTCAAGGCACTGTAGAAGGGGGCCGGCGAAGAGGTCGATAACGGTAAAGCTGGCTGGACAACATAAAGAAATTGACAGGGATGAAATTCCATGAATTATTGGCCGCCGCTCAAAATAGGCATATGTGGAGATCGTTTTCTGTTGATGTGTCCATCCGCTCCCCCCGACGACCACAACGGACTGATGATGATGATGATGATCGAGCTGATAATTTAATTTTGTTCGTATGTTATCATTGCGGGAGAGTTCTCAACAACTTCCCAAAGTTTCATGCTCCTATTTACACGGGAAATTGGATATTTAATGATGAGTCTGTTTTATATAGCTCATATTAGGAAAAAACCTACATTTTGGCCCAAGGCCCCCTAGTGAGTGAAAATTTTTAGATATTTTTTTCACCTTTTACCATCGCGCGAGGGTACTCAAAATCTTCCCCAAATGTTCATGCTTCTACCTACTCGAGAATATGAGGAATTGGTGTTGATTCAGTTTTATATAGCCCATAAAGGAAAAACCGGTTTTGGGGCTCCTGGCCA
The DNA here is from genome assembly GCA_944989445.1 of Ampullaceana balthica. NCBI lineage: Eukaryota > Metazoa > Mollusca > Gastropoda > Lymnaeidae > Ampullaceana > Ampullaceana balthica. Next base: position 363,824 of record CALYLW010000641.1, on the reverse strand, counting down.
ACCATGAGTGGAAATGTTTACATTCTTTTTCACCAATTATCGTCATAATAGTTCACAACAAAAAACACACACTCACTGATTCACACATGTGCATACAAATACTTAAACGCACACCCACAGCGGTATATTAACAATTAAAAATATAAATTAAAATAATCACTGCTCTTTTCACTTTGTTTCCTATTTACAAATTAATATGAACTCAAACTATGACGTCACATCACATTATTTTATGGCAATAAACGCCATCTTGTTAATCTCGACACCAAAATGTTTATTATTTTACGTCTTAATTTTCAATAATTTTTATTTTATATAGCTCATATAGGGAAAAACTACATTTTGGGCCCCCAGCCCCCAGTATCTTATATATATGGAACGAAACCTGTTTAATAACCTTTCCGGTATAATTTTGTGTACGTGTACCAAATTTCACGTTATTTGGTTGTCTGGATCTTGAGTTATAAGGGAACAGACAGACGACGGACAGACAACAAATGCGTCTTATATGTATATAGATAATACAACCCTCAGATAGACATAGTGATAAAACACGTCTCTGATTCCCTGTACAGGAACACATGCATACAACCAAATTCTCGTTCTTCCCGTCTTGAATTCGGACAGGTATTGGGTTGCCTGGTCCAACAAGGAAAATCAAACACTTCGTCATTTAAAACTGGTAAAAATTCGTGACTAGAAATACCATGGATAAGTGTAGGACGCAATAATCTTATGTATACAAGGAGCGCCTGTAATAGATAGGATCAGATAGTTATAATGTTTGAGAATCTTAAGGGGTTCAAGTTTTCTACTTTATTTTATGCTCCAGCGGTATTGGCCTGATTGAAATGCCGCCAAGTTAATGCCCCTGAATGCCATCCTGTACAGTTATTGGCCCTGATTGTCCTGCTGCACGGTTATTGCCCTTGATTATCATGCTGCTCAGTTATTGGCCCTGATTGCAATGCTAAACAGTTATTGCCCCTGATTGTCCTGCTGCACAGTTATTGGCCCTGATTGCAATGCTAAACAGTTATTGTCCCTGATTGTCCTGCTGCACAGTTATTGGCCCTGATTGTCCTGCTGCACAGTTATTGGCCCTGATTGTCCTGCTGCACAGTTATTGGCCCTGATTGTCCTGCTGCACAGTTATTGTCCTTGATTACCATGCACATCTGGTGTGAAAGCCCACAAGAGAGTCCATGCGACTAAGTCTGGAATCCCGTTGTCGTCACTACCACCGCCACGCTATTGACACCTTCAGTCACCCTCTCGTTCACGAAACGGGGTCGGCACGAGTATGCGGTGCTAACAGATCTCGGCGAGGGCGCTAAAAGATCACGTCTCGTGCTAAGAGGCATTTGTTCAATACTGGGGAAAGGGTTTGTTATAGACGCGTCACTATGGTATGTTGTGGGGCCAATAGACACGCGGTGGTGGGCGGGGGCGGGCGTTAATGGGTTAACAAATGTTAGTCTTAATATTGTGTCAGAAATAGAAATGCGTGGTATACTATATGGCATTGTATTGTGTATAGACGTGTGTTGTGTGGTGTTGTATGTAGAATATGTTGTGTAGTATGAAGACTTGTGTTTTATTGCACATAGTATATGTTATGTAGTTTGTTCTGATTAACTAACTTACCCATGAATAGACAAAAATGAAAATATCAGCAAATTGAAAACTTGTTCCGTTAAAGTGAGCGTCAAATTACTTCTACGTTAAAGAAAGCGTCAAATTACTTCTACGTTAAAGTAAGCGTCTAATTACTTCTATGCCCAAACCCTAAGTTGACAGAAAACATTGGCAACGGATTCTAAACATTAAATAATTGTTCAAAGTTTATTTAAGAGGTGCGATGTACCTGAGTACTGTCCCTTGAGAATAAACTTTCAGACTCAACTCCATCGACAGGTGACCTGTACATTTTGTTGGCATCCAATAACGCATATGGTGTGTTTTCTGCGGTTATCCCAATATTTCATTTTTAAACAAAAAATAGTTGAGACTCAATCCAAACTTAAGGGACACCCCCCCCCCGCCCCATCTTACATACCCCAATACGTCAGCGCTGTGGCCTTTCTTGTAAGTAAAGATGATGAAAAACATACCACGTGACCATGTGCGAAAAAGAAACGGGTGTGGGGTGTTCTTGGAGTTGGGGGGGTGGGGTTGCAGAGGTCAAGCAAGAGGAGTGATGAACAAAATGGGCCCCTGGTCCGGTGAATATTGCGTCGGGTCCGCGGTGGTGCCGTAAGAAATCGATGAGTGCTCGAACCAATTATAGATGAGCCCCAGATCGAACCGCGTGCGTGAGACGTAGCCGTGCGACTTGCGGCGTGGCGGCGCTCCTGATACCAACTTCCCCTACGCACAAACGCGCGGTAAACTTTTTTTTTCTACTTAGACAAGCGGAACCCGTGAGAAATGAATTGAGCCTCGGCCCGGTGTCTGGCTGCTGAAATAACTGGATAGTGAACGGCAGACTATTTATAAGTGTTGAAAACTTATTCAAATGTGATCAAACCAAGTGATCTGTTTTCTGAAAGTGGTGGTGAAGGCCGAGCTGACCTTCGACCTAGTTCTAAATATAACCGCTCTGTGATGGTGTAAAAATAGTGGCTTATTTCGAGACGTATGTGGATTATTGTGTTTTGATAGGAGCAGACTGTCACATCAAAGGTAGGAACGAGTAATGTAAGGGGGGGGGGCACTGCTTTACACTCGAGTGAACCAGGGCTATAAATAGATGACATGTATTGTATAGCAGAGAATAGATGACATTTTGCACTGGAGCTTTAGATTTAAAAATACATGACAATGCAAAATCAATCATAACAATCTAACAATGTCTTACAGGATAAGCTCAATCATTACATCTAACAATGTCTTACAAGCAAACTCAATCACTACATTTAACAATGTCTTACAAGATAAGACCAATCATTACATCTAACAATGTCTTACAAGCAAACTCAATCATTACATCTAACAATGTTCTACAAGACAAACTCAATCATTGCATATAATTGTCATACATTAAAGATCAGCAATAACGCGACGTTCTCTCGCTCTTTCTCTTCGCCTTTCTTTTTCGTTATATTTGTCTCTCTCTCTCTCTCTCTCTCTCTCTCTCTCTGTCTCTCTCTCTCTCTCTGTCTCTGTCTCTCTCTCTCTGTCTCTCTCTCTCTCTCTTTCTCTCTCTCTCTTTCTCTCTCTGTCTCTCTGTCTCTATGTCTCTCTCTCTCTCTCTCTCTCTCTGTCTCTGTCTCTCTCTCTCTCTCTCTCTCTCTCTCTCTCTCTCTCTCTCTCTCTCTCTCTCTCTCTCTGTCTCTCTCTCTCTCTCTCTCTCTCTCTTTCTCTCTCTCTCTCTTTCTCTTTCTCGTTTTTCTCTTTCTATCTTATATCTATTATGCTAGGGATAATTCTCTTAGAAGTGACACTCACTAGTGATTCGTACTACTAGTTATACTCTTGTAACCCGTGTTACTCTCTGACTAGTAATAATGTCTTACTAGTGAATTCTTTTACCAGTCATAATCTCTTACTAATGATTCTCTCTTACTAATGATACTCTCTTACTAATGATACTCTCTTACTAATGATACTCTCGCACTAATGATGCTGTCTTACTAATGATACTCTCGCACTTTTGATACTGTGTTTCTAGTGATATTATTTACTTGTGATATTTCTTACTAGCGTGATATACGTAATACTGATTCTTATTATTTATTATCTTGGTTAAAATTTTCGGGCTCTACTGTCAGGTTAATACATACCGACTGGTGATACATGATTGTGTTGTACTGTCAGGTTAATACATACCGACTATTGAGACAAGATTGGGTTGTACTGTCAGGTTAATACATACCGACTGGTGATACATGATTGGGTTGTACTGTCAGGTTAATACATACCGACTGGTGATACATGATTGTGTTGTACTGTCAGGTTAATACATACCGACTGGTGATACATGATTGGGTTGTACTGTCAGGTTAATACATACCGACTAGTGAGGCATCATTGTGTTGTACTGTCAGGTTAATACGCAGAGGCGTCACAAGGGGGTGCGGTGGGGGTGGGCCGCCCCGGTTGACACCATCAGGGGGGGGTGACACCAAAATGCAAAATTATGTATGTTCCCGTTATTTGGCACTGGAAAACTTGGAGGAGTCCTATGGGTTTAGTCGTGAGGGGTGACACCATGAGCTACCGCTCCGGGTGACACCAACCCTAGTGACGCCTCTGTTACTACGTACCGACTATTGAGGCATAATTGTGTTGTACTGTCAGGTTAATACATACCGACTATTGAGGCATAATTGTGTTGTACTGTCAGGTTAATACATACAGACGAGTAATACAACCGGGTACAGAGCCTATTGGTGTCAGGTTGTGAATCGCTATTCGTTACGCCTTCTTTGTAAGACGTACAAGAGGGAGGCAGTCAACCTTTATACGCGCCCGTTGTGCCCCATTGCATGGGCTCTATGTTTACTTATGATGTTCATTCATAATAGCTGTGTACTTTCTTAAAATAGATATAAAAACAGGTTACCTGGTTTGTCGAATAAGTTTTAGAAAAGTGAAATAAATATTACCGGTGGTATTAAAAAAAAACCTGCAAGCTGGAGATCTGAAAAGGTGAGGGCTGTGGGTGGGGGGGGGGTGGTGGAGGGGGGCTGTATATCGCCAACAATCAATTTATTAAAAAGGGGAGGGAACGCGGGGGACTTGTCTACTAAGTCTCAACGTTTAAATGTGCTCTGATTTAAAAGTTTAATTGACGAGTTACTCCGCCTGGATCAATCCATTGAGCATAGATAGACTTGTTACATGTACTAGTATTTGATTTACTGGACGATATCACTGGGTCTATGGGGCCAAGAGATATCATCGGCAAGTGCATCTTTGCTTTAATGCTCGTTAATGGATTTATTATACATGGATTTAGATTACACGAAACCAGATGCTGGATATGATGTACCAAACTGTTGGATATAAACTGTTTCCTTGTTCAATAAATGTCTGGCAATGAACTTGGACGGTTGACTCAGTTCTGTTATACACGCACGTTGTCCTTGGCGTTGATGTCTATTGCTCGTATGGGATGTGCCATGGTCCTATTAGAACTATCCAAGGTCCTAGCAGAGCTTTCATGGTCCTTTAAGAGATGTCCATGGTCCTTTAAGAGATGTCCATGGTCCTATCATAGCTGTCTATGTTTGTATAATAGCTGTCCTTGGTCCTATCAGAGTTGTCCATGGTCCTATCTTAGCTGTCCGTAGTCCTGTTAGAGTTGTCCATAGTGGAATCACGATGCCGTTATTGTTTCTAAAAGTCATCTTTTATTGAGTTAAGACACAGAAACATAAGTTATATGGATTTAAGAAATATAGACAGCCATTATCTAGAGTTAAGATATATAGACAGCTATTATCTCGTGTTAAAATATATAGACAGCTTTTATTTAAAGTTAAGATATACAGACATCTGTTACCTCGTGTTAAGATATATAGACATCTATTACCTCGTGTTAAGATATATAGACATCTATTACCTCGTGTTAAGATATATAGACATCTATTACCTCGTGTTAAGATATATAGACAGCTATTATCTTGAGTTAAGATATATAGACATCTATTACCTCGTGTTAAGATATATAGACAGCTATTATCTTGAGTTAAGATATATAGACATCTATTACCTCGTGTTAAGATATATAGACAGCTATTATCTCGAGCTAAGACATATAGACAGCTATTATCTTGAGCTAAGACATATAGACAGCTATTATCTCGAGCTAAGATATATAGACAGCTATTATCTAGAGTTAAGATATATAGACAGCTATTATCTAGAGTTAAGATATATAGACAGCTATTATCTCGAGCTAAGACATGCACACCTGTCAACAAAGAGACATGTTGATGTCAATAGAACAAACGCCAGATAGTGAGCTGGTCTTATGACGTCATGTAGCAGCAACGGGAGCAATGATGACAAGTTCCTGTGCGTCATTCAAACACAACCTGGCGAAAACTAACCATAGCTATTCAAACAATAATAGCTATTCAAAAAATAATAGCAATTCAAACAATAAAAGCAATTCAAACAATAATAGCTATTCAAACAATAATAGCTATTCAAAGAACAAAAGCAATTCAAACAATAATAGCTATTTAAACAATAATAGCTATTTATAGAAATATACTATTTAAAGAAGTATAGTTATACAAACAATAATAGCTATTTAAACAATAATAGCTATTTAAATAATAATAGCTATTTAAATAATAATAGCTATTCAAACAATAATAGATATTCAAACAATAATAGCTATTTAAACAATAATAGCTATTTAAACGATAATAGCTATTTAAACAATAATAGCTATTTAAATGATAATAGCTATTTAAACAATAATAGCTATTTAAACAATAATAGCTATTCAAACAATAATAACTATTCAAACAATATTAGATATTCAAACATAAATTGCTTTAAAAACAATAATATCGTTTAATAACGACTAAACACACGTGATCAAAACAGCAACAACATTAAATGACAAGTCTGTTGTGTAGCAATGATTGACATTAAAATCCTCAGTTTATCTTGTGGTCCTGCCCTATTGACCAAGTTGACTTCTTATAAAAGCACACTTAACCACTTGGCCAGTGATGGGCATATGTTGACGGACAAGACAGGTGAGACATCGAGAAATAATACTTTGGAGTAATAATAAATAAGAAACTATCATGGAATCCCCATGTCAATGAAATTATTAAAATATCAAACAAAACCTTATGCTTTATAAAAAGAAACTTTTACAAATGTAATAGAGATATAAAACTAAAATGCTACCTTACTTTGGTGAGACCTATACTAGAATATGCATCTTCTGTATGGGACCCATCCACCAAAGAAAACATTGATAAACTAGAACAAATTCAAAAAAGAGCTGCCAGATTCATTACTGGAGAATATTCAAAGCTGACTGACAAGAATAACACTATTAGTTAAATCATTAAACCTTGAAACACTAGAGGATAGAAGAACCAAGAGTAAAGTAGTAATAATACATAAAGCAATTAATTCTAATTTAGAAATACAACACAGATATAACTTAATACAACCCTCAGATAGACCTAAGGATAAAAACACATTTGTTATTCCGTATGCAAGAACAAACACATACAATTTCTCGTTCTTCCCGTCAGGAATTTGGGCGTGGATGGGTTGTCTGAAGAAACCAGGAAAACCAACACTTTATCAACATTTAAAACTCTAATAAGAATCCATGGCTAGCGTAGGACACAATAATCTTCTGTATAGAAGGAGACAGATAAGATAAGAAAAGATGAGAAAATAGTAATACATTAAATATGGAAACAATGGACCCGATAAAAATATTTTTGCTCAGTTTTAAACAAGTCCATTTTTTATAACGATTAAAATTCAGCCTGTCGTGTCAAAATGCAGCGTGGTAACGAAGAAAGCGTTTACAGTATTTGATGATTGGTCCCTTTTTAAAAAAATAAATAAAATTCAGCAACCCTCAAATACATGTATATTTATTTTATATACGAGTTGTTTTGTTTTTTGTTTTTTGTGTTTTTTTTGTTGTTTTTTTTGTCACCCCACTGCAACAGGTGAACTGTGTTTCCCGGGGCACCCTTTTTTTTTACCATTGTGGGTGCTGCCCTTGCGGACTTTGCCCTTCTGGCTCTATAATTGCATAATGTTTGTTTTGTGTCAATTTATTTATAGATATGATATTGTAGTGCATGAATAATGCAAACTACTTTCCTAATTTAAAAAAATTTAAGTTACTTTCGCATGGGTTCTAATTAATACTATTATTAACATTCTCATATCATATTATTATATATATTATAATATATTTACGCTCAATTATCGCCGACTGCCTCACGCCTAACGCTAAGGGACATCACTATGCTTTTTTTAAATTGAAAATATAGACTTAAAAATCATAATAATTTGGTTTCAAGATTATCATTAGCCAAACAACGCACGAACTTATGACGTCAGCATTTGTTTTGTAACCAGTGCTGACTGTTTAATATTACGTATTTAATCATACAATGACAAGTTAGTTGGGCTTTTGAAAAAGGTGGGCGTCGTAGGCGTCCTAAAAATAGTGGGCGCCGCAGCACAACCTAGTTTCAATATATATGCGTTAATGGGACAGTGCGAAGATACTACAAATTACAGTGTAATTTCTTTAGTATTAATAAATAACTAATTATTTTACATAACAAAAAACTAATGTACTAATTATCTAAATGTTTTCTCTTATTTCACTTGAAAGGTTTTCTTTTTTTATCTATCCCTTGAAAATGCTTTCTTTAATTTTTGTGTGTTATTTTTATAATTATAATTTTATTATTATAAATATTTTATATTTAAATTGTATATTATTCTTCTCTGAAAACTGTCTTAATTTTTAAGACTTGGTCTGTTTTGGTGTAAACTTTTGTACCCATGTTTATGTAGATATGTTGTCTTAATATAATTGTCTCATTATTTTTATACTTGCGCTTCATGCGTTTGATTATGTGTTTATTTCATGGGTTTGTTGTGTGTTTGTTTATGTGCTTATTTCGTGTGTTTGTTGTGTGTTTGATTATGTGTTTATTTCGTGTGTTTGTTGTGTGTTTGTTTATGTGTTTATTTCGTGTATTTGTTGTGTGTTTGTTTATGTGCTTATTTCGTGTTTTTGTTTGTTTGCATCATGTTTGTGTCTTCGTTTCGGTATCTCTTATGATTGTTGGGACATCGAGACAGTTGCTTTGTGTTTAGAGTTGTACATACAACAAAGTTGTTTATGCATAGAATTTTGTTTGTGACACAGTTGTTTAATGTATATTGTTATATGTGTGACACAGTTGTTTAAGTCTAGAGTTGTATGCGTGACACAGTTGTTTAAGTCTAGGGTTACACTGACGACAGGGAAATGTTTGTTGTTATTGAAATGTCACTCTGCGCGTGCGTACAATAGATCCGTGCACGTGCATGAGACAGCCAGATTTTGTGAAGGAATCTCCAAGCAGTGTTGGATTAACATACAATAAATCGGTGGCCATGTGTTGCCAGCTGGGATGGTGGCCGGGTGTCAGCTGGAAGAGTGGCCAGGAGAAAGGTTTATGTTATAGGTTTTATCGGTCTTAGATCAGTATTTATAACTGTTTTATGTACGTTTGGTGATATGACGTCTTATATTGATGCAGGGAAAAGGCTTATATCAACTGGTAATATATCAATGTGATATATCAACGGGATATATCAACGGGATATATCAACAGGTATATCAACGGGTATATCAACGGGATATATCAACGGGATATATCAACAGGTATATCAACGGGTGTATCAACGGGATATATCAACGGGGTATATCAACGGGATATATCAACGGGATATATCAACAGGTATATCAACAGGTATATCAACGGGTATATCAACGGGATATATCAACGGGATATATCAACGAGATATATCAACGGGATATATCAACAGGTATATCAACGGGTATATCAAGGGAATATGAACGAGTGCACAGTAAGTTCAATTAATAATTACAACCGAAGGGACCAATGATAATTTCTGGCTTCTTATCTCCAGGGAAAGGTATTAATTTCTAAATCTCATCACATTGGGTCCATTTAAAAACACGTCAACTGTTGGCGTCCAGTATATTTATAATGAAAAATAATGTTTCAATATGAATGTTAGGCCTAACATACATCCGTTAAAATCCAATACAAATAGAATGTTGTAGATTCAAACAAAACTGGGGATAGTTATCAAACAAAAATAGTGGGGGTGGGGGATATATCTATATATATAAAACTATATAATTTGCAATTGTCACGCAAGTCAGTCGGTCTGTCCTGACGCTACTAATTTTAGAAAGCAGGGAAAACCAAATTACTGCACCGAAGCATCAAAAGGTGTGCAAATTAAATGTGCGCTATAAAAAAAATTATTATATGAAGTCATAGTTTTCGCTCATATTTTAATTTTGGAAAAGGGAACATTGTAAAAAAGAGAATTAGATGATGGTTAATTATAAAATCATAAAATAAAGGGGGCGCTCATGGGCGTCGCTAGGAATTTTTCCAGGGGGGGGGGCAAAAAAAATCCCACTTTTTATTTTAATTTTAACTGGCAATGCCATACAGGTACAATTTTCAATTAAATTTAAGTTCAGTATAAAATAAGAGTTGAAAAAAAGCCTTAGAAATTAATAAGACTTACAAATTAGTGCTGTAATAGTTAAAATACAACATTTATTAATGCATTAATAAATTAATGTTTTTTTCTCAAATGTAGGGGGGGGGACAAATGCCCCCTTGCCCTCCTTCCCTACGCCCATGGGCGCCATAGACGCCCTGCAACCCCTATTATAAAATACTTTGTGTACATTTCAGAAAGTTTAATATTTATTATTTATGAAACAAGGACAAGTTAGTTGGGCTTTTGAAAAAGGTCGGCGCCGTAGGCGCCCTAAAAAAGTGCATTTATTATAAAATAAATAGATTTCAGCTGAAAACTTCCGTCATTTTTGACGGGTGTACGCTAGTATATATATATATATATATATATATATATATATATATATATATATATATATAACTATATAATTTGCAATTGTCACGCAAGTCAATCTGTCCTGACGCTACTAATTTTAGAAAGCGGGGAAAACCAAATTACTGCACCAATGCATCAAAAGGTGTGCAAATTAAGAATGCGCTGTAAAAAAATATAATATTGCGTCATTGTTTTTGCTCATATTTTAATTTTGGAAAAGGGATCAATGTAAAAAGAGGATTTGATGATGGTTAATTATAAAATAAAAAAAGAAACGGGGCGCCGTAGGCGCCCTGCAATGCAACCCCTATTTTATAAAATACTTTGTGTACATTTTAGAAAGTTTAATATTTCGTATTTATCAAACAAGGACAAGTTAGTTGGGCTTTTGAAAAAGGTCGGTGCCATAGGCGCCCTAAAAAGTGCATTTTTTATAAAACAAATAGATTTCAGCTTAAAACTTCCGTCATTTTTGACGGGTGTACACTAGTATATATATATTTATATATATATATTTATATATATATATATATATATATATATATATATATATATATATATATATATATATATATATATATATATATATATATAGAGAGAGAGAGAGAGAGAGAGAGAGAGAGAGAGAGAGAGAGAGAGAGAGAGAGAGAGAGAGAGAGAAAGTGAAAGCGAGGTAAATAGGGAGAGAGATAAAAATCATGAGATGATATCTTACATGTATGATATCCTCAAAAATTGTACACTGCATGGCCTTATATTCTGTATCTACTGTGTCAAATCAAAATTGAATACATCCAAATAATCCGTTCCCAAGTTTATTCCATTATTGTGTGAAGTAACCTAATAATAATGTTCAAGATTTCTGTAACCTCCAATATGAGCGAAGATCAGATCATTACTCTTTAAGCTCGATCTCTTTCTTACTAAACAAACACGTCATGAACAAAAACAAACTATCAGGATATGACATCTTGATATTGGCTTTCAACGATGCACTCTTAGACCAGAGCAGTTATTATATGACTATACGTAACGGAGTGTACATGCATTCAATATGTTGTTAACATGCGATGTAAGACATTGGTTTATAATTAATTACATCACTTAAAATATGCATAAGCTTCTTTTATGAATCAATGATACATGTCATATTATCTATTGGTTTGATTTTTTAAAAGAAACAATTTTAGACCATGTCAGTCAAGCCCGGAAAATGTTGGTCAATGCTGATTAAAACTATTCAAATTCTGGACTAAACTGGTCCATGTAAATCAATTCTGGTCAATACAAGTACTGGTCCATGTAAATCAATTCTGGTCAATACGAGTACTGGTGCATGTAAATCAATTCTGGTCAATACGAGTACTGGTCCATGTAAATCAATTCTGGTCAATACGAGTACTGGTCCATGTAAATCAATTCTGGTCAATACGAGTACTGGTCCATGTAAATCAATCTGGTCAATACAGTACTAGTCATAAATCAATACTGGTCAATACAGGTTTACATACATCAATACTGGTCAATACATGTTTACATACATCAATACTGGTCAATACATGTTTACATACATCAATACTGGTCAATACATGTTTACATACATCAATACTGGTCAATACATGTTTACATACATCAATACTGGTCAATACATGTTTACATACATCAATACTGGTCAATACATGTTTACATACATCAATACTGGTCAATACAGGTTTACATACATCAATACTGGTCAATACAGGTTTACATACATCAATACTGGTCAATACATGTTTACATACATCAATACTGGTCAATACATGTTTACATACATCAATACTGGTCAATACATGTTTACATACATCAATACTGGTCAATACATGTTTACATACATCAATACTGGTCAATACATGTTTACATACATCAATACTGGTCAATACATGTTTACATACATCAATACTGGTCAATACATGTTTACATACATCAATACTGGTCAATACATGTTTACATACATCAATACTGGTCAATACATGTTTACATACATCAATACTGGTCAATACATGTTTACATACATCAATACTGGTCAATACATGTTTACATACATCAATACTGGTCAATACAGGTTTACATACATCAATACTGGTCAATACAGGTTTACATACATCAATACTGGTCAATACAGGTTTACATACATCAATACTGGTCAATACAGGTTTACATACATCAATACTGGTCAATACAGGTTTACATACATCAATACTGGTCAATACAGGTTTACATACATCAATACTGGTCAATACAGGTTTACATACATCAATACTGGTCAATACAGGTTTACATACATCAATACTGGTCAATACAGGTTTACATACATCAATACTGGTCAATACAGGTTTACATACATCAATACTGGTCAATACAGGTTTACATACATCAATACTGGTCAATACATGTTTACATACATCAATACTGGTCAATACAGGTTTACATACATCAATACTGGTCAATACAGGTTTACATACATCAATACTGGTCAATACAGGTTTACATACATCAATACTGGTCAATACAGGTTTACATACATCAATACTGGTCAATACAGGTTTACATACATCAATACTGGTCAATACAGGTTTACATACATCAATACTGGTCAATACAGGTTTACATACATCAATACTGGTCAATACAGGTTTACATACATCAATACTGGTCAATACAGGTTTACATACATCAATACTGGTCAATACAGGTTTACATACATCAATACTGGTCAATACAGGTTTACATACATCAATACTGGTCAATACAGGTTTACATACATCAATTCTGGTCAATACAGGTTTACATACATCAATACTGGTCAATACAGGTTTACATACATCAATACTGGTCAATACATGTTTACATACATCAATACTGGTCAATACATGTTTACATACATCAATACTGGTCAATACATGTTTACATACATCAATACTGGTCAATACATGTTTACATACATCAATACTGGTCAATACATGTTTACATACATCAATACTGGTCAATACATGTTTACATACATCAATACTGGTCAATACATGTTTACATACATCAATACTGGTCAATACAGGTTTACATACATCAATACTGGTCAATACATGTTTACATACATCAATACTGGTCAATACAGGTTTACATACATCAATACTGGTCAATACATGTTTACATACATCAATACTGGTCAATACATGTTTACATACATCAATACTGGTCAATACATGTTTACATACATCAATACTGGTCAATACATGTTTACATACATCAATACTGGTCAATACATGTTTACATACATCAATACTGGTCAATACATGTTTACATACATCAATACTGGTCAATACATGTTTACATACATCAATACTGGTCAATACATGTTTACATACATCAATACTGGTCAATACATGTTTACATACATCAATACTGGTCAATACATGTTTACATACATCAATACTGGTCAATACAGGTTTACATACATCAATACTGGTCAATACATGTTTACATACATCAATACTGGTCAATACAGGTTTACATACATCAATACTGGTCAATACAGGTTTACATACATCAATACTGGTCAATACAGGTTTACATACATCAATACTGGTCAATACAGGTTTACATACATCAATACTGGTCAATACAGGTTTACATACATCAATACTGGTCAATACAGGTTTACATACATCAATACTGGTCAATACAGGTTTACATACATCAATACTGGTCAATACATGTTTACATACATCAATACTGGTCAATACATGTTTACATACATCAATACTGGTCAATACATGTTTACATACATCAATACTGGTCAATACATGTTTACATACATCAATACTGGTCAATACAGGTTTACATACATCAATACTGGTCAATACAGGTTTACATACATCAATACTGGTCAATACAGGTTTACATACATCAATACTGGTCAATACAGGTTTACATACATCAATACTGGTCAATACAGGTTTACATACATCAATACTGGTCAATACAGGTTTACATACATCAATACTGGTCAATACAGGTTTACATACATCAATACTGGTCAATACAGGTTTACATACATCAATACTGGTCAATACAGGTTTACATACATCAATACTGGTCAATACATGTTTACATACATCAATACTGGTCAATACATGTTTACATACATCAATACTGGTCAATACATGTTTACATACATCAATACTGGTCAATACAGGTTTACATACATCAATTCTGGTCAATACTGGTCTTCGCTAATCAATGCTGACCAATGTATTAAAACTGTATGTGGTAATCAATGCTGACCAATGTATTAAAACTGTGTGTGCTAATCAATATCAGTTTATTCTATAATCGCTGACGTAATCCGGGCTCGTGGATTTCGTGGAAATTGCAAATATCACTGTAGAAATCAATCTGACATTCAACTTTCATATAATAATACACATGTTAATGTCCATCTGACATTCAACTTTCATATAATAATACACATGTTCATGTCCATCTGACATTCAACTTTCATATAATAATACACATGTTCATGTCCATCTGACATTCAACTTTCATATAATAATACACATGTTCATGTCCATCTGACATTCAACTTTCATATAATAATACACATGTTCATGTCCATCTGACATTCAACTTTCATATAATAATACACATGTTCATGTCCATCTGACAATCAACTTTCATATAATAATACACATGTTCATGTCCATCTGACATTCAACTTTCATATAATAATACACATGTTCATGTCCATCTGACATTTCAACTTTCATATAATAATACACATGTTCATGTCCATCTGACATTCAACTTTCATATAATAATACACATGTTCATGTCCATCTGACAATCAACTTTCATATAATAATACACATGTTCATGTCCATCTGACATTCAACTTTCATATAATAATACACATGTTCATGTCCATCTGACATTCAACTGTCATATAATAATACACATGTTCATGTCCATCTGACTTTCAACTTTCATATAATAATACACATGTTCATGTCTATCTCACTTTCAACTTAAATATATTAAATATTAATACAAATATTCATTTCTGTCACTTTCAGCGTACATATAATAATACAAATATTCATTTATGTCACTTATAACAAATGTTCATTTCTGTCACTTTCAACTTACATATAATAAAACAAATGTTCAATTCTATCTCACTTTCAACTCACATACAATAATTTTCTGTTTAGCTTTCTCACTAATATTTTAATTGTCTATCATGTTTCAGGTATCACTTTCTCACTAATATTTTAATTGTCTATCATGTTTCAGGTATCACTTTCTCACTAATATTTTAATTGTCTATCATGTTTCAGGTATCACTTTCTCACTAATATTTTAATTGTCTATCATGTTTCAGGTATCACTTTCTCACTAATATTTTAATTGTCTATCATGTTTCAGGTATCACTTTCTCACTAATATTTTAATTGTCTATCATGTTTCAGGTATCACTTTCTCACTTATATTTGAGTTTTTTTTAAATTAGACGTTACGAAATTGATGTCTTGACTGCAAATTATGAGGTCGTAAATGTTATATGTGACAATAATTATGATGTCGTTAATGTTATATGTGACAATAATTATGATGTCGTTAATGTTATATGTGACAATAATTATGATGTCGTAAATGTTATATGTGACAATAATTATGATGTCGTTAATGTTATATGTGACAATAATTATGATGTCGTAAATGTTATATGTGACAATAATTATGATGTCGTAAATGTTATATGTGACAATAATTATGATGTCGTAAATGTTATATGTGACAATAATTCCTTATAATAACAGGACAAGTTTTAATTATTGCTTATGTTTTATGAACATTGCAAAGTCAGGCCTATTTATTGAGACCGAGTAGATTAATGTCAAATTCTGGGACCTAGTAGAAGCGTGTCAAATTGAACTGTTTCTCTTTTAAACAGATGTTCTTTCAAAACATCGATGACGTATAATGGCCCATATTTTATAATTTTTTAAGAACGAATATTTCAATAAGCTGTTCTTTTTCTGGTGAATCGTGATCTCGCGTTGTTAGGTTCTAATGACGATACCACACGACGATCTTCTCATCTACTCCACTAACATGGACAAAGCATTCATTCTAGTAACACAATAAGTTACTGTTAGTATGAGTAGTTATCCCTTACCTGTGTCACATCAAACACATTCTAACGCCCCTAAACTGCTTTAAAATTCTTTAGCCCCTCCTCTTTTACACCGCATATTGAAATATATCACATTTGAAATCAGTCTATTTCCATACACAAAGACATGGAATATACAAGAACTTTCGGTGTATTTAAAAATGTCAAATTTCCAAGTGATTATTAGTCTACAGACAACAAAAAAAAATTTTTAATCGATTTTATTTAAATTCACCGCCGCCTTGTCCTGTTCTCTACATGTCCATTGCTCTGTTGGTTCGTTTGCTTGTTCGAGGTAAATATTGAAAATGAACTACTACTCAATTCCAGTTGTTAAATTCATGTAAAGTTGTGCATATTTTTAGGTTTAATATGCAGCGTGAATGATGTATAGATTGTTAACCAAAGGGAAGATCATATTTTGACTATCCGTAGATAACAAGAAGGTGGTCGAGTGGCAGCGGGCTCGACTGGCGTACCGATGGTCACGGGTTCGAATCCATGTGAAGGCAAGGATTTGTTCGCATAGGGCGTCCCTGAGTCACCCAGCTCCGGATGGGTTGTTGAGCCTTCTCGTCCATGAGGGGCATCTACCGATCATCGTCGGCGTCTGCGATTCCTCCAAGGGCATAGGCCACCTACGAGAGACCTCCAGGCATCTCTATCCTGGGCCAGCTTCTCCAGGATCTTCCATTCATGGCCAATTCTCTTGATGTCTGCCTCCAATTCTCGGCGCCAAGTGTTTCTTGGACGGCCTCTTTTCCGCTTACCCTGTGGGTTCCATTTCAGGGCTTGCTTTGTTGTGTTAGGAGCAGGTTTCCTTAGTGTATGACCAATCCACCTCCACCGCTTCTGGAGAATCTCTTCCTCAATGGGCTTCTGTTTTGTCCGCTGCCACAGTTCCTGGTTGCTGATTTTGTCTGGCCAGTGAATTCTGAGAATCCTTCTTAAACAGTTGTTGATGAAGGACTGGATTCTGGTCAAGTTTACTGCCGTTGTTCTCCATGTCTCGGCTCCATATAGCAGCACAGGTTTTACCATAGCGTTAAAAATCCTTACTTTTAACTTGCTGCCTAAGTTGTTAGAGACCCAAACATTCTTGAGTTGCTGGAAGGCAGCTCTTGCTTTTCCGATCCTTATTTTGACGTCCGCATCTGTGCCACCTTGCTTATCTAGCACGCTGCCAAGGTAAACAAAACTGTCCACCTCCTCAAGGGCTTCTCCTTCAAGCATAATGGGTGATGTACTGGTGGCATTAACCTTGAGGATTTTACTCTTCCCTTTGTGAATGTTGAGACCCATGCTAGCAGAAGTTGCTGCGACAATGTTTGTTTTCTCCTGCATCTGTTGTTGGGTATGTGCAAGAAGGGCAAGATCATCAGCAAAGTCAAGATCATCCAGTTGATCCCACAAGGTCCATTGGATGCCATTCCTTTTCTGCTGTGTAGATGTTTTCATCACCCAGTCAATGGCTAACAGGAAGAGGAATGGTGACAGCAAGCAACCTTGTCTCACACCAGTCTTCACCTGAAACGCATCTGTCACCTGCTGGCCATGAATAACTCGGCAGTTTATCCCTTCGTACATGTTTCTGATTATATCCGTAATCTTCTGTGGCACCCCGTAATGCCTTAGCAATCTCCACAAGGTTTGCCTGTCAACACTGTCGAAGGCTTTTTCATAGTCAACAAAGTTTACATAGAGCGGTGAGTTCCACTCTAGTGACTGCTCTAGAATGATGCGCAGTGTCGCTATCTGGTCCGTGCAGGATCTGTTGGTGCGAAAGCCAGCTTGTTCGTCCCGCAATAGAGGGTCTACAGCGTTTTTCATCCTGTTAAGTAGTACACGGTTGAAAACCTTTCCTGGGATGGACAGCAGGGTGATCCCTCTGTAGTTCGAGCAGGAGCTTAAGTCTCCCTTCTTTGGGATCTTGATAAGGTATCCCTCTTTCCAATCGGAAGGAACTTGCTCCTCTTCCCATATCTTCATAAACAGAGGGTGCAGCATATCCACACTGGTTTCCAAGTCCACCTTCAGTGCCTCTGCTGGGATGCCATCGGGTCCTGCAGCTTTTCCATTTCTGAGTTGTTTAATGGCCCTGCTAATCTCTTCTTTGGTGGGACTATTACAGTCAATTAGTAGGTCATTATCGGCTTGTTGAATATCTGGTGGATTCCTTGGCTCAGGCCTGTTTAGGAGTTCTTCAAAGTGCTCCTTCCATCTCCCTCTCTGTTGCTCCTCACTTGGTATGGTGTTTCCCATTTTGTCCTTTACTGGTCTCTCTACCTTGCTAAATTTCCCTGACAGCGTCTTAATGGTATCAAACAGTTCCCTCATGTTCCCCTGGTGAGCTGCATCCTCTGCTTCTTTAGCAAGTTTATCAACAAATTCCTTCTTGGCCCTCTTGATGCTTTTCTTAACTTCCTTATTTGCATCTGCATACTCCTTCTGGGCCTTGTTTTTCTGTGCTCGGGTGCGGCTGTTATTCACTTCTGCTTTCTTTCTTTTCCTTTCTTCTATTTTGCTCAGCGTACCTGCTGTCATCCATTCTTTGTGTGCCAGTTTCCTGTTTCCTAGCACTTCTTGGCATGTTGACTGTACTGTTTCTTTCATGCTTTGCCATTTCCCTTCGGTGGTTTCATCTTCCAGTATTTCTTGTAGGACTTGGAACTTGTTGAATAGTGAGATTTTGAATTCTTCCTTTTTGGCTTGGTCCTTCAGGAGGGAGGTATTATACCGAGTCCTGTATGCTGTTTGCTCGGTATAATGTCTCTTTAGTTTTAATTTCATCCTGGCCACAAGAAGATGGTGATCTGAGGCAACATCAGCTCCCCTCTTAACACGTACGTCTTGGAGAGATCGCCTGAATTTTTTAGAAATACATACATGGTCTATTTGGTTCATCGTTCTCATGTCCGGTGAGACCCATGTAGCTTTGTGAATCCTCTTGTGCTGGAAAATACTCCCCCCTATGACCAGGTCTGCTGCGGCACATAGGTCAGCAAACCTCTCACCATTGTCGTTCATCTCGCCTATCCCTTGCTGTCCCATAACCTCTTCGTACCCTGTGTTGCTATTGCCGATCTTGGCATTAAAGTCTCCCATGAGGACGACGATGTTCCTCCGTGGGCGACCCTGGACTATGGTCATTACTCTATTGTAGAATTCTTCTTTGTCTCCTTCATCACTTTCATTAGTTGGTGCGTAGCATTGTATAACATCTAGGTTGATGCTACGTTTCTTTGTTCGAAAGGTTGCTAAAAGAATTCTAGGTCCATGGGCCTCCCATCCAATGAGTGCTCCTTGCGCTGCCCTTGATAGCATCATAGCAACACCCAGGGTATGTGGGGCATCGTCTTCTTCGTGTCCCGAAAATAACACCATCTCTCCTGAGATTAATCTCTTCTGTCCCCATCCAGTCCATCTTGCTTCACTAATTCCGAGAATGGTGAGCTTATAGTTCCTCATCTCAGCGGCTATTTGTGCAGCTTTACCAGCCTCGTACATGGTGCGGACATTCCAAGCTCCAATGACGGTGGTAGTCCTGGTAGAAATGATGGTTGTCGGCCTAATAGCTTCCAGGTTTTGGCTTTCACTATTAGGCGTCATATTTTCCTCCTCAAGGAATCCATCCTCTCCCAGGACTGAAATGTCTTTTGTTACTCTTTTCGGTGTTTTTGTAACTATGATTTTTTACATGGCAGGGTTGTTGGCCTTGCGCACAACCACTTGGGGGGTCGCCCCTCACAGCTCAATGGGTAGCTGCCTTTGTTCGGGTTAGGTCCCTAGCCTTTGTGGATCCCTCCACTTCCTACAAGGCAGTAGGGCTGATTTTGGTCCACCCCGGGTATTTTATTTCCCCGGTACCCTCCATATCTGGTGGGCTTTCCCCTATCCGCCGGCTGGGGAGGCGCTCGATAGAAGATCAGCATCTCCCACGAGAGCTCCGGATGGGTACCTAACACTAGTTAGGCGGCTGGGTAATGCGTGGAACCCACAAAGCCGTGGTCTGTGAACGCTGCATCACTTGCCAACAGATCATCTGTCATGGTCTGTGGACGCAACTATCTTCTGCATAGAAGGAGCGTCTGTATAGATAAGATAAGATAAATCATCGTGCGTACGTGATGTATGGAGAACCCGAGGCAACGTTGTATGAGGATGTTTGGATAACCACAGGAAAATTCGTGTTTTGATGATGCAGGGATAACCCCGGTAATCAGGGGTTTCCTTGCCTTGGATGGGTTGACATCCGGGTTGGTGGTTGACCTCCGGGTTGGTGGTTGACCTCCCGTTTACAAATTTTGAGATTCAGTCAGTTGAGACCTGCACGCCACCTGCCACCGCTTACATTTTTATTGCAATTGAAAAATAAACAACACTGTCTCAGCTCAAGATTTAGTGTACACGTTAATAACCCTTCAAGTTCACGTCCAGTACACGTCCAGTACACGTCCAGTACACGTTAATTACACTTCAAGTACACGTCCAGTACACGTCCAGTACACGTCCAGTACACGTCCAGTACACGTCCAGTACACGTCCAGTACACGTCCAGTACACGTCCAGTACACGTCCAGTACACGTCCGTACACGTCCAGTACACGTCCAGTACACGTCCAGTACACGTCAAGTACACGTCCAGTACACGTCCATTACACGTCCATTACACGTCCATTACACGTCCAGTACACGTCCAGTACACGTCCAGTATACGTCCAGTACACGTCCAGTACACGTCCAGTACACGTCCATTACACGTCCATTACACGTCCAGCACACGTCCAGTACACGTCCATTAAACGTCTAGTACACGTCCAGAACACGTCCAGTACACGTCCAGTACACGTCAAGACAATGAACAACATTTTGAGACCTTAAATGGACTTACGCTTGATTGGCCTAAACAAAATACAGTCAAAACACCTATTTACAGAAATGTATTCGGACACCAAAGAAAATTATCGTAACGGGCTTATCTTGCTGCGTATACGCAAATGTATGCACATCATTAAGCAGAAAAGACCCACAAAAACTGACCCACAAAGACTGACCCACAAAAACTGATCCACAAAAACTGACCCACAAAGACTAACCCACAAAAACTGGTGGACATAAAATCAAATCAAGTTTGACAAGAAGATTTCCAAGATCCAAACAAACATCAACAGCTGATCGTGTAAACAAAGGTAGCTTCGCATTCAGGTCCAATCTTCTGATCCTATACGACTGGTTCTAATATGTCCTGATGTCCTAGGCCCGTAGAGCTGCCGTTATTGCATGTGTCCATTTGACGTATTCCGATAACAGTGACATTGAGCCCTAGTTTTAATCAAAAAGCTATTATTTTCCCGCCTGTCAACTCTGTGACCGTCGCCTGTGCTTTCATCCTGCAACTCGTCCGTGTGCCTGACTTCCTCTCATCTGTTTGGTGCGCCGAGGTTTTCAGGCTCCACCACTCTCCAATTTCAGCACTCGTGGTTTCCTCATCAGAATGTGGCATCCGCTTCTCGTGAATGACTAATTTTACACTTGCCGCCATCACCGCAGGCGACATTCCGTCATGGATTTCTTTGACTCGTCTGTGGGTAATAATAGTGCTGCTAGCAGGGCGGGGCAGCTGGTGTCCTTGAACTTGCTGGAGTTGACTGCATACATCAACGTCAGATAGTACGATAAGAGATAACATGACTGAAAGTGCAGCCCATTCAATGCTATGCCAGGCGTTATGTTGTGTCACAGTGACAGATACGATCTCATGAGATGTGATTGATGTATTTATACACTGTCTTTTTTTAAACTGAATTTTTGTTAACTGTGTCTTTGGTAAACTGTTTTCTTGTATACTGTGTCTTGTTAACTCTGTTTTTGTATACTGTGTCTTTGGTAAACTGTTTTCTAGTATACTGTTCAGAGGCGTAACAATGACTTGGCACCGGGCAGTTGCCAAGGGCGCCAAAAGCTAATACTTCAATAATCAATTTATTCTGCTTAATTTAATGTATTTTCCTTATTTCTCAAGGGCGCTAAAAATGAATTAGCCAAGGGCGTGGAAAACCCAGTTACGCTTCTGATAATGTGTCTTTGTTAACTGTGTTATTTTTTATTTTAAACCTCCGATTGTTGTTGTAAACACTGCAGAACTAAGATGACCCCAAACTACCCCCCATGCCCACCCCGCCCCCCCCCCATTTCCTGTTATCCACATCTCATTTATTTACCTCTTCCGAGAAACCTCCTGTGGCTCCCAACCCCCTCCCCCAATAAAAACACGAAACAACAAACACAAACAAACAAAAACATACACTTTTCTTCAATTCTAGTCAATAGTTCTGTCCTTTATCCTCCCCCCCCCGACCATCTTCACAAATATTCAAAGTTCATCCTCTATTCCCCACACTGACACACCCCACACCGACACACCCCACACTGACACGACCCCCAACGACACACCCCACTCATGAATAGCAACCACACACCACGACCACACACCACAACCACACACCACAAACCAAGTCCACCCACACACCACAAACCAAGTCCACCCACACACCACAACCACACACCACAAACCACGTCCACCCACACACCACAAACCACGTCCACCCACACAACACAACCACACACCACAAACCACGTCCACCTACACATCACAAACCACGTCCACCCACACACCACAACCACACACCACAAACCACGTCCACCCACACACCACAACCACACACCACAACCACAGGACACAGCCACACACCACAAACCACGTCCACCCACACACCACACCCACACGACACAGCCACACACCACAAACCACGTCCACCCACACACTACAACCACACACCACACCCACACGACACAGCCACACATCACACGCCACGTCCATCGACCACCCACACACCATAATCACACTCCACAACCACACACCACGCCGCACCCCCACTCTCCCACACACAAACTTCTTTATTTAATGTTTTCATGTCCACAATAATTTCCCACGCAAACAATCCACAACGAAATGAAACCATCACAGCTATCCAGAGAGTTCATCCATCATGGAGGGCCGGACGTTTATGAACTTATAAAAATACTGCCATCACATCCCATTAGTTGTAACGTGATACGATCGTAAATGTACAAGTTACAAGCCTTCATTACATTAGATTCACCAATTAGAGCGTTAGCTCTTACACGATTTATTATTGTTTTAAAGTAGTTGATTACTATTTCTATTCCTATTAAATAGAGTGTCATAAAGCTAATAGCCGAAGCTATGAATCTAGCTAGTGAGGCTTTGAGCTCTCGTCAAAGTTTAGCCCTGAATATCTACCTCGGGTGGACGGTGTATGCGACTCGTGCCGGGATGTGTTAAAGCTGTATAAAATACATGTTGGCAGACGATGGTTTATATTAGATTGATATATATAATATACTACATACACATTATGGGCCGGCCGCTACACAATCATTAAATTTTAATTTTAAAAAATCTTTTTTTATATATCATATCATTGATGTGTTACCGGGTATTTTCTAGAAATTGTTTACCTTGAATAGTGAATATTTTTTATTTTAAAAAAATTAAAATGATAATAATAATCAAAATAATAAAAAAAACGAAATGGTTATAGTATAAGCTTGCAATAAACTCCAGTACACAGATGTGCATCTACGAAGAGAGAGAGAGACAGAGAAAGGCAGAGAGAGATGGGGGGAGAGAGAGACACACACACAGAGAGACAGAGAGAGACAGAGCGACAGAGACAGAGAGAGGCAGAGAGAGAGAGAGGGGGAGAGAGAGACAGAAAGAGAGAGAGGGAGAGAGAGACAGAGAGAAAGAGACAGAGAGAGACAGAGAGAGAGAGAGAGACAGAGAGAGAGACAGACAGGTTATTAGTATCTTTGTCATTACAGCTTGTCCAAACGTTGGAGTTCATAAAGTCCTGTATGGAGGGGTGATTGGTCAATGGCTGGTGTCAAGTGTACATGAAGTTCTGGATGGTCAGTTGATCCAGGGCTGGTGTCAAGTGTACATGAAGGTCTGGATGGTTAGTTGGTCAATGGCTGGTGTCAAGTGTACATGAAGGTCTGGATGGTCAGTTGATCAATGGCTGGTGTCGAGTGTACATGAAGGTCTGGATGGTCAGTTGATCAATGGCTGGTGCCAAGTGTACATGAAGGTCTGGATGGTCAGTTGATCAATGGCTGGTGTGAAGTGTACATGAAGGTCTGGATGGTTAGTTGATCAATGGCTGGTGTCAAGTGTACATGAAGGTCTGGATGGTCAGTTGATCAATGGCTGGTGTCGAGTGTACATGAAGGTCTGGATGGTCAGTTGATCAATGGCTGGTGTCAAGTGTACATGAAGGTCTGGATGGTCAGTTGATCAATGGCTGGTGTGAAGTGTACATGAAGGTCTGGATGGTTAGTTGATCAATGGCTGGTGTCAAGTGTACATGAAGGTCTGGATGGTCAGTTGATCAATGGCTGGTGTCAAGTGTACATGAAGGTATGGATGGTTAGTTGGTCAATGGCTGGTGTCAAGTGTACATGAAGTTCTGGATGGTCAGTTGATACATGGCTGGTGTCAAGTGTACATGAAGGTCTGGATGGTCAGTTGATCAATGGCTGGTGTCAAGTGTACATGAAGGTCTGGGTGGTCAGTTGATCAATGGCTGGTGTCAAGTGTACATGAAGGTCTGGATGGTCAGTTGATCAATGGCTGGTGTGAAGTGTACATGAAGGTCTGGATGGTCAGTTGATCAATGGCTGGTGTCAAGTGTACATGAAGGTCTGGATGGTCAGTTGATCAATGGCTGGTGTCAAGTGTACATGAGGTCTGGATGGTCAGTTGATCAATGGCTGGTTTCAAGTGTACATGAAGGTCTGGATGGTCAGTTGATCAATGGCTGGTGTCAAGTGTACATGAAGGTCTGGATGGTCAGTTGATCAATGGCTGGTGTGAAGTGTACATGAAGGTCTGGATGGTCAGTTGATCAATGGCTGGTATGAAGTGTACATGAAGGTCTGGATGGTGAGTTGGTCAATGGCTGGTGTCAAGTGTACATGAAGGTCTGGATGGTCATTTGATCAATGGCTGGTGTGAAGTGTATATGAAGGTCTGGATGGTCAGTTGATCAATGGCTGGTGTCAAGTGTACATGAAGGTCTGGATGGTTAGTTGGTCAATGGCTGGTGTCAAGTGTACATGAAGGTCTGGATGGTCCGTTGATCAATGGCTGGTGTGAAGTGTACATGAAGGTCTGGATGGTCAGTTGGTCAATGGCTGGTGTCAAGTTTACATGAAGGTCTGGATGGTCAGTTGGTGATCTTGACCAAGCCAAGCGTGGATAGATGTGACAACATGGACCACTAAAGGGAACTGTTTCATAATGTCGTCTATTTGAGTAAGTCAAAACTAGGTCACTAGGTCGGTGTTGAATTGTTCGTTGAATATCACCCGAGGGTTCTCAAAATTATAATTTTTTTCCAAAGCATTTTCTAAAATTTGCACCAGGGCACTTAATTTTAATTCATTTCAATGGACTAAATTATATACAATGAACAATTAACAACGTGAACTTGCTTGAGGTCTTGCATCCCACTGAGATCTTGGGGGTTTGGGGCGACACCTTCACTGTTTGAGAAGCAGAAGTGTCCAATGTCAATTTAGAATCTCAGTCTTCGTGTTGGCGCCCCAGCTGTTGTTAATACAACAATCTCTCGTTTCAGTAAGGTTTTTGAAGTCTCCTCTCTCTCTCTCTCTCTCTCTCTCTCTCTCTCTCTCTCTCTCTCTCTCTCTCTCTCTCTCTCTCTCTCTCTCTCTCTCTCTCTTATATCTTACTCCTATTTCCGTCTCTCGCCCTGTATCTCCACCCCTCTCTCACTCCTTCCTCCCTGTCTCCCCATCAATCTACCTTTATTCCCACCCTTATTTCTTTCTCTCTCTCCCTGACCCCTGACCCTCTCAGTAACGACACAGCTCATGTTTGACGAGAGTACTAGCCAGGTCAGAGTGTAACTGAATCTCATCTTTGTAAGAAGCGTTATCACTAATTAAGAAAATCATTCAAACTCCTACAGTCCCAATTAAACATCTCTAACACAATAACATCTAAGCTCGCTAACTTCTCTACCACATGTTTGTACAGTAAACTCTGCCGCGGCAAACCTCTGGGGACTTATAACTATATATCAGAACATAGCACATCGTTCAAAGTCTGTGTATATCTTAACAATTTAAAACCAATTACTGGCCTTGCTATGCAGATTTTATTGTAATTCCGCGGGTAAGAGAGGAGATGTTGATATTTAAACAATCAATTACATCGGGTAAGAGAGGAGATGTTGATATTTAAACAAACAATTACATCGGGTAAGAGAGGAGATGTTGATATTTAAATAAACATTAACATCGTGTAAGAGAGGAGATGTTGATATTTAAACAAACAATTACATCGGGTAAGAGATGAGATGTTGATATTTAAACAAACAATTACATCGGGTAAGAGATGAGATGTTGATATTTAAACAAACAATTACATCGGGTAAGAGAGGAGATGTTGATATTTAAACAAACATTTACATCGTGTAAGAGAGGAGATGTTGATATTTAAACAAACAATTACATCGGGTAAGAGATGAGATGTTGATATTTAAACAAACAATTACATCGGGTAAGAGATGAGATGTTGATATTTAAACAAACAATTACATCGGGTAAGAGAGGAGATGTTGATATTTAAACAAACATTTACATCGTGTAAGAGAGGAGATGTTGATATTTAAACAAACATTTACATCGTGTAAGAGAGGAGATGTTGATATTTAAACAAACAATTACATCGTGTAAGAGAGGAGATGTTGATATTTAAACAAACAATTACATCGGGTAAAACGCGTGGCCAACAATGTCAAATTGACCAATTACTCCAAGTATTTTCACAATGAACAGCCATTGTGAGTCTATTTTTAACGGCATTGAATAACACGAGACATTGTAATGGCATGTACCACGTGATACAGCAATTATTGTAAATTCACTTGATCCCCGCATTCATAAAGCCGTATTAATCTGGCGTGAAATCACACCAAGGTTTTCTTCAGTGAACTTCCCACACATGGCCGTCAGGGGGTCTCAAATGGTGATTTACAGTATTAGGACAACACACAAGGCCGCCAGGGGGTCTCAAATGGTGATTTACAGCATTAGGACAACACACATGGCTGTCAGGGGGTCTCAAATGGTGATTTACAGTATTAGGACAACACACATGGCCGTCAGGGGGTCTCAAATGGTGATTAATAGTATTAGGACAACACACATGGCCGCAAGGGGGTCTCAAATGGTGATTAACAGTATTAGGACAACACACATGGCCGTCAGGGGGTCTCAAATGGTGATTTACAGTATTAGGAAAACGAACTCCTCACTGTTTTTTAAATGATATTCACATTCTGCACAAAAGCTCCGTGGCTTTTCGTTCTGTTTCCAGTCGAAAGCTGATATGTTGATTTGTATATGACGTCCAGTTGATATGTTGATTTGTGTATGACGTCCAGTTGATATGTTGATTTGTGTATGACGTCGAGTTGATATGTTGATTTGTGTATGACGTCCAGTTGATATGTTGATTTGTGTATGACGTCGAGTTGATATGTTGATTTGTGTATGACGTCCAGTTGATATGTTGATTTGTGTATGACGTCGAGTTGATATGTTGATTTGTGTATGATGTCCAGTTGATATGTTGATTTGTGTATGACGTCCCGTTGATATGTTGATTTGTGTATGACGTCGAGTTGATATGTTGATTTGTGTATGACGTCGAGTTGATATGTTGATTTGTGTATGACGTCGAGTTGATATGTTGATTTGTGTATGACGTCGAGTTGATATGTTGATTTGTGTATGACGTCGAGTTGATATGTTGATTCTTTTTGGTGACGTCCAGTTGATATGTTGATTCTTGGATTACGTCTAGTTGATATGTTGATTCTTGGATTACGTCCAGTTGATATGTTGATTCTTGGATGACGTCCAGTTGATATGTTTATTTGTGTATGACGTCGAGTTGATATGTTGATTCTTTTTGGTGACGTCCAGTTGATATGTTGATTCTTGGATTACGTCTTGTTGATATGTTGATTCTTGGATTACGTCTAGTTGATATGTTGATTTGTGTATGACGTCCAGTTGATATGTTGATTTGTGTATGACGTCTAGTTGATATGTTGGTTTTGGAAGGCTTCAAGTTTTAGGTCGTCCAGCACTCGCTGCCATAGAGGAGTGTGCTGAGCACGCAGGCCTGTACAGTTAGTACAAGGTAGTTATGTACAGTTAGTACAAGGTAGTTATGTACAGTTAGTACAAGGTAGTTATGTACAGTTAGTACAAGGTAGTTATGTACAGTTAGTACAAGGTAGTTATGTACAGTTAGTACAAGGTAGTTATGTACAGTTAGTACAAGGTAGTTATGTACAGTTAGTACAAGGTAGTTATGTACAGTTAGTACAAGGTAGTTATGTACAGTTAGTACAAGGTAGTTATGTACAGTTAGTACAAGGTAGTTATGTACAGTTAGTACAAGGTAGTTATGTACAGTTAGTACAAGGTAGTTATGTACAGCTAGTACAAGGTAGTTATGTACAGTTAGTACACGGTAGTTAGATGAAATACGGTGACACAATAAACGTTAAACGTGGCAATAAACGTTGCAGCCCAATTTGAGATTTAAACGTTATACGTTATGAAAATAAAACACGGGGAATAGCTCTGAATTGAACAGATAACTCACAGTGCGACAAACAACATAACAAGTTATAAACACATTACATAGGAACGAGCCATCACCAAGTTGACAGTTGTGATGATCATATAATAACAGACAAAACATGGGCTTTCAAAGGTCAAAAAAAGAGTGCAGGCTACACTACTGAAATATTACAGAAGCTATGACGTGTCGTCTATTATGTAGAAGTGTTTGTGCCTGTAATCTATGTGCGCGAACATTTGAATAGATTTACGCTTTGCTATCCGCCCCTCTTTATTTAAAGCAATAAAACTCATGATGGAGTTAAATCATAGCTTTAATATTTATGTATGAATCTGCACACCTGGCTCAGTGCTCAGCGCAACCTTATGACAGTGTATTATACAATAACTTAAGCACATTGTAAAGTGTAGTGTGCCAACTTGAACTCAACATTACAAAGTACCACTGTCTGTGGATACTGGTGTTCAGATACGTTTTTTAAGAAATGTAAAGTTTATTAGCATGTTACTAGACTGATGTCTGGAATACCTTTCAGTTGTCAACAAGCATCTTAGAGGAGAGTCTAAGTCTAAAACACGAGTGCTCATAATACGTCCGAGGACGACAATATTTAAAGTTACGTCAGATGAACTTCGTCAATTTAGTAAGTTGATTTATAACACGATTAATTCTTCATTTGATTCGCGTAAACATTAGATCTTTAAAAGAGCCCTACCTTTAAAAAATCTTATTAAACGGTTTTTCCTGACCTAGCTGTCAGACCGTATACAAGCGTTAAGATATAATGTTACTGGCTACCAGTGGTCTCTTATCATTTTAACATGAGCCGGACGCATGGACCGGCCTTAAACAAGACACAATGGTATAAGTGACGTCACGACTCACTTGGTGGTCACGAGACGGTCATTTATGGCACTCGATTAAACAGAAAAAAGGTTACGGCCCTGAACAGGGAACCTGAACACGGAACCTGATAAATGTGCTTATATTTTTGATAGGTGGATCCGTGTCACTTTTGATGGACACAAATATCAAAGTATCATTGTTGATGGACACAAATATCAAAATGTCATTGTTGATGTACACAAATATCAAAGTGTCATTGTTGATGGACACAAATATCAAAATGTCATTGTTGATGGACACAAATATCAAAGTGTCATTGTTGATGGACACACATATCAAAGTATTATGGTTGATGGACACAAATATCAAAGTATTATGGTTGATGGACACAAATATCAAAGTGTTATTGTTCAGTCTAATGTTGGCAAACACAAATATCAAAGTGTCAATAATAGTGTCATTGTTCAGTCTAATGTTGTCAACCACAAATATCAAAGTGATATTGTTCACCCCGTTCTTGGCAAACAGATAAGTAAAAATGACACTATGAAAACTAAGTCTGTTGTGCTGGCTTGTATCAAACACTGACATCTGTAATGGACGTTTACAGTAAATCTTTCCTTAGGCTGATCACAGTGAGTCATACACAACCAGAAAACAATATTGTTTGAAGTGAAAAAATGAAATGTTTCCAACATGAACATAAATCTGTCTCAGTCTCTTTGTTGCCGTATTAAAATTAAGTGGGGCTTGTCAAAATTGATAGAAATTCAGTGAACCATGTCTTCCCACATGAATCATTGAGAAACCTGTTTGTGTTCATTCTTCATTTTAATAACAAACAGGAAGTTAAATGATTCGTGCAATAACATAGTTTTAAAAATAGTTAACAGATTTTAATAAATAGAAGTAAAAAAAAAGATTTTTAAAAACCACGTTTTTATAAGCGACTAAAAGAAGAAAATAATTTAAAACTTATAATTTCAAGTACTTTAATGTAATGTGACTAAAAACGGGGGGCGGGCGCTTGTGAGGTTTAACATTAAAATATGCAGCTCACTCATACTCTCACTTATAGATCTCTCTTTTGCCTTCTAAATTAGAAATCTTTAATTTTATACCAAACACCCGCCCCACGTTTTTTATTGCTAAGAAGTGTGAATTAAATAATTGAAATATTTATTGTTGTTAAGAAGAATAAATGAAATTAGTCTCTTTATTTCTCAATATATATATACATATATAATCCCCTTTCCAGTCCATGACAGACTATGGGGCATGTGAAATAGCGTTCACAAGTTTTTTTTAGCCACCACTAACGAGCAAGGGATTGTGTGGCTAGCACAATGCCCCGGGGACCTTGCCAGCACCGAGAATAGAACCCGTGACTCTCTTCTGTCTCGCTTCGTCAGTCCAGCGCGCTACCGCTAAACCACCTCGGCCCTAAAAAAACAAACCCAAAAGTTTTTGTCTATAAATCCATTATATATGAGACAGAACTGAAAGTATTGATTATGTTCCAACGCGACAAACATTTACAGTCTGAATCTGTCTTAACTTTCCTTTGCTTTATAACCCCTGGGGGTGGGTGGGAGAGGGGAAAGATCTGGTCACCTATCGCTGGACCGAGCTCAGCGTGACAGGTAAAATGTAAACAAAAGTGTACGTAAAATAATCAACATTAAAAACACTTTTTAAAAACTAGTCTTATATTAAAAATGCACTAATTTTCTACTTTTTAGACTACGCATTTTACAGTAAGTGCAAAGCCAGCTTACCTTTTGACTATAAATCCCTTATATATGAGACATAACGAAAAGTAGTGATTATGTTTAAACGCGACATTTACAGACTGAAACACAATTATCTCCCCTGGTTTTAAAACTGGGTGCAGGGACGGTAGGGGGTGTGAACAGTGACGGTCGGCGTCAACGCGTGAACTGGGCACGTGAAAAAATTATAAACAAATAGTGGGACGGTTCCGATTAAACTTACAAAGCAAGTTAATATAAGACTAGTAAAAAAAAACAAGAACAAACAGTGAATTTGAATTACATACGTTATATAAGGATAAACTAAAAATGCATTAATTTAATTACGGTACGTTCGATCGATCTGAAATTTTGATACGATGCGTTGTTAGGTGAGACATGTCCGTGTGCCAAAGTTCAGCTCGATCAGATCACGGGAAGTGGGTAATTTTTTTCTTTTGTTTTTCCGCCCGCCCAAGACAGATAGAGATGACGACAGAACGACAGAGAGACAGAGACGGCGGTGAAGTTAATATAAGGGATTTAAAAATATGGAACGCTTAACGAATTTGCGTGTCATCCTTGCGCAGGGCCATGCTTATCTTCTCCGTATCGTTCCAATTTGATACTTTTTTTTCTCAAGATCTTATAAAATTGAATGGGGGATACAATCTTAAACATAACACAAAAAAAGACATTTTGGTGCCTCCGGCCCCGAAGAAATGGACATTATGAGTTCAATGCACTGCAGTATTTTAATAAAGGCTCTCACGTACGCGGTTGTCGAGTGGCAGCGATTGCAGGCAAGGATTAGTTCCCGGGGCTTAGGGCGTCCCTGAGTCCAGCCAGCTCCTAGTGGGTACCCGATATCAGTTGGGGAAGTAAAGGCGGCTGGGCATTGTGCTAGCCACACAATCCCCTCGTATGCCGTAGCTATTGGAACTTGTGAGCGCTGCTTCACTTGCCCCATAGGCCAGCATGGTCTGAAAATGGCACTTTTACTACTACTTATATACCAAGTTTGGTCAAGAATCATTCATTTACACAGTAGCTAACGCTCAAACTAATGTTTATATAGCTCATATAAGCAAAAAAGCATCATAATGGGCCCCCTTACCCTAGGGGTGGTCACCTGGGGTTGAAACATAGCCTATGACCTATCCCGGGTCACAATAACACAACAATTACAACACCATGTTCCTCGCAATGAACCATGTGTACAACACCTACCATTGTCTGTATACAATGAATCATGTTTACAATACTTACCATTGTCTGTATACATTCCTGGCAATGAACCATGTGTACAACACCTACCATTGTCTGTATACAATGAATCATGTTTACAATACTTACCATTGTCTGTATACATTCCTGGCAATGAACCATGTGTACAACACCTACCATTGTCTGTATACAATGAATCATGTTTAAATACTTACCATTGTCTGTATACATTCCTGGCAATGAACCATGTGTACAACACCTACCATTGTCTGTATACAATGAATCATGTTTACAATACTTACCATTGTCTGTATACATTCCTGGCAATGAACCATGTGTACAACACCTACCATTGTCTGTATACAATGAATCATGTTTACAATACTTACCATTGTCTGTATACATTCCTGGCAATGAACCATGTGTACAACACCTACCATTGTCTGTATACAATGAATCATGTTTACAATACTTACCATTGTCTGTATACATTCCTGGCAATGAATCATGTCTACAATACTTACCATTGTCTGTATACATTCCTGGCAATGAACCATGTCTACAATACTTACCATTGTCTGTATACATACCTGGCAATGAACCATGTCTACAATACTTACCATTGTCTGTATACATACCTGGCAATGAACCATGTCTACAATACTTACCATTGTCTGTATACATTCCTGGCAATTAAACAGAGCTATTTTTCTGCTATCGTCAATATCTAAATTCCTGCCATTTTTCCATAGCTACATCCCTGCCAATTGTCCATGTCTACATTACTGCCAATTGTCCATGTCTACATTTTGCCAATTGTCCATGTCTACATTACTGCCAAATGTCCATTCTACATTACTGCCAATTGTCCATGTCTACATTTTGCCAACTGTCCATGTCGACATTACTGCAAAATGTCCATTCTACATCCCTGCCAATTGTCCATGTCTACATTACTGCCAATTGTCCATGTCTACATTTTGCCAATTGTCCATGTCTACATTACTGCCAAATGTCCATTCTACATTACTGCCAATTGTCCATGTCTACATTTTGCCAATTGTCCATGTCTACATTACTGCCAAATGTCCATTCTACATTACTGCCAATTGTCTATGTCTACATTTTGCCAATTGTCCATGTCTACATTACTGCCAAATGTCCATTCTACATTACTGCCAATTGTCTATGTCTACATTTACCAATTGTCCATGTTTACATTTTGTCAACTGACAATTCTTAGCCTTGCTATATCTTTACAACTTTAAAGTTTTCATTTAAACTTAATTTATTTTTTTTTCAATTTTCGTCTAGACAAAAATTATGTATCAGTGACCGAAATTACCATAATCTACGTGAGGTTGCTAAAGTATTCCCCTAAATTTATCTTCATAATATGTTGTATCGGCCATACTGCTAATTTATGACTTTTTCTCATGTCATAAATCGTCCTCTGCTGTTTCGTGCAATAAATCTCAGTTTTTTTCTAAGTACAAAAATCATTATCTGTCAAGCCTGATAGGTCTGAACTGACTTCACTTGAACTAAATGCCCTTGCGCTGTGAAACGTGTCAATAGAAGAAAGTTTATAGATGCATATACTACTACTAGCCGGGTTAAAGCTCGAAAAGATTATCTTGACCTCCGTATAACACGAGATACTCGTTTCCTCCATGGAGCAGCTATTTACACATAGACACGGAGTTATACAGCCATCTGATATTTGTTAAAACGGCACTTGGCGAGGACATGCAACTCAAGTTAACAGCGGAGATATTTGGCCCATATGAAGTCAAAGAAATCTGCTGTATAATAATTGATTGCGTAACTGGGTGCATCGAAGGGAATGTCCTTAAGTGGCAGTGTATGTACACCGGCAGTGTGTACCTGCAACATATGTACCTTTAGTGTATATACAACTTTAGTGTGTACTTATATTGTGTATGTACCCTTTAGAGTGTGTACACCTTTAGTGTATGCATATACTTTAGTAATATACACGTGATGTGTGTACAAGGGTAGTCTGTGAATGTACTCATTGCAGTGGATGTACACATGTCTAAATGTTTATGAAGAAACATAAGGCAGTACATAAGGTTTGTAAGATTGATTTTACCTTTAGATAGGAGATCAAAGGGTATCAGTGTGGGTCAGTGGGCCAGTGTGGACCAGCGTGGACCAGTGTGGACCAGTGTGGGCCAGTGTGGACCAGTGAGGGCCAGTGTGGACCAGTGAGGGCCAGTGTGGACCAGTGTGGGCCAGTGTGGGTGAGTGTGGACCACTGTGGGCCAGTGTGGACCAGTGTGGGCCAGTGTGGACCAGTGTGGGCCAGTGTGGACCAGTGTGGACCAGTGTGGGACTGTGTGGACCACTGTGGGCCAGTGTGGACCAGTGTGGACCAGTGTGGACCAGTGTGGGACTGTGTGGACCACTGTGGGCCAGTGTGGACCAGTGTTGGAGTCATTGGGGGGGGGTGGGGGGGTTTGGGTCAGATTTCTATCTCTTGATATAATGTAATAAAATCCTTTGATCAATGTTCCCATAGACCTTAGACCGATATCTGACCGACGCCGAGCAGGAGTTTTTAATTACCGCACAGCCAATTTTTTAAAATACATAATGTGCTAAAAATGGATACTTTTCAACTTTGCACACTAACGTATTTTCTATTTTGCACACGAACCACCGAACCTTAGACTGCCTTAGAGGGAACATTGCTCTTGATAGATGTAATTATATCCCTTGATATATGTAATTATATTCTTTGATATATGCAATTCTATCCCTCAATATATGTAATTATATCCCTTGATATATTTAATTATTTCACTTGATATACCGGTATGTAATTGTTTCCCTTGATATATGTTATTCTAACACTTGATATATATAATTTTTATGGCTCATCATGTGATAAGTTGTTCTATCTATATGGCCTCATGTTGTAAGTTGTTCTATCTATAGGGTCTCATGTTGTAAGTTGTTCTATCAATATGGTCTCATGTTGTAAGTTGTTCTATCAATGGGTCTCATGTTGTAAGTTATTCTATCAATGGGTCTCATGTTGTAAGTTGTTCTATCTATAGGGTCTCATGTTGTAAGTTATTCTATCAATGGGTCTCATGTTGTAAGTTGTTCTATCTATAGGGTCTCATGTTGTAAGTTGTTCTATCAATGGGTCTCATGTTGTAAGTTGTTCTATCAATGGGTCTCATGTTATGATCTATTTTTGAGCTCACACTAAAAGTCCAACTTGATGTTTCTCCAACTAACAGGAAATGCCTTTGTCCCACCCTTCACGGTGATGGGAAATCGTTCAAGAAAATTCCATACAGTTTATTTTTAACCCCTCGCTAGTAGCTCCCTACCCCTCTTAGAGTGATGTATTTTCTCCTAAGTTCAGGTTACATCCGAGTACTGGGGGTACAGAGGTGAGGGACGGGGTGTGGGTGGGCGGGGGTTTAAAGGGTGTGTGGTGGGTATGTTTGTGTGTGGTGGAGTTATAGTGTGTTTCGGGGTATGTTTGTGTGTGGTGGAGTTATAGTGTGTGTGGGGGTATGTTTGTGTGTGGTGGAGATATAGTGTCTGTGTGGGGTATGTCTGTGTGTGGTGGAGTTATAGTGTGTGTGGGGGTATGTTTGTGTGTGGTGGAGATATAGTGTCTGTGTGGGGTATGTCTGTGTGTGGTGGAGTTATAGTGTGTGTGGGGTGGAGTGTGTGTGTGTGAGGGGTGTTGTGATTGTGTGGTTTGTTCCATTCCTATCTACTTGTATACGCTGCTGTTGCTGTTGTTGTCAGTAACTAGCCAACTATAGAAATGTCTATATCGTCTCAACTTTGCAGGGTGTATGTGCACTCTTGTCAGCATCCATGTGCACTCTTGTCAGCATCCATGTGCACTCTTGTCAGCATCCATGTGCACTCTTGTCAGCATCCATGTGCACTCTTGTCAGCATCCATGTGCACTCTTGTCAGCATCCATGTGTACTCTTGTCAGCATCCATGTGCACTCTTGTCAGCATCCATGTGCACTCTTGTCAGCATCCATGTGCACTCTTGTCAGCATCCATGTGCACTCTTGTCAGCATCCATGTGCACTATTGTCAACATCCTTGAATTAAGTATAGTCTCCAAATGTATTATTATTACTTTATTTTTGTTACTAGGGGTTGTAGGGCGCCTATGGCGCCCACTTTTTTCAAAGGCCCAAGTTACTTATCCGTGTTTGATAAATACGAAAAATGAAACCTCCTGAAATGTACACAAAGTATTTTATAATTGTTTGATAATTGACGTCATATAATATTTTACGGCGAGAAACACCACAAGCTCTGTTAATCTCGAAACCAAAACGATACCTTTCTTTTTTAACTGCTATGGACTGTTGTACTATGTCCCTTAGCGTTACGGAGTCAGTGACTTGGGCTTTTATTATAAAGTGTATTAGATTGTTTGGTGGGTGAATGAACACATCAGTCAAATGATTGTAACACCGTTAATTTATTCATTAATTTACGGTTGTAGACACACGCCTTTTCATGAAACCCGAAAATTTGGGTACACAAAACAAAAACGTGAGATTCCTGTTTTAATCCCAAGTACACCCCAAAGTATTCCCAGATCTCACGAGTCATGTTTTCAATTTCAACGGAGTTTAAGCCCTCGGTTGGCCTCGTGTTTGAATTTTTAATTTGCCGCTGATGTGAAAATAAATGTTCGTTTCTTAAAATATATATTTTTATTTTTTAGGGTGTATTATTTAACGGAGCATCTTGATATTAGTGTATTGTTTCTCTCCTTTGACCACACAAAAAAATTATTGTAATCTTTTATGTAAAAAAATATTTTTGGATTATTATAAAATAAACATGTATTGAAATCACCTGTTTCCGCACTTTTAGAATCTGATATTTAAAATTTAAAATGAACTGATTTGGTTCTTAAAAGTAATGTTGATATTATTCAATTATAATTTAAAGTCCGGGTTTGAGATTACCACCATGGGCGTAGGGAAGAGAAAGGAAAATAAAAATGGGGGGGGGGCATTTGTCCCGTGTGAATCACGAGTTGGATGACGGAGAGGTCACGTGAGTGAAAGCGCGGGAAGAAGGTTCGAGAGTATTATTAGGGAGTTGTCAGAATTCTGGTGTGTAATGTCGGACGTATGCTGAGGACTCCACGTTTTATAACCTCAAATTATATATGAACTGTACATAGTGTAGATATTAAAGTTTTTTTTTATTGAAACCAGTTCTTCAGAGGATTATTGTATGCAAGGTTATGTATTGAGAGAACGCCTACATGATATATTAATAAGTAAAACATCACAAAGATGTTACAGCATTTGCCCCCCCCCCTTTACATTTTAGAAAAATGTAATAAAAATGTCATAAAGTTGTTACAATAAAACTGAACTAAATTTCCTGAAAGTTTATTACATTGAAGACAGTTTACATATATCAAACATAAAAAAGAATTATATCTGCAAGTATAACTGATTACATTACTGATTGCTCTAAATAGTCCATTTGTTTAACAATTTCTGTAACATTTTCAGCAAAAATCCGCAAGCTTTTATATTTATGTGTCCATCTAGTTTCACCTAGAAAAGGAACATTTTGAATTAGTTTTCTTTGCTGATTAATTTCTCGGAAAAACATTATAATTGACTTAATTGTTTCTATTGTTTTTCGTACAACATTCACATTATTTACATCGTTCACAACAAGATTCAGTTTATGTGAATACAATGTACAAATGCTGCTTTTGGGTTTTTGTTTCCTTCTTTACATTCCATTTTAGAACATTCGTCGTATCCTTGACCAACAAGCTTTGTCATATATAATCCAAATTCTAATGAATTTGTAATGATGGTGTTGGCTAAACCTTCAGCTGTTCTATTGACAATTGGAATATATCCCAGGAATTCTTCTGTGACCATCATTTTCAAATTTTTTTCTTTGACAAATCTAACACCAAGTGACATCTGCTCAATGCCTGAAATGTAACTTGTCTCGTCGGCAAGTATAGAAAATGCAATTGAATTATTTGCTGCACGAACAATGTCTTCACGCAGAGAGACCCACACATTTCGATTATAGTGTTTTGTGTAGTTGCCGAGATATACTCAGCACTACAAGAACCAATTGACAAATGATTACCAAGAACTTCATCTCCAGATTCAACACGAAACTCTAACAGGTCATAAAAATTATCAGAATTTAAAAAATCAAAAACTTAGCTGAGGTGAAATCCAAAGAGTCAATGGAGTTCACCACAGATAAGTTTTTGATTTTTTTATTTCTTTATATTCTTTTATTTGTGCACTGTTTGTTCGTTGAGGAAGGCTCTTTTCCGAAACGTTCGCCGTTTTGTTACGTCCTGTCAGGCTAACTCATACCCTGTTTACATGTTATCCATTTACTGAACTTTACAGATCGGGAAAATATTATAAAAGTATGTTCAATATAATACGCACCGCGCGTTCAATATAATACGCACTGCGCGACAGACTAGCGTAAATATTTACAAGCTACATAGAGATAAATAGAGATAACCTAAAATGTCATTTATTTAATTACATTACATGCGATCGATGTGAAATTTTAATTCATCATTTTTATCGTTGCCATGAGTCTGCCTGCAAAATTTCAGCTCGATATGATACGGGGAAGTGGGTTAAAAATCGATCCAAAGTTTTTTCTGCAA
Source organism: Ampullaceana balthica (assembly GCA_944989445.1). NCBI lineage: Eukaryota > Metazoa > Mollusca > Gastropoda > Lymnaeidae > Ampullaceana > Ampullaceana balthica. The sequence goes on along the minus strand of CALYLW010000641.1, from coordinate 323,683 downwards.
GCAAGCAACCAGACGCCACGAGTTAATATAAATGATTTAAAAAGACTGGGCGGCTGCTCAAGTCAAATAATAAAAAATTCCGTAAAAAGCAAAGTTTTTGACTAATAAATCCTTTATTTACGAGACATAACTAATAGTATGTTCATTATAATACGCATCGCATGACAATCCAAAAATCCAAAATTTGAGCTATGTCTTATATATAAAGGATTTATAGTTTTAAGAAAACTAATACAGTATGACTGATAAATTTCAGCTAGAATTGATCACGGGGAAAAGGGTTATATAAACATGTTTAAAATAATACATATTTTTTTAAAAGTATCGTCAATATAATACGCACCGCACTGCGCGACAGGAAAATATTAAATAATACGCACCGCATACATAGAGATACATAGAGATAATCTAAAAATTCATTAATTTAATCACAGTACATAGATCTATGTGAAATTTTGATAGATCATTTTTACCGTAGGCACGAGTCTGCCAGCAAAATTTCAGCACGCTAGCATATGGGGAAGTTGGCTAAAAATAGATCCAAAGTTGTTTCGGCAAACAAACAAACTATCGAGTTAATATAAAGGATTTAAAAAATAAAAAGAATATACTTATGATTCGTAGACGTGTATTGGCATTTAAAAAGTAAAACAAAGCATAATATCTCAAAGCCTATCTTTTATTAGATTGTGTCTTTTGATTCGACCTTGACCTTTTATTTCTACGTCTCAAACCAAGACGACCGTCACAAAGTTATTTTTAGATCTTTTAACAGAGACTGTTGTGACCCTCGTATTCGGATATCTATTCAGACTTATACTCATGGGGACATTTTAAAGGAAAATAGTTGTTTTTTTAAATCAACAAGACTTTTTATATATAAATATAAATTTAGATACAATCTAATTAGAAAGAAGGTATAACTGTTATTTAAATAATTTTTTGGGAAATTTTGAAGAAAAAATAGCCGATTTAACTTTTGGATATTTCCTACTCCAACTTCTGGATTAAAAAAGAATCTAAAATTGTTTAATATAACTCGCGCCTTCCTCGCACAGGCCCGAAGTCCTTAATTTTACTAAAACAATTTGACTCGCATCTAGGTCTTTTCAGTCCGTTGAGGCGTATGTCTCAAGGGGGTCGTCATATTACTATCAGACAAACTATTTCGTTAGCGTTGTATGAAAGACTGGTTTTATTTGTTGTGTAAGATTAACATAAGAGTCGTTATGTGTTTTAGTCACTTAGTCCATTGTTTTATCGTAAACCCAACATCGAAGGAATTCGTTGTTTAGATTCACAAATTAGAGTTTCTTACAATTTTTCCTATGAAAGGTCTCAGTAAAAAGTTAAAGAATATTAAGAAGCTAGGTTTAGAGTCGCCTAGGCCTGGGATCGGCAACCTGCGGCTCGCGAACCGCATGCTGCTCTTTCGATGTCAAGATCCGGCTCTCCTGTTCAATGCCCAAATATTAATAATTATATTATTTTATTCTCAAAACTCACGTTATTCGCTCTTTACAAAACTGGGAAATTTTGTAAATTATAACTTTTGGATCTTCCGTCTCAAAAGGTTGCCGAAACCTCGCAAAGATGTATCTCGCTCCGTAAAGAAAACAAACTCTGCTTAGATAATAGAAAATGCTGATGTCTTTCTTAAAGGACTTAAGTACTTCCGTGGTTGGACTACCCCTTCACCCCACCCTGGTTACGCCACCGATCGGTCAGCCTCAATGCGCTACCGATCTCGAATCAGGTCAGCGTGACGTCTTGGTGAGGATTGTAGATCAACAGCTAGATGAGGTCATCTGGTCAGTAGAACTTTCCAATTGCCTCGGCTAGAAGCACTCGTCAATGTCATCTGGTCAGCTGCGCTAATCACATCTGTTTATCTCAGTTTGAAATGAAAAATGGACTGACATCAGTTTCCCCGTGTGATTCTGGTTATGTGACACCCGCAAGCAATGACCAGCAACTGACCGGTGGCTGTATGTCAATGTGTAGGTGACTCGTGCCGACCGCGTCACAGCCGATGACTCCTGGCGGACGGCAGACCATAATTGATATCCTTTTCACCATCGTCTGTTGTGCATATGCCATTAGGACAACATTGACTGAGAACGAAGGACAACCTCTTAACGGAGGCTGAAAGTAGTGGACCTGCAATTCTATCACCAGGCCTCTAAAGGTATTGTTGTTGTTTTTGAATCTTTGGTTTTAAATTTCACTGTACCGCCATTAACTCGTGGCAAACTGGAGTACCATAAAAAGGTCATGTCCTTGAAAACTGTCTCGTTCCCTACAGCACTATTTGCTACACACCGCTGGTCTGCTTTCACTCTCCGTCGTGGGATGGTACTTGCGTAGGACGAGCTGATTTGTCACATTGTCCACGTGATCGCTAACAATACTCTCTCGTGTTGTTCAATCCCATCAGAACTTAAGCCTTGCCGAGTGTTTGTACTCAACAAATTGTACTCTTAATTGTAGGCCTCTGAAAGCAGCGCCACGCGTCTGTTCGGTGCGTTCTATTGTCTGTTTTTATCGCAGTTCCTGGCCTCTTTTCTTATGTTCTTATAAATGGTTCGCTCCATTATCAGCATCATCCGTCTCTTCTGGGGGCTGGTCGGAAACGTTCGTTTTCACCATTGGCTAAAACGTTTGTGAGCGTATGTAAAAATAAAAAGTATGTTATTGTGAGTGTGTATGACAGACATAGGTTGTTTTTTGCTTTTGTTTAGATTGTGATTATGTGAGTGCGTCAAAGAATGTTTTTATGGGTTAGTAAAAAAAATTTTTTATTAGTTGTAAAGCCAAACACGAAAACACATTTAAAAAAATAATTTTTAAAAACATTTTATTTATTTATTTTGAGCGTTTACAATTTTGTGTTTTTTTGAGTGTGAACAAAAGTGTGTTTTATGTGTATGTAAATTAGTATGTTTTTTTTAGTGTGTTCAAAAGTGTGTTTTATGTGTATGTAAATTAGTATGTTTTTTTGAGTGTGTTCAAAAGTGTGTTTTATGTGTATGTAAATTAGTATGTTTTTTTGAGTGTGTTCAAAAGTGTGTTTTATGTGTATGTAAATTAGTATGTTTTTTTTAGTGTGTTCAAAAGTGTGTTTTATGTGTATGTAAATTAGTATGTTTTTTTTTGAGTGTGTACAAAAGTGTGTTTTATGTGTATGTAAATTAGTATGTTTTTTTTGAGTGTGTTCAAAAGTGTGTTTTATGTGTATGTAAATTAGTATGTTTTTTTGAGTGTGTTCAAAAGTGTGTTTTATGTGTATGCAAATTAGTATGTTTTTGTGAGTATGGAAAAAAATATCATTCTTTTATTTATGACTGGGTAAAAGAGTTTGATTTTGTTATGTTTTTTAACCCTGAATATTTTATTTTTAAGGCTATTTTGAGTTCAAATAACAATATTAACTTGACTGTTGTTTTTTAAAATCATTGAACATTGGTTGCTCATTAATGTATGTGCAGTAAATATAGGTTTAACACAACTGTGCATGTCTTGATTTGTTATGCTTCAAGGTGCAGTTATCCTAAGTTTAACGCCACCGTCCAGTTAACTTTTGTTAACAATCAATGTGAAGTTATTCCATTGTAGAAAAAAATGATTGTATAGACATCTTTTATTCCACACCAGCCGAGCTTTGCCTCGAGGGTCACTTTAATTCTGTTTTGCCCGTGTTGCTGTTAATGGGCTTTTAATAGAAATCGATTTTAAAAGTCAATCAAAAGAACCCGGTTTAACGTTAACTTGGAATTTTTAAAATTTTGCCTGGGGGGTTGGGGGGCTAACGTTAACTTAAGAGCAAGGGTGATAATTTGTGGTTATCGGTGTAACACGACGTCTTACGTCTTCGATCAGGGCCCGGAATTAGAGTACAGAAAGTTGGATGACAAACATGTATTATATCAGGGTCCAGTATTACAGTACACAGTTGGATGACAAACATGTATTATATCAGGGTCCAGTATTACAGTACACAGTTGGATGACAAACATGTATTATATATTTGTATATAGGTCAGTTTGTTAAGAGAAATTCAAGTGAAATAGAGGCAAAATCCAATTGGTCAATTTTCATGTGTAAACAATTATGCACCACGAGATCACTAACTAGTTGACGCGGAAGCGTCTATAGTAAATTATTTTTATTTAAACGAATATCTTTTTTGAAAAAAATTAATATTTACTTTTATTGTCTGAGGGTGTTGTTTTACCACGTTTTTATTAACTTGCTTTCGTGTCTGTCTGTCCTGAATTTTTCAAATTTGCCAACGTAAAATTAAATCACTTTTGATGGTCCTAGAGAGCTCAAGGTTTTACCACAGATAGATCTTGGATGACAATACATTGTGTCAAAATTTCAGATCGATCGAATGTACCGTAATTAAATTAATGCATTTTTAGTTTATCTCTATATCAGCATATGTATCCGTCTGCTGTTGTTAGATTTCACGTGCCGAATTTACCTCGTGACCTCATCGCCATGGTATTAAAACGTTGGTTGGCGCTGATGAGGTGTTTGGTAAAATAAATAGAGGGAAAAAAAAAGATTTTTAGAAACCACGTTTTTTTAGTGAACTAAAAAGAGTAAAATAAATAAAGGTTAAAAAGGAATTTTAAAATCCTAATTTTTATAAGTAGACTAAAAATAAGAAAATAATTTAAAACTTACAAGTTCAAGTACTTTGATTTAATATGACTAAAAACGTGGGCGGGTGCTTTTGAGGTTTAACGTATGCAGTTCACTCATTCTCTCACTTATAGATCTCTCTTTTGCCTTCTAAATTATAAATCTTTAATTTTTATACCAAACAATCTGTCCCATTTTTTTAGTCATATTAAATCAAAGTACTTGATCTTGTAAGTTTTAAATTATTTTCTTATTTTTAGTCCACTCACAAAAACGTGGTTTTTAAAAATCCTGTTTTACCTTTATTTATTAAATATTTATTTTATAGCTTTTAGAACCCAATTCCCTAGAAAATAATTCTAAGATAACAGTAATTGTTTAGTCTCAGTGTATCGTATGTTTAGTCTCAGTGTAGCGTATGTTTAGTCTCAGTGTAGCGTATGTTTAGTCTCAGTGTACTCGTATGTTTAGTCTCAGTGTATCGTATGTTTAGTCTCAGTGTATCGTATGTTTAGTCTCAGTGTATCGTATGTTTAGTCTCAGTGTATCGTATGTTTAGTCTCAGTGTATCGTATGTTTAGTCTCAGTGTATCGTATGTTTAGTCTCAGTGTATCGTATGTTTAGTCTCAGTGTATCGTATGTTTAGTCTCAGTGTATCGTATGTTTAGTCTCAGTGTATCGTATGTTTAGTCTCAGTGTATCGTATGTTTAGTCTCAGTGTATCGTATGTTTAGTCTCAGTGTATCGTATGTTTAGTCTCAGTGTATCGTATGTTTAGTCTCAGTGTATCGTATGTTTAGTCTCAGTGTATCGTATGTTTAGTCTCAGTGTATCGTATGTTTAGTCTCAGTGTATCGTATGTTTAGTCTCAGTGTATCGTATGTTTAGTCTCAGTGTATCGTATGTTTAGTCTCAGTGTATCGTATGTTTAGTCTCAGTGTATCGTATGCTCGACTACTTTACTAAAGTTAACTATATTTATTTCCTTTCTCAAACTAATTATATTTGTGGTGTTATCTTCGTTATAAAAATCCGACTAACCGGTCATTAACCGGTCATTAAAACTGTGTTTGCGTCCATGCCTGAAGTTACTACCGTTATCTGTTATTTGCCGAGATCGCCAACGACTTTCAGGTACTAACGTTGTAATGGTTTTATGAAGTCGACAATCTGCCCTCACCTGGAGCTCAGCTGCTCACCAACTTGCACTGAATCAACTTTTCACGAGTACCGAGACTTTTATCTTTTATCTCTGCCCCCCCCCCATTCATCTTCTCTGTCTCTCTCTTTTTCTAGCTCTCCATTGCTGCCTCTCTCCCTCTCCTCTCTCTCTCTCTCTCTCTCTGTCACTCTATCCATTTATCTCCCCCTTCTCGCTCTCTCTCTGATAAAAGCAAGAAATCTTAACACTGAGCGAGTCTCCTGACTGTTTCATCTTCACGGGGATTCATGAAGGTCAAGGACTTTTATTGACCTGAATTTCCTTTTAACACAAATCACCAAGCGGAGTCAATAAGTGACGTATTGTATGTAACTCGTGAATGCCATGGTGATCTCTTAAAATCCCAGGTGACTGGTTGCCTTGTTTCACAAGATATTATTTGCTGTTTATCACTTCGTGAATGTTGTATTACGTAGTATCATCTGATATGATGCTATACCATTTTTGAATCCCTTATATTAACTTCACCGCCGTCTCTGTCTTGGTCGAGCAGGCGGAAAAACAAAAAGTAAATGAGAAAAACCCGTAAAAAACCAAGTTTTTGACTATAAATCCTTTATGTACGAGAAGTAACTAAAAGAATGTCCATTATAATATGCAGCGCCAGACCATTCAGAAATACAAAATTGCAGTTGTGTCGTAAAACATGTTTAATATAATGCGCACCGATCAGGAATATGTTTATAAAAAAAGCTGTAAATAAAATACGCACCTTATTGCGCGACAGAAAGGTTGTTCAATATAATACGCACCGCGACGCTCTATCTCAAAAAATAGCATGATACATAGGAATAAATAAAATAATCTAAAAAATCAATAATTTAATTACGGTACCGGCGATCGATCTGAAATTTTGATACATTGTTTTTATTATCGGTACGAAACTGCCTGCAAAATTTCAGCTCGCTAGCTTACGAGCAAGTGGGTTAAAAATCGCTCAAAAGTTTTGGCGACAAGGGCGGTCGGTCGGTCGGGCGGCCGCAGACACCACGAGTTAATATAAAGGATTTAAAAATGACCAACTTCCCGTGCTGCTATCGAGCTGAAATTTTGCACACAGTCTCGAGTCACCTAACAATGCATCGTATCAAAATTTCAGATCGATCGAACGTACCGAAATTAAATTAATGCTTTTTTAGTTTATCGCTATATGAGGTATGTAATTCAATTTCACAGTTTGCTATTTTTTTTTCACGTGACAGTTCAGTTCGCGCGTTGACGCCACATCGTCCATGTACCGGCATGCCTTTGTTTACAATTTACCTGTCACGCTGAGCTTGGTCCAGCGATCGGTGACCAGACCTTTCCCCTCTCCCAGCCCCCTCCCCCACCCCCGGGTTATAAAGCAAAGGGGATTTAAGACAGATTCAGTCTGTAAATGTTTGTCGCGTTTGAACATATTCAATACTTTTAGTTATGTCTCATATATAAGGGATTTATAGTCAAAAACTTTGTTTTTACGGGTTTGTTTTATTAAATTCCTTATATTAACGTCACCGCCGTCTCTTGGGCTCGCGGTTGGTCGGGCGGAAAAACAAAAGTCCAAAATGACCCACTTCCCGTGATGGGATGGTATCGAGATACATTTTGCACATAGAATCGTGTCACCTACACATGCATTGTATCAAAATTTCACCGTTATTAAATTAATGCATTTTTAGTTATCTATATATAACTAGATGTAGCCGTCTGCTATTGTTTACATCCAAGTGTCACTTGAGTTCACGCCAGCCATCGGTGACCACATACCGTCTTTTATAGTAAAGGGGAGTTTCTGTTTCAGTCTGTAAATTTTTGTCGCGTTTGAACATAATCAATACTTTTAGTTATGTCTGTTATACAAGGGATTTATAGTCAAAAACTTTGTTTTTACGGGGTTGTTTAATTAAATCCCTTATATTAACTTTACCGTCTTGTCTCTCTGTCCTGATCTCTTCGTACGTCAGTCGGGCGGAAAAACAAAAGTAAAAAAATTACCCACTTCCCGTGAAGCTATAGAGCTGAAACTTTGCACTCAAACTCGTGACACCTAACAATTCAACGTATCAAAATTTGAGATTGATCGAATGTACCGTAATTTAATTAATACATTTTTAGTTTATATCTATGTATCTCTATGTAACCGTCTCCTATTGTTTACATCCAAGTGTCACTGGATTTCACTCCTGACATCGATGACCACATCCCGTGTTTTACAGCAGTGAGTTTCAGTCTGTAAATTTTTGTCGCGCGGTGTATATTAAATTGCACACAATCAAATATTTTAGTTATGTCTCATAAACAGGAGATTTCTAGTCAAAAACTTTGTTTTTTCGGGTTGTTTATTTCATAACATGGTTCATGTTAATTTAAGAAGATGTGACGAAGACTTCTAGAAGCATGGTTTTCACATAAAGTTTAAGTCCTAAACTTCAATTTGTAAACTTTAAATCCTAAAGTCCTGAAGTTAAAGTCCTAAACGTTAAGTCCTAAAGTTAAAGTCCTAAACTTAAAGTCCTAAAGTCGATCCATGCTTGAACTAATGGCATCACGAGCTTTGAATGGACTTTTAAGTTGAATGTAGCTGACAAACTTTCTTATGGACAGACTGAATACAAGCAGACTATCAAATAAGCATTTTTTTAATAAAGGTAGACTTTCATATAGGCAGACTTTCATATGGACATACTTTAATTAATGCAAGCAGACTATCGTAAAGGAAGATTATAAATAATACAGGAGGAATTTCATGTAGGCAGACTTCCATACAGGCAGCTTTAGTAGTTGCGTTTCAAGAGTTGATTACACAATGCCAGCCCATTACATTCCATGTCTATGGTAGATATGATCCTAGTGATAAAAGTACACGTCAAACACAATTTAGTGGCTCGGTGTTAGGATTGTGGGTAAAACAACCGAAAAGGAAATTTCCTTCTAGCCCAGAAACCTGTGTGAGTGTGTGTTTCTGTGTATGTGTGTACGCGCATGTGTACCTATGTGTGTGTGTGTGTTATTGATTTAAGTTTTGTAACTTCTAACAATCTGAGAATCCCTGCAATATTCCCCCCTCCCTCCATCCTTCTATCTACCTGCCGCGTGTTTACAGGTTGTTAAAAGGTAATGAGGTGAAATACTGTACGGTAGCTAATTAAACCAGACTCTTGTTGTTATTGAGGGTTTAATTACTGAATGAAATCAGGACTGGAGTGATCAAGTTCAAGAGGGGTGAGGGGATTTGGTGGGGAAGGGGGGGGGCGCTGAGATAAGCGTGACCATGGCGGGGCAAGGTAGGGGAGGGGGATGTCGGTACAAGAGTAAAGTTCTGCCAATGTGTTGAGGCGTCGACGAGGGCAATGAAATAAACGAGGTGAAAGACTCGGCTTTGAGGTGGAGAGTACGATGTTGATAGACAAAATAGACAGGGCATTCACATCCTGGGGAGCTGGAGTGCACGTCCCTCTAATCTAGAGTCTAGACGCGAGTTCACGAGTAAGTCAGATAACGCAAGGTGATCTTTCATGGGTGCCTTACATGGCTTCTAGCGTGGACTTGTGGTTGGCGCTGATCTGATCACGTGTCACTCGGACGTTTCGGAAAATTTCAATCTTCGCCGGAATTTTTGGATATATCTTTTTTTTTGGGGGGTGGGGAGGGGTTGAGTTTTGGCAATAAATAAAAACGAATCTTTGTACACCTAACCTTCATCTCGCTATATTTCCCTCCCACCCCCTCCACACACACACACACGCACATAACACACACACGCACACGCACACACACACACGCACACGCACACACACACGCACACACACACACGCACACACACACACACACGCAAACTCACATACACAAGCACACACGCACGCACAAACACACGTGCACACACACACACGCGCGCACACACACACACACGCGCACACACACACACACGCGCACACACACGCGCGCACACACACGCACAAACACACACGCGCGTGCACACACACACGCACAAACACATGCACGCACACACACGCACACGCACACTCACACACACAAGCACACACGCACGTACACGCACACACACACACGTGCACACACACACGCGCGCACACACACACACACACACACACGCGCACACACACATGCGCGCGCACACGCGCACACACGCACACACACGCAGGCACACACACACACGCACACACATGCAAACACGCACGCACACAACACACACACACACATAAACACACGCGTGCGCACACACACACACGCACACACACACGAACGCACACACACACATGCACACACACAAACACACACAATCACGCACACGCACGCACACACACCAACAGTTCCAGGTCCCTACATCAGACGTGACCACTTTAGCAAGTCCTTTTCAAATTGTAGTTTATGTAATTACTAGCGCACACCCGTCAAAAATGACGGAAGTTTTCAGCTGAAATCTATTTATTTTATAAAAAATGCACTTTTTTTAGGGCGCCCACGGCGCCCACCTTTTTCAAAAGCCCAACTAACTTGTCCTTGTTTGATAAATACGAAATATTAAACTTTCTGAAATGTACACAAAGTATTTTTATAACTTTTTACATTGTTCCCTTTTTACAAAATTAAACTATCAGCGAAAACAATGACGTCATATAATATTTCTTTTACAGCGCATATTTAATTTGCACACCTTTTGATGCATTGGTGCAGTAATTTGGTGCGCTGCTTTCTAAAATTAGTATCTGTTGAACATACTTGCAGCTTGGTGTCTCGCAGGGTCCGACCACGAAGAGAATCATATATATAGATAGATGATGCGATAGTGTTTAGAAAATGCGGCCCGCGAATGGATTACCACGAATATTCTGGGATATACTGCACTGTGGTCACGCCCCTAGTACAATGTTTGTTATATTTTATTTCGTGCTCCACGTCCCAGCGGTTGTCCACAAATCTTTCCTCCATTTTAAACGACTCTCATTTACCAGCTGCACCAATCGAACAATTGTGTTTGTAAACTGTCAAGTCTCTAAGTGCCCACCAATAGAACAATTGTGTTTGTAAACTGTCAAGTCTCTAAGTGCCCACCAATAGAGCAATTGTGTTTGTAAACTGTCAAGTCTCTAAGTGCCCACCAATAGAACAATTGTGTTTGTAAACTGTCAAGTCTCTAAGTGCCCACCAATAGAACAATTGTGTTTGTAAACTGTTAAGTCTCTAAGTGCATTTAAAGTAAACCCATTAAAACAGATGTCAGGTTAGCTTTAGCTTGAGAATCACTGACCCATTTCATGGAAATGAGAGAAACAAACAAACGCTGTGAAAAAAACTAATGATTTTAATTGTTGGAAATATTTTTAGAGGTGAGAGTGGGGGTGGGTCAGCCTTTTTGGCCGATTTCTGCTTCATTAATTACGGCAGACGGGGGGAGGGGAAAGTTCAAGGTCAGAGAACGGATTAAAACAAAAATAAGGCCAATTTGACATGAACTACCATTGGGTCATTTTGGGTGACGTCATGGCTACCATCGTCCATGCAGTGTATTATTGATCACGTGGGTAGAGAGGTCAGCTCACGTTATTTACGGCAAGTTCCTACATCAGTGTCCAGACTGCCCTGGTCAAGCGCTTCTCAACAATTTGGCTATAACACCATTCAATAAATTACATTACACACACCACACATTACATTACACACAACACACATTACATTACACACACCATAAATTACATTACACACACCACACATTACATTATACACACCACACATTACATTACACTTACACACACCACACATTACATTACACACACCACACATTACATTACACACACCACACATTACATTAAACACACCACCCATTACATTACTCACACTATACATTGCATAACATAACCATGTATTGTATTATACACACCGTACATTGTATTATACACACCATACATTACATTCCATACATTACATACACTATACATTACATCATATACACTATACATTACATCATATAAACTATAAATTACATCATACACACTATACATTACATCATATACACTATACATTATATCATATACACTATACATTATATCATATACACTATGCATTACATCATATACGCTATACATTATATCATATACACTTTACATTACATCATATACACTATACATTATATCATATACACTATGCATTACATCATATACACTATACATTACATCATATACAGTATACATTACATCATACACACTATACATTATATCATATAAACTATACATTACATCATATACACTATACATTGCATGATATACACTATACATTGCATCATATACACTATACTTTGCATCATATACACTATACATTGCATCATATACACTATACATTGCATCATATAAACTATACATTATATCATATAAACTATACTTTACATCATATACACTATACATTACATCACATACACTATGCATTATATCATATACACTATACATTAAATTACATTTACCATACATTGCATTACATACAACATTCGTAACATTATATACGCTTTATGTCTGGTTTGGAAAGAGACTTCATATTGGACGGGTGAAATATTGTGTCAAATTCAGGCAGAAAAATGGGTGTGGAGGCCGTGAGAAAGAGAGGGTGAGATTGGTGAGAGAAATGAGATAGGGAGAAAGTTTTTCTTTCACCTCTAATTTTATTCTGTTAGGATGCTGCACCGTCGTAAATATGTGACTCGTGTAAGTAAACAGTCAGATACAATAGTGACCTAGATCTGATGATTGAGTTAACCGACCAAACAAGTGACGGTAGTGTTCAACAAAACCACAAACAACAGTGATGCAGACTTCAAGTTTGTGTTAACAGCCTGTCCACAGTTTGTAATGAGCATGCATCATGGCAGACAAAACGATAGAAATAATGATTGACGTATTGACAGACATTTCGAAAGACATGAAGGAAGTGTTACCAGCTGTACTCGATATCATATTTACTAGATATCTAATGTGCTCGAAATCAGACGTACTCGACAGGAGACGTACTCGACAGGAGACGTACTCGACAGGAGACGTACTCGACAGGAGACGTACTCGACAGGAGACGTACTCGACAGGAGACGTACTCGACAGGAGACGTAATCGACAGGAGACATACTCGACAGGAGACATACTCGACAGCAGACGTACTCGACAAGAGACGTACTCGACAGGAGACGTTCTTGACAGGAGACGTAATCGACAGCAGACGTACTCGACAGCAGACGTAATCGACAGCAGACGTACTCAGTCAGATGTACTCGTTCTTTTATGTACTCAATATTTTGATCAATCAAATTGTAGACAACATAAGTTACTGGTCATTGTAACAGTTACTGGTCATTGTCACAGTTACTGGTCATTGTCACAGTTACTGGTCATTGTCACAGTTACTAGTCATTGTCACAGTTACTGGTCATTGTCACAGTTACTGGTCATTGTCACAGTTACTGGTCATTGTAACAGTTACTAGTCATTGTCACAGTTAGTGGTCATTGTCACAGTTACTGGTCATTGTCACAGTTACTGGTCAATATAAAATATTTTTATTTTAATTTCACAAAATAATGTCGTTTAATATCACAGCTACTGGTCAATATCACAGCTACTGGTCAATTTCGCACCAAATGGTCCATATCAAAGCTACTGGACAATCTCATAGCTACTGGTCAATATCACAGCTACTGGTCAATAGCACAGCAAGTGGTCAATAATACATAAATTAAACACTATCAGAGATTGAAAATTTCATTACATATAGGTTAAAGGTTAAAATTGTGAGTAATTGATGTTAGTCGATCTGTAAGTTTCATTGGATATCACTAGAATTTTCAGTGTCATTTGTGGTCAGTGTCCATTTCAGTGTCATTTGATGTCATTGGCTATTTTAGTGCAATTTGATGTCATTGGCTATTTTAGTGCCATTTGATGTCATTTGCTATTTTAGTGCCATTTGATGTCAGTGGTTATTCCGATAGTACATGTGAATGGCTTTATTTCAATTGGAGACTGAGATGACCTAATTAGCTGACTAGATTTTCCACTCGTTCAACTCTCGGCCGAGATGAATTCCAATGGCGTCAACTCTTCAATGCAACCTATGGGAGGTCTTTTATCTATAATCCGTCACGTGACACAAGCCTCGAGATTGAGTGATCGATCCAGGGACAAAAACTCATCGTGTGAGTTAAAGACATGGCTTGGCGGTTCTCACTTCATCCACGGGCGGCCCCTTCGGATACAATCGTTTGTATGTAACTTGGCTTTAAAGTGTCTCACTCATTTACCGGCCACACTCTAACAAAGGTTGGACTATTAGCCGTGACGCCATTGTAATTCTTGAACTTACGTTTCATTTTCATCCTTTCCTGACACCTTCCCCCGTTTCTCTCTCTCTCTCTCTCTCTCTTTCTGTCTCTCTCTCTCTGTCTCTCTCTCTCTCTGTCTCTCTCTGTCTCTCTCTCCCCCTCTCTGTCTCTCTCTCTCTGTCTCTCTCTCTGTCTCTCTCTCTGTCTCTCTCTCTCTGTCTCTCTCTCTCCCTCTCTGTCTCTCTCTCTCTGTCTGTCTCTCTCTCTCTGTCTCTCTCTCTGTCTCTCTCTGTCTCTCTCTCTGTCTCTCTCTCTCTCTGTCTCTCTCTCTCTCTCAATCTCTCTCTCTCTCTCCCTCTCTCTTCCTCTTTACGGAACAAACGGAAAGAGAGAAATGAACGAAAGAAGTTTAGATGGTGGTTTTTACTCTAATATTTTTGTATATCTTTGTAGTATGTTTTCTCTCTACATTTCTTAGATTTCTGTGTACAGCTGTTTGTTTTACCAAGGTTAATCCCATGACCTTTTTTGGTGTGACTTTTCGGCGGTTATAGCTAAAATAAAATGTAATTTTTCAATCATTCTTTATATGTCAATCTTTTATAAAAATTATTTTGACGATTGAGACATGCTTAGAACGTCCTTTATATTACGATCATTTTCAACAATAATGTGTAGCCACGCCTCTACCAGTAGCCACCGTTATTTTATGAAGTCTCAACTACTGACAATCAGCAGCCCCGCCTACTTAGTACCAGAAATGCCTACAGATGTCATGGGGTCAGCCCCACATACTGATGAGCAGCTCCACCTACTGATAAGCAGCCCCGCCTACTTAGGAACAGCCACGCCTACTGTTTAGCAGCCTGGAAAGCGTGATGGTATCTTGAATCGGACAGTTAAGACTAAAACCTCCCATGTGCTACCTGCGATTGGAGCCAAATCTTGACCTAGTTGTTAGCGTAGCATGCTTGTCATTTATTGGCCAGCATCTGGTCGTGAAGTGAAACGTGCAAGCTTAAGAACGGCTCAGCTTATTGGTTCGGCTTAAGCTAATTAAGACAGGATGTTAATGAATGGTCGTTTGGTAACACAAACTACCTAGAACATTCTTTCTAATTTGTCATTCTGGTGGCCAGCTAACGTGTAATTCATTGGGTCAGTTCACGTGTCAATCATTGGGTCAGTTCACGTGTCATTCATTGGGTCACATGTCATTCATTGGGTCACGTGTCATTCATTGGGTCACGTGTCATTCATTGGGTCACGTGTCATTCATTGGGTCACGTGTCATTCATTGGGTCACGTGTCATTCATTGGGTCACGTGTCATTCATTGGGTCACGTGTCATTCATTGGGTCACGTGTCATTCATTGGGTCACGTGTCATTCATTGGGTCACGTGTCATTCATTGGGTCATTTCACGTGTTGTTCACTAGTTCAGTTCGTGTGGCAGGCGTTAGACTAGACTCTAAAACTCAATGTGTTGCAATAAATTCCTCAAATGATAATTGGTGAATGGAAAAATCTTTTTGTAATGTTTATGCCATACTATAGCTTAGAAAATGACGCGGTGGTCGAGTGGCAGCGCACTGGACTGTCGTACCGATGGTCACGGGTTCGAATCCATGTCAAGGCAAGGATTTTTTCCCGGGGCCTAGGGCGTCCCTGAGTCACCCCGCTCCGAATGGGTACCTAACACTACATGTAGTTAGGCGGCTGGGTTAGGCGGCTGGGTAATGCGTGGAACCCACAAAGCCGTGGCCTGTGAATGCTGCATCACTTGCCAACAGATCATCTGTCATGGTCTGTGGACGCAATTATCTTCTGCCTAGAAGGAGCGTCTGTATAGATAAGATAAGATAAAATGCATTGTCATGGACATGTTATTATGTAAATCTTTGTTGGTATAGCAGTAGAAAAATCTTGGCGCTGTATATGAACTGCACCTAGCAAGACAACTGTATCAATGCAAGACTACCGTAACATTCGTAGTATTGTTATATATCACCCTCGTTGTGGTGTTAGATTTGTACCCGAGCTATAAAACTGTACCAACACTAAACCACCGTACCATTAGTACTACCAATAGGTATCAAGTTCACGTTGTGGTATTAGAGTCCAATGTCCAATCTGTAAGTGCGTGTATGTTTGTAAGTGCGTGTATGTTTGTAAGTGCGTGTATGTTTGTAAGTGCGTGTATATTTGTAAGTGCGTGTATAATTGTAAGTGCGTGTATATTTGTAAGTGCGTGTATATTTGTAATTGCGTGTATATTTGTAAGTGCGTGTATATTTGTAAGTGCGTGTATATTTTGTAAGTGCGTGTATATTTGTAAGTGAATGTACAAGAACTGTTATTGAAGTTATCAGTGCTGATAAATTTACAATAACCTTACGTACAAAGGTCAACTGACCATTGACTTTGTCCACAACACCTTATTATGAACTTCTTTAAATGGTTCTATGTGGTCGAGTGGCATACCGATGGTCACGGGTTCGAATCTCCGCGAAGGCAGGGACTTGTTCCCGGGGCCAAGAATGTCCCTCGTAGCCGTGTAAACGCTGCGTCACTTGCCAACAGACTGACTAGTTCTGTGGACGCAATAATCTTCTGTATAGAAGGAGCGACTGCAATGGCAAGACATGACAAGTGTGATCTAAGTCTGTCATATAAACGTGCTTTGATATGTATTCTTAATTTACACAGTATGTTGGTTACCCACGTTCATTGAGCTGAGGGTGAGTTCTTGCCACTGTTCATTTAACTGTTGATGGGTTCTTGCCCCTGTTCATTTAACTGTTGATGGGTTCTTGCCCCTGTTCATTTAACTGTTGGTGGGTTCTTGCCCCTGTTCATTTAACTGTTGGTGGGTTCTTGCCCCTGTTCATTTAACTGATAATGGGTTCTTGCCCCTGTTCATTAAACTGGTTATGGTTTCTTGCGGATATGTCGTAGTAACCTAATTTGAAAATCAGCTAGACAATAAAATTATAGAATATGATTTCATTTTGTAAAGAATTTATAAAGAAAGCTTAGAGCTTGAATTAGTTTTAGCACCCTGAGATGAAGATTCACATGGGGTCTAAGGGGCGGAATGGCCTGGTGGTGGGGAGGGCGGTGGCAGACGGCTGAGGGAAAGTGGAGAATCAATTCCAGGCTGATAATTTTTTAAGTTAAAATTCAAGGCGTCATTTTCTGTCTAATGCAGCCAAAAAAAGAGAGGAGTTTATTGATTATAATAGATTGTAAAGCATAATTTTATCTCGCGATAAACTATCTAATTTTATCGCAGCAAGAATTACCTAATTTTATCTCGCGATAAACTATCTAATTTTATCGCAGCAAGAATTACCTAATTTTATCTCGCGATAAACTATCTAATTTTATCGCAGCAAGAATTATCTAATTTTATCTCGCGATAAACTATCTAATTTTATCGCAGCAAGAATTACCTAATTTTATCTCGCGATAAACTATCTAATTTTATCGCAGCAAGAATTACCTAATTTTATCTCGCGATAAACTATCTAATTTTATCGCAGCAAGAATTACCTAATTTTATCTCACGATAAACTATCTAATTTTATCGCAGCAAGAATTACCTAATTTTATCTCGCCATAAACTATCTAATTTTATCGCAGCAAGAATTACCTAATTTTATCTCGCGATAAACTATCTAATTTTATCGCAGCAAGAATTACCTAATTTTATCTCGCCATAAACTATCTAATTTTATCGCAGCAAGAATTACCTAATTTTATCTCGCGATAAACTATCTAATTTTATCGCAGCAAGAATTACCTAATTTTATCTCGCGATAAACTATCTAATTTTATCGCAGCAAGAATTACCTAATTTTATCTCGCGATAAACTATCTAATTTTATCGCAGCAAGAATTACCTAATTTTATCTCGCGATAAACTATCTAATTTTATCGCAGCAAGAATTACCTAATTTTATCTCGCGATAAACTATCTAATTTTATCGCAGCAAGAATTACCTAATTTTATCTCGCGATAAACTATCTAATTTTATCGCAGCAAGAATTGCCTAATTTTATCTCGCGATAAACTATCTAATTTTATCGCAGCAAGAATTACCTAATTTTATCTCGCGATAAACTATCTAATTTTATCGCAGCAAGAATTACCTAATTTTATCTCGCGATAAACTATCTAATTTTATCGCAGCAAGAATTACCTAATTTTATCTCGCGATAAACTATCTAATTTTATCGCAGCAAGAATTACCTAATTTTATCTCGCGATAAACTATCTAATTTTATCGCAGCAAGAATTACCTAATTTTATCTCGCGATAAACTATCTAATTTTATCGCAGCAAGAATTACCTAATTTTATCTCGCGATAAACTATCTAATTTTATCGCAGCAAGAATTACCTAATTTTATCTCGCGATAAACTATCTAATTTTATCGCAGCAAGAATTACCTAATTTTATCTCGCCATAAACTATCTAATTTTATCGCAGCAAGAATTACCTAATTTTATCTCGCGATAACTTATCTAATTTTATCGCAGCAAGAATTACCTAATTTTATCTCGCCATAAACTATCTAATTTTATCGCAGCAAGAATTACCTAATTTTATCTCGCGATAAACTATCTAATTTTATCGCAGCAAGAATTACCTAATTTTATCTCGCGATAAACTATCTAATTTTATCGCAGCAAGAATTACCTAATTTTATCTCACCACGATGACCAAATTGTTACAATCCATCTCAAAGTGAATGACAACATTTTTCTTAATACGGATAACCTACATTTATCTCTTCATGACTGACCTAATTTCATCTCGACATGAATGACACACTTTATTTATTATCACCATAATAAGATACTATTATATCAACAAAATGTAATTTTTTTAATGAAACTTCGGCTTTTTGAAAATTGCGTCAGTTCTATGTCCTAATAACAAATATTCAAAGGGAAGTCATCGGATGGCATCAGAGAGTTTTCTTGATGTTTTTATCGTATAATGAGTAAAATTAAAATTAACATGACATAAGATTTCCCAACGGAATAACACTAAAATAGATGCTTGTCAAATAGTCTATTTCTTTGGCCTTTGAACATATCTGGTGATTTCTGACGTCATTTCTTTCATATTTTCGTAGATGCTCTGTGGCCAAACAAATAATTCTAAGAAATACATTTTGAAGTTCAAACTGTTAGAAAACTATAAACACATAATGTCGACCATTAAACAAATTATTTCGACCATTAAACAAATCATTTCGACCATTAAACACATTATTTCGACCATTAAACATATTATTTCGACCATTAAAGAATGTTGCTTGATTTTTTTAGCTAAACATTCATAGAAAGAATGGATACAAAAAAATGTCGATGTTGCTGGAATAATTCAATATTTTATTATGGTAAAAAATAAAGCTTATTGTTCTTGAAATTAACGGTAAATTTAAGACAAGCTGACAACATGATAACTCTCATAAATTTGACATTACATAACGAATTACTTATAAACTTGTAATAGCACATACAAACACAAGAACAAGATTTTACGGACAATAAAATCATTGTTCTTGAAATATTTTATGTAAATATAAACTTGGCCTAAAGGCATTACAAAACAGCATACAGTATTTAAGTAACTAAGTTTATATTCAACAGTAAATAATTAACTATAATAACATATTAATTTGATATTTTCACCTTACTTAGAATTTCAAAAGATCAATTAGAAAACTTGAAATATAAGCTGATTGGTTTAGGGCAGTGCTCTGATTGTAAGCTTTTGTGAAGAGAATACGTGATAATGTAATGATGAAGCATCTATGTGATGGAAAAGCCTATTTATTGAACACAAAGCTTGGGTCTAGCATCTATAGCTTACATACTGAAGATAAAGCTTGAGTCTAGCATCTATAGCTTACATACTGAAAACAAAGCTTGGGTCTAGCATCTATAGCTTACATACTGAAGACAAAGCTCGGGTCTAGCATCTATAGCTTACATACTGAAGACAAAGCTTGGGTCTAGCATCTATAGCTTACATACTGAAGACAAAGCTTGGGTCTAGCATCTATAGCTTATAGCCTATACTGAAGACAAAGCTTGGGTCTAGCATCTATAGCTTATAGCCTATACTGAAGACATAGCTTGTTTCTAGCATCTATAGCTTACATACTGAAGACAAAGCTTGGGTCTAGCATCTATAGCTTATAGCCTATACTGAAGACATAGCTTGTTTCTAGCATCTATAGCTTACATACTGAAGACAAAGCTTGGGTCTAGCATCTATAGCTTATAGCCTATACTGAAGACAAAGCTTGGGTCTAGCATATATTGCTTATACCCTATACTGAAGACATAGCTTGTTTCTAGCATCTATAGCTTACATACTGAAGACATAGCTTGTTTCTAGCATCTATAGCTCACATACTGAAGACAAAGCTTGGGTCTAGCATCTATAGCTTACATACTGAAGACAAAGCTTGGGTCTAGCATCTATAGCTTACATACTGAAGACAAAGCTTGGGTCTAGCATCTATAGCTTACATACTGAAGACAAAGCTTGGGTCTAGCATCTATTGCTTATAGCCTATACTGAAGACATAGCTTATTTCTAGCATATTTCTTTTTTTTTAAATAGATTTTATCATTGACAAAAATGGCTGCTTTGTTGTTTTCATCTCTTTTAAACGTATAAAAATATATAACATATAACATTTACATATGAGATTCTGAAGACAATCACAAACATTACTTTTTCAACATATTATATTATCACAAAAAAGTGTTTTTTTTTCAATCATAGATTGGCCAAATACATTATCATTATAATGATCAATTTGTAGCAGCAGACTATTTTTTGTTGAAAGTCCGCGTAGAGGAGAATTTGGAAAATCTAACAAAATAGAAAAGTTGGACGTTCAGATGGACCTTGTTTAACAGACCAACAGTATACCAGGCAGTCGAAGTGTTTCATCAAATCTTGATTACACAGGTTCTCAAACAGACCAACAGTATACCAGGCAGTAGAATTGTTTCATCAAATCTTGTTAACACAGAAATGGTGGAAGCTATACCTGTCACAGAATATATGCAACGAGAAATGTATATTATTCATGTGATTCGATACTTGTAGATCTGACTGTGAAATATGCGCCCGATATGAACATTTCAGAACAAAGTAGATTAGTTTATGTATCTAATCGTCCTGACATGGAAACGTCGCAGGATCGATGTGGGATATTTTGGTCTAGATTTCCTCTCAAATGTCCATGACACTACATGTACTAAGTCCGTTGGTCTCATGTCCATGACACTACACGTACTAAGTCCGTTGGTCTCATGTCCATGACACTACATGTACTAAGTCCGTTGGTCTCATGTCCCTGACACTACACGTACTAAGTCCGTTGCTCTCATGTCCATGACACTACATGTACTAAGTCCGTTGGTCTCATGTCCCTGACACTACATGTACTAAGTCCGTTGGTCTCATGTCCCTGACACTACATGTACTAAGTCCGTTGGTCTCATGTCCCTGACATTACATGTACTAAGTCCGTTGGTCTCATGTCCCTGACACTACATGTACTAAGTCCGTTGGTCTCATGTCCCTGACACTACATGTACTAAGTCCGTTGGTCTCATGTCCATGACACTACACGTACTAAGTCCGTTGGTCTCATGTCCATGACACTACATGTACTAAGTCCGTTGGTCTCATGTCCCTGACACTACATGTACTAAGTCCATTGGCCTCATGTCCCTGACACTACATGTACTAAGTCCGTTGGTCTCATGTCCATGACACTACACGTACTAAGTCCGTTGGTCTCATGTCCCTGACACTACATGTACTAAGTCCGTTGGTCTCATGTCCCTGACACTACATGTACTAAGTCCGTTGGTCTCATGTCCATGACACTACATGTACTAAGTCCATTGGTCTCATGTCCATGACACTACACGTACTAAGTCCGTTGGTCTCATGTCCATGACACTACATGTACTAAATCCATTGGTCTCATGTCCATGACACTACATGTACTAAGTCCGTTGGTCTCATGTCCATGACACTACATGTACTAAGTCCGTTGGTGTCAGAGTTAGGTCGGCAATAGCTTGGATTCAATTCTGAGAAATTCTTGTTTACGTGGGGAAAGAAAGAGAAGCTTTGGTACGGGATTTAATGATACAAATAAAACCAAAATAATGGAAGTTCCCATGTCGCTAGGAAACAGGGGGGAAGGGGGCGAAAAACACAACACGAGAAGGACAGGGGCTAAATTGAAAACAAGACGACGGAGAAACGAGTGCCAGAAAGAGATGTGAGATGGAAACATGGATGGATAAATTCAATCTAAACAATTGGAGGGGTGGGGTGGGGTGGGGGGAAGGAGCTTCTTATGGATAACGTAGAGGTTGCTTTACGGATACAGTAAGGAATTCTTATGGATACCGTAATAGTTTGTTTTGTATAACGTAAGGGATTATTATGCAAGGGAACTTTAAATATTTTAAGGATTTTTAATTTTAAATTTTTTTTAAAAAAAGAAGAAAAAAAAGAAAACAGTGTTTCTATGTCGGAGGAGTTCACTGAGTGTAGTACAACATTGGACGTGCGAGGATGGGGGAGAGGGGAGAGGGGGTTTGATTCCACCAACAAAGTCAGTCTTAGTGATGGTGTGTTATAGACCAGAGATGTTTATTGTGACAAAGCAAATGTTGGTTATAAATAACAAGCGATCTTGGTGAATGAATGAATGAATGAATGAATGAATGAATGAATGAATGGATGAATTGATGAATGAATGGATTGTTTGCATACTACAACGTGAAGGGAGAGAGTCGCCATGTTTAAACAATTGCTCTCAAACCTTTTCGTGTGACACCCCGTGTTATAGAAGTATCTAATACTTAGTATTGAAATAGAGAGATACTGCGGAATTATTAATCAATATTTCAGATCATATTATGTCCAGTCTATAAAGTTGTGTAGCCTTTCTAACAAACAAATCAGCAATATGCAAAATTTCTCTAAAGTTAATCTTTTATTTAAATTGTTACACACTGAATCCTTGCCTGTTAATGAAGGTGATTAATGCGCATAATACACATATCCTAAAGATTTTGTTGCATTGCATTTGTTTAAATAAAGAATAAACGGAGTTACAGTGTATATTGTAGTGCAGACAGCAATGACTTTTCTAAGACAGAGGGCAAGAGCATATTTGTGACAGACAGCAAAAACAGACACGAAGAACATATAAAAGACAGAAGCCAAAAACTTAAAGTAGGTATTTAAGATAATCATCTAGATTCTAGAACATATCTAAGACAGCAGGAACACATCTAGGACATTCATCTAGGACATTCATCTAGGACATACATCTAGGACATTCATCTAGAACATTCATCTAGGACATACATCTAGGACATTCATCTAAGACATACATCTAGGACATACATCTAGGACATTCATCTAGGACATACATCTAGGACATACATCTAGGACATTCATCTAGGACATTCATCTAGGACATTCATCATCTAGGACATTCATCTAGGACATTCATCTAGGACATTCATCTAAGGCAGTCAACTTGGGCATATATAATATAAGACAGTCAACAAGGATATATCTAGGACAGTCAACAAGGATATATCTAGGACAGTCAACAAGGATATATCTAGGACAGTCAACAAGGATATATTTAGGACATCAACAAGGATATATCTAGGACAGTCAACAAGGATATATCTAAGACAGTCAACAAGGATATATCTAGGACAGTCAACAAGGATATATCTAAGACAGTCAACAAGGATATATCTAGGACAGTCAACAAGGATATATCTAGGACAGTCAACAAGGATATATCTAGGACAGTCAACAAGGATATATCTAGGACAGTCAACAAGGATATATCTAGGACAGTCAACAAGGATATATCTAAGACAGTCAACAAGGATATATCTAAGACAGTCAACAAGGATATATCTAGGACAGTCAACAAGGATATATCTAGGACAGTCAACAAGGATATATCTAGGACAGTCAACAAGGATATATCTAGGACAGTCAACAAGGATATATCTAGGACAGTCAACAAGGATATATCTAAGACAGTCAACAAGGATATATCTAAGACAGTCAACAAGGATATATCTAGGACAGTCAACAAGGATATATCTAAGACAGTCAACAAGGATATATCTAAGACAGTCAACAAGGATATATCTAGGACAGTCAACAAGGATATATCTAAGACAGTCAACAAGGATATATCTAAGACAGTCAACAAGGATATATCTAGGACAGTCAACAAGGATATACATCTAAGACAGTCAACAAGGGTATATCTAAGACAGTCAACAAGGATATATCTAGGACAGTCAACAAGTATATATCTAGGACAGTCAACAAGGATATATCTAGGACAGTCAATTAAGACATATCTAAGACAGTCAACAAGGATATATCTAGAACAGTCAACAAGGCTTTTTCTAGGACAGTCAACAAGGATATATCTAGGACAGTCAATTAAGATATATCTAAGACAGTCAACAAGGATATATATAGGACAGTCAACAAGGCTATTTCTAGGACAGTCAACAAGGATATATCTAGGACAGTCAATAAGATATATCTAAGACAGTCAACAAGGATATATATAGGACAGTCAATTAAGACATATCTAAGACAGTCAACAAGGATATATCTAGGACAGTCAACTAAGACATATCTAAGACAGTCAACAAGGATATATCTAGGACAGTCAACAAGGATATATCTAGGACAGTCAACAAGGATATATCTAGGACAGTCAACAAGGATATATCTAGGACAGTCAACAAGGATATATCTAGGACAGTCAACAAGGATATATCTAAGACAGTCAACAAGAATATATCTAGGACAGTCAACAAGGATATATCTAAGACAGTCAACAAGGATATATATAGGACAGTCAACAAGGATATATCTAGGACAGTCAACAAGGATATATCTAGGACAGTCAACAAGGATATATCTAAGACAGTCAACAAGGATATATCTAAGACAGTCAACAAGGATATATCTAAGACAGTCAACAAGGATATATCTAGGACAGCCAACAAGGATATATCTAAGACAGTCAACAAGGATATATCTAAGACAGTCAACAAGGATATATCTAGGACAGTCAACAAGGATATATCTAAGACAGTCAACAAGGATATATCTAAGACAGTCAACAAGGATATATCTAGGACAGTCAACAAGGATATATCTAAGACAGTCAACAAGGATATATCTAAGACAGTCAACAAGAATATATCTAGGACAGTCAACAAGGATATATCTAAGACAGTCAACAAGGATATATCTAAGACAGTCAACAAGGATATATCTAGGACAGTCAACAAGGATATATCTAAGACAGTCAACAAGGATATATCTAAGACAGTCAACAAGGATATATCTAAGACAGTCAACAAGGATATATCTAGGACAGTCAACAAGTATATATCTAGGACAGTCAACAAGGATATATCTAGGACAGTCAATAAGACATATCTAAGACAGTCAACAAGGATATATCTAGGACAGTCAACTAAGACATATCTAGACAGTCAACAAGGATATATCTAGGACAGTCAACAAGGATATATCTAGGACAGTCAACAAGGATATATCTAGGACAGTCAACAAGGATATATCTAGGACAGTCAACAAGGATATATCTAGGACAGTCAACAAGGATATATCTAAGACAGTCAACAAGGATATATCTAGGACAGTCAACAAGGATATATCTAGGACAGTCAACAAGGATATATCTAGGACAGTCAACAAGGATATATCTAGGACAGTCAACAAGGATATATCTAGGACAGTCAACAAGGATATATCTAGGACAGTCAACAAGGATATATCTAGGACAGTCAACAAGGATATATCTAAGACAGTCAACAAGGATATATCTAGGACAGTCAACAAGGATATATCTAGGACAGTCAACAAGGATATATCTAAGACAGTCAACAAGGATATATCTAAGACAGTCAACAAGGATATATCTAGGACAGTCAACAAGGATAAATCTAGGACAGTCAACAAGGATATATCTAAGACAGTCAACAAGGATATATCTAAGACAGTCAACAAGGATATATCTAGGACAGTCAACAAGGATATATCTAAAACAGTCAACAAGGGTATATCTAAGACAGTCAATAAGGATATATCTAAGACAGTCAACAAGGATATATCTAGGACAGTAAACAAGGATATATCTAGGACAGTCAACAAGGATATATCTAGGACAGTCAATTAAGACATATCTAAGACAGTCAACAAGGATATATCTAGGACAGTCAACAAGGCTATTTCTAGGACAGTCAACAATGATATATCTAGGACAGTCAATTAAGATATATCTAAGACAGTCAACAAGGATATATATAGGACATTCAATTAAGACATATCTAAGACAGTCAACAAGGATATATCTAGGACAGTCAACTAGACATTCTAAGACAGTCAACAATGATATATCTAGGACAGTCAACAAGGATATATCTAGGACAGTCAACAAGGATATATCTAGGACAGTCAACAAGGATATATCTAGGACAGTCAACAAGGATATATCTAAGACAGTCAACAAGGATATATCTAAGACAGTCAACAAGGATATATCTAAGACAGTCAACAAGGATATATCTAAGACAGTCAACAAGGATATATCTAGGACAGTCAACAAGGATATATCTAAGACAGTCAACAAGGATATATCTAGGACAGTCAACAAGGATATATCTAGGACAGTCAACAAGGATATATCTAAGACAGTCAACAAGGATATATCTAAGACAGTCAACAAGGATATATCTAGGACAGTCAACAAGGATATATCTAAGACAGTCAACAAGGATATATCTAAGACAGTCAACAAGGATATATCTAGGACAGTCAACAAGGATATATCTAAGACAGTCAACAAGGATATATCTAAGACAGTCAACAAGGATATATCTAGGACAGTCAACAAGGATATATCTAAGACAATCAACAAGGGTATATCTAAGACAGTCAACAAGGATATATCTAAGACAGTCAACAAGGATATATCTAGGACAGTCAACAAGTATATATCTAAGACAGTCAACAAGGATTTATCTAGCACAGTCAACAAGGATATATCTAGGACAGTCAACTAAGACATATCTAAGACAGTCAACAAGGATATATCTAGGACAGTCAACAAGGATATATCTAGGACAGTCAACAAGGATATATCTAGGACAGTTAACTAAGACATATCTAGGACAGTCAACAAGCATATATCTAGGACAGTCAACAAGGACATATCTAGGACAGTCAACTAAGACATATCTAGGACAGTCAACAAGGATATATCTAGGACAGTCAACAAGGATATATCTAGGACAGTCAACAAGGATATATCTAGGACAGTCAACAAGGATATATCTAGGACAGTCAACAAGGATATATCTAGGACAGTCAACAAGGTTATATCTAGGACAGTCAACAAGGATATATCTAGGACAGTCAACTAAGACATATCTAGGACAGTCAACAAGGATATATCTAGGACAGTCAACAAGGATATATCTAGGACAGTCAACAAGGATATATCTAGGACAGTCAACAAGGATATATCTAGGACAGTCAACAAGGATATATCTAGGACAGTCAACAAGGATATATCTAAGACAGTCAACAAGGATATATCTAAGACAGTCAACAAGGATATATCTAGGACAGTCAACAAGGATATATCTAGGACAGTCAACAAGGATATATCTAAGACAGTCAACAAGGATATATCTAAGACAGTCAACAAGGATATATCTAGGACAGTCAACAAGGATATATCTAGGACAGTCAACAAGGATATATCTAAGACAGTCAACAAGGATATATCTAAGACAGTCAGTAAGGATATATCTAAGACCGTCAACAAGGATATATCTAAGACAGTCAACAAGGATATATCTAGGACAGTCAACAAGGATATATCTAAGACAGTCAACAAGGATATATCTAAGACAGTCAACAAGGATATATCTAGGACAGTCAACAAGGATATATCTAGGACAGTCAACAAGGATATATCTAAGACAGTCAACAAGGATATATCTAAGACAGTCAACAAGGATATATCTAGGACAGTCAACAAGGATATATCTAAGACAGTCAACAAGGATATATCTAGGACAGTCAACAAGGATATATCTAGGACAGTCAACAAGGATATATCTAAGACAGTCAACAAGGATATATCTAAGACAGTCAACAAGGATATATCTAGGACAGTCAACAAGGATATATCTAAGACAGTCAACAAGGGTATATCTAAGACAGTCAACAAGGATATATCTAAGACAGTAAACAAGGATATATCTAGGACATTCAACAAGTATATATCTAGGACAGTCAACAAGGATATATCTAGGACAGTCAATTAAGACATATCTAAGACAGTCAACAAGGATATATCTAGGACAGTCAACAAGGCTATTTCTAGGACAGTCAACAAGTATATATCTAGGACAGTCAACTAAGACATATCTAAGACAGTCAACAAGGATATATCTAGGACAGTCAACAAGGATATATCTAGGACAGTCAACAAGGATATATCTAGACAGTCAACTAAGACATATCTAAGACAGTCAACAAGGATTTATCTAGCACAGTCAACAAGGATATATATAGGACAGTCAACAAGGATATATCTAGGACAGTCAACTAAGACATATCTAGGACAGTCAACAAGAATATATCTAGGACAGTCAACAAGGATATATCTAGGACAGTCAACTAAGACATATCTAGGACAGTCAACAAGGATATATCTAGGACAGTCAACAAGGATATATCTAGGACAGTCAACAAGGATATATCTAGGACAGTCAACAAGGATATATCTAGGACAGTCAACAAGGATATATCTAGGACAGTCAACAAGGATATATCTAGGACAGTAAACAAGGATAAATCTAGGACAGTCAACAAGGATATATCTAGGACAGTCAACAAGGATATATCTAGGACAGTCAACAAGGATATATCTAGGACAGTCAACAAGGATATATCTAGGACAGTCAAATAAGACATATCTAAGACAGTCAACTAGGATATATCTACGACATTTACCTAGGACACATATTAGACAGCAAGAATATATCTAAGACATTTGTCTAGGACATATCTAAGACAGCAAGGACTCAGCAAAGCTCCTATCACTTATAGTCCGTGATGTCCATCGCTATTAGGTGAACCCGGCGGTCACCAAAGGGTAGGCCACGTGACTACTATCCGTGCTAAGTGCAACACAAGACAAACGTGACAGGCGATGTCCACAAGTTGGCCAAACGGTGACCTATAGAACTCCCATGAGCTGCAGCCAACAAACGCCGATTGAGGCCTTCGTTCTAACAAGGCAGAGTCCTAGATCTGATTTAATGCTCTAATATTGACCGGCATTCCCTTGTGTTGTCTTTCCATTGGCCTCAAATCTTTTTGTGTTACTTGACGTTAAGTGCAGAACTTGGCTCTGAAACACTGGGTTCAATATTTCACGTTTTGTTTTCTTCCATTGCGGTTTGAAGTGTAGAAGGAACTTCAAATCGTCACTGTATTTTTTAAAAAAATGAAAGTATTGAAGAATTATTTAGATTTTTAGAATAAACAATGAGTTGTTTTTTCTTCATTAATCCCTTGATATTGAATTTACTGGATATTCAATTATTAGGTCATGTGGTCAATAAGTCAGCGAAACTATGAGTTAGTGAGACAGTAAGGCAAGAACTGATCTAGGTCGTTTTTGTTTTTTGTGTGGGTGAGAAGTCATATCTGTTGGTCTGAGGGTCATTAAGTCAGACCTGGATGCGGTAGATGACAAGGAACTGTTACCATGCAGGTCAAGGGACTATCATTTTATACATCACAGAATCTGCTACTATACAGAAGGTTACTGCGTCCCTACGTTTATCCATGGTTTGAGTCTAGTCTTGCATTGTTTCTTCGGAATTTATTATATTGTTTGCGTGTGGGTTTTCTGGTTTGTTCAGGCTACACTCCACGCTCGAGTGTGAGACGGCTGTCAGTCATGTCTTATCAACAAAAAGTATTTGTTTAATGGTGTCATTACAAACTAGCCCTCTATGACGCTATTCTACTGATTTAATGTCTTAATATTACCTATATCAGCGTTTTTGTAATTTGTTTAAACTGAAAATCTCAAAACATTCATACAAATCAATTAGTATGCGACTTTTATTATTTAATTTTTGGTTCGGATTGTGTCATCTTAAAGTTAATCTGTTTGTTTTTATCTGGGTTACAACGGATAACTAGTAGATACGGCGGGCTCGTATTCCAGTTCTTCTACTTCAAGGTACTGACGTCATCACAGCTGTACTCTTGACCAGTATTGTGGTCTCAAGTCGAAGGACTACCTAACATTCTGGCGCTTTCTTCTTAACAATATCCTTTGACTTTAGTGAACTCCTTCTATGACCAAAAGACAAACTAACCATGCAATTGGTAATTGGCCAACTTGGTCGTCCACTGTTTCTGTATAGATAAGTGCTATACTGATGGAGTATGAGAGACACAATACAACATAGGGTGGCGCGCAGATGGATATAGATATGGACATGTATGTTATTTTTGTTGTATTGTTAACAGGGGTGTAAGATGTGAGGCCGTTGTTGTTTCAATAACTTAATCTGCTCTGGGCAGCTCTAAAACTTTACAAAGTCTTCGCATATGATTATCATAAATTATTTATATAAACACCGAGCTTAGCTTTATTCAACCCATTAATAAACAACTCCATCGAATTGAAGGTTCCATTTTAAAAGCTGATTACTTCCCTTACTTACCCCCTTTCTCAATGTTGACATTTCAATGTATTGATCCGCCTAGCGTTCAAAGAGATCATTACACTAGAATTACAACCTCCTGCTCGTATAAGCTGTACTCCCATCTGTGCACCCGAGGGTATTTCTCGTCACCCCGCGTCAGAGGTCATAAATTTGTCGTCTGGTAGACAAGCAGATCAAATTAGTACTATCGTATTTGTGGATTGGCTGAGCCCGATGATCTTCCCCTTGTTTGTCCTGTCATGGCGCACTCATCCCATTGCTGGATCACGTGGTACCCTAATTAACCACCACCACTGGGAGATCTCCCGCTAAGCCAAACAACTTTCATTCATGATTATCGTCACAGCTATTCCCTGGACACCATAACTTACCCCACCCCTCAACTTATGGTCATCCCAACTTACCCCACCCCTCAACATATGGTCATCCCAACTTACCCCACCCCTCAACATATGGTCATCCCAACTTACCCCACCCCTCAACATATGGTCATCCCATTCACCCCAACCCCCATTTACTCAATCCCCACATCATTCTACGTCTCTAGCCCCCACCCCATGTTCCCTCTCCCCACTTACTCAATCTCCTCCCTCTCCAAACATCATTCTACGTCTCTAGCCCCCACCCCATGTTCCCTCTCCCCACTTACTCAATCTCCTCCCTCTCCAAACATCACTCTACGTCTCTAGCCTCCACCCCATGTTCCCTCTCCCCACTACGTGTTCCCTTACAACAGAGACAGGCAAGTTCCCTTCCCCAACCAATCGTCTAAACGATATTTTACTCCAAAAGAACAACAAACAAACAAACAAACAACACCACCAACAACAACAAAACCATCTTACAGAAGTACACCCCAACGACCAAAATTATCTACAAATGACACCACCCCACGCACGCCATTCTCAGATATGACTTCTAAACGGACGTTTACATCCTAAACTATCCCCCACAGCGACCCCCCCCCACACACACACACACCTATGAAACCATTACCACAGCTAACCAGCACCTCACACACACCAAACAACCCCCCCACACACACATGCACACAGATGAAACTATTGCCACTGCACCTGAACCCCCCCCCTTAATCTCACCCTAAAGCTAGTAACATGAAATGAACCTCACACCCACTCGTGCCTTAACATATTTACTACAACCCACACAATATTCTTACACTTCACTCGTCCACATACAAAAATAACTACATACATCATGACTACAACAACACAATAACTCATACATATTAACTAAAACCAAAATACACTCATACATCTTTTCAAAACAAACATAATCATACATCATTTCAAAACCCACACAATAACTATACATCATTTCCACAACCACACAATTACTCATACACATCATTCACAACACTAATCTACAGTCATTTCACATCACAAATAACTACATACATCAGTTCCACAACCACACAATACTCATCACATCACTTCCACACACACAATAACTCATACATCATTATCACAACCAACAATAACTCATACCATCATTTTTATTTTTATAACCCCCCCCCCCCCCCCTTTTTTCCCCTTTATTTTTTTTTTCTATCCCCCCCCCCATTTTTTTTTTGTTTTTTTTCTCCCCCCCCCCCTTTTGGTGTCCGGGGGGCCCCCCCCCCCCCCCCCCCCCCCCCCCCCCCCCCCCCAGGTGGGGGTAGTATTCCATCTCTTGTTAGCTGTACTGAAGGGACTATTCCATCTCTTGTTAGCCGTACAAACTTCCAATCCGACCATCTCGGCCACCAGATGAAAGACAAAAAACAAATATTGTCAGTGAGGGGAAAACAGAACTGGTGTGGGAGGGGGGAGAAGGGTGGCACCCGGTGCCGTGGTGGTCATGTGGTCCGTGGTTGCGGTCAAATGAACGCTGTATTACTTGTCTGTTTGTGGTCACGTGATTCTATATGACATGACTTTTTGTGGTCACGTGAACTATGTATAACAGGACTTCTTGTGGTCACGTGAACTATGTATAACAGGACTTCTTGTGGTCACGTGAACTATGTATTACATGACTGTTTGTGGTGACGTGATTCTATATTACATGACTGTTTGAGGTCATGTGAACTCTGTATAACATGACTACCAGGTCTTCTGAGTCTTTATATACACAAACTTGCATTCCGCCTGGCTCGAATTATAGAGCAATGTTTTTAAACTACGGTAATTGTTAAATTGTTAACCTCATGGTTTCTTACAAACAATAAAAGAAACAAATTCCTCACTTGTGAGTATAAAAATACAATCGGATTTTGATGAATATCATACACTTTTGTTTATCTTAGAAATTTCTATTTCTTGGTGTCGGTTAGATCTTTTAACTCGGTTTTCAAATTGTTTCGTTCATAAATTTAATTGGCATTTTGGAATATTCAAAATAAAAGAAGCGTAAAAAATACAATAAATAATTTATTAGAAATTGATGATGTCAAGCGAGAGGCTGACTGATCGATTAAAATATTTAAATTCTGCGTCCTTTCAGTTATTTTTGTAGACAACATTAATTATAAATTATAAAAGAAACAGAATATCTTACGGATTTTAAAAAAAAGTTTATAAGTATAAATATATCATTTGTTTAAACTTGAGCACACAATATCAGAAGCACGATATCGAGATGTTTGTACGTATTAAAATAAAATTCACTGTATCGAGTGCCCAAATGAACTACTAGATTTATTGATCTTTATGTTCAATAAATAGTTGTACATGTATAAGGATGTGTTATAAAAAAGATTGTTCAAATGGTTTGAAGAAATTTAAAATAAAATAAAAAAGATGAGCCTCGAGTTGTTATCACAGGCTTCTAAATTTGTTCAACTTGGTCAATGTATGTGTTTAATGCGTCTATGTTTAGACTGATGGGTCTCTGCTCTATGTTTAGACTGGTGGGTCTGTGCTCTATGTTTAGACTGGTGGGTATGTGCTCTATGTTTAGACTGGTGGGTCTGTGCTATATGTTTAGACTGGTGGGTCTGTGATGTATGTTTAGACTGGTGGGTCTGTGTTGTATGTATAGACTGGTGGGCCTGTGCTCTATGTTTAGACTGATGGGTCTGTGCTGTATGTTTAGACTGATTGGTCTGTGCTCTATGTTTAGACTGATTGGTCTGTGCTCTATGTTTAGACTGGTGGGTCTGTGCTGTCGTTAAGTTTCAAGTGCCGCTGACGTATGTGTATACAGTTGTGTAATTTGTATTCAGTCCAAGTTTGGCTTTGACTTGTAGCGCGTCAATTGTACAGGTGACTAGCAGGGGAAGTCACCCCTCACTCATCAATGCAGAGTTGCAGTTTGTCAAATATCAAAGCCTCCCCCCCCCTGTCAGCCTCCCCTGTCAGCCCCCTACCCTGTCAGCCCCCCTCTGTCAGCCCCCCCCCACCACACACACGTCGTCGTGCAACTGTTTTAATTGACACTGGAGACGGCTCCATTTTTATGGAGCTCCAGGTCTAGTCACCATGGCAACCAGATGTAGGTTGTTATTTATTGCAGGATTAAATGTGCAGGAAGATGTTGTGGTCAAGCTGGTCTTAGCCGGCCATTTGATTCGGGATCATGTGAAATGCTGTGGTCAATAGGGTCATTTGATGGGGAGGATATCATCTTTTGTGTAGAGAATAGGAACGGCACCGGTCAGTTAAGTAGATTTAAATATTCATGAGATGTCTGATAACAGAGCATCCATTTGGGCATAAATTATTCTTAGCACAAATACGTAAAAACAACCACGAAAATGTCATGATTGGCATCACGGAAATGTCATGACTGGTATCACAATAACATCATTATTAGCATCATAGAAATATCATTATTAGCATCATAGAAATATCATTATTAGCCACATAGAAATATCATTATTAGCATCATAGAAATATCATTATTAGCATCATAGAAAAATTATTATTAGCATCATAGAAATGTCATGATTGGCACCACGGAAATGTCAATAAAAGCTCGCTGATGAAATATCATAGGTCCATTTAAAGCTCACATTTAGCCTCTACAAAAATGATATTTTATACCACCATATTATTATATACCACCATATTATTATATACCACCATATTATTATATACCACCATTGTATACCAAAGGTTGAAACGTAAGGTAATAGATAAAGCTAACATGCATACATGCAACTATTAATACGAGAGGCCATAGAACTAATTGATAATACGTGAGGTAATAGGTCTACCTGTAGGTACGTCAGGTCATAGGTCTACCTGTAGGTACGTCAGGTCATAGGTCTACCTGTTGATACGTTAGATCATAGATTGAACTGTTGATACGTTAGATCATAGACAACAGTTGATACTTGAGGTCATATATCTAACCGTTGTAATGTGTTTGATGCCACATAATGTGTTCCATCCGGCACAGCCTAACATTAGATGGCAGAATCACGACGGCTTTCAAGAAATATTACATCACGGACCCCCCTGAGATTGACAATCTCATGAATATTACATCAAGTGTATTTGTCTCGGTCTTTTGCCTGCTGGAACAGTCAAGGGAGTTAGAGGAAACAAAATAAGTCAACAGCTTTAGTCCGTGCACTCATGCTGTTATATTATACTGTTATCTCTTTAGTCCGTGTACTCATGTTGTTATATTATAATGTTATCTCTTTAGTCCGTGTACTCATGTTGTTATATTATACTGTTATCTCTTTAGTCCGTGTACTCATGTTGTTATATTATACTGTTATCTCTTTAGTCCGTGTACTCATGCTGTTATATTATACTGTTATCTCTTTAGTCCGTGTACTCATGTTGTTATATTATGCTGTTATCTCTTTAGTCCGTGTACTCATGTTGTTAGATTATACTGTTATCTCTTTAGTCCGTGCACTCATGTTGTTATATTACTGTTATCTCTTTAGTCCGTGTACTCATGTTGTTATATTATGCTGTTATCTCTTTAGTCTGTGTACTCATGTTGTTATATTATACTGTTATCTCTTTAGTCTGTGTACTCATGTTGTTATATTCAGAGGCGTAACTAGGTTTTTTGCGCCCTTGGCAAATTTATTTTCGGAGCCCTTGATAAATTGACAAGTTTCAGCTTTGCGATTTTTTCATTTGTTAGAAAAAATTATTGAATTTCTCTTATGCTTATTTTATTTCTGATTTATGACATATATTACGTAGTCTGACAGTGACAGCCATACAACGTGAATATAAAAATGCATATGACAGGAACAATACTAATTTGCAGATTATTTACTAAATAATACCAAATAAATTGGTGGATAAAACGGGATATTGTTGCGTTAATAAAGAATACAGCAAAACTTGAAATTAACAAGTATTATAAATAAAAACACTAGTGTCAATGTGTCATACTCATTATCTCATACATAACGATAGAAACTCACAATTAAAAGTAAATTTAAATAACACGCCAAGGACTGCAGCTCAGCACTTCCGTTAGCTGAAGTATTGACCTGTTGTTAATACAGTCGGACCTGTCTAAGTCGAACTCAAGGGGGGAAAAATTCCACTTATGGAATTTTCTGGTTAGGGAAACTGGCGTAATAGGCACAGATTAATCAAGGACAATGTTGATATTGAAAGGGGGAGAGAAACAGCCATAGCGGCATAGAAGGCTTGACAGGATCACAGGAAAGAGGGGCGGTGATGTTTCATATGAAAGGAGCCAACTTGCTTGTGACATACCGACACCTTCCCTCCTCTCCTCCACTTTGCTCCCTCGACAGTGGGATGAGGATACTAAGATTTTTCTTTTTAAAATAAAGACTGTAAAATGATATTGCCATTTGTATGATAAGAAGCCCCGCAAAGGCCACAAACATGATAAAAATATTATAATGGTTTAAATGAAATATATTTAAATATAATTAATTATTGAAAGTGAAATACAGTTGGACCTCGCTAAGTCGAACTTCCCTAAGTGGAAAACCTCCGTATTAATATCAATTAATTGTTAGGTCCCGGCCAAACTCCATAAGACAAATGTATTTTAGATCTCCTTAACTCTAAGATGTTTGGCTTTCAACCTCTCCTAGTCGAATTTTCAAAGGTGTTTGGGTTATTATTCTGGAGTGACATTTCACAACACGTGTTTCGTAGAGCCACGTAAATGGACGTAAAATCTTATCTCAGTGCATTCCACGAAGGATTAAGCGACCCTTGCAAGTACAAAAAAATGACAAAGACAAGAAAAAGGAGTGGTAAGTGATAACTAATTTGCGGCCCTTTGCTGCATGCTGTGACTCTTTTTAAAAAGAAAAATCTTACTCCCCCATCCCACTGTTGAGGGAGTAAGTGGGGAAGGGGAGGGAAGGTGTCTCCTCTCATGGGCTTGTGTCGGCATGTCAAAGCAAGTTGGCTTGCTTTCATATGAAACATAGACACCGCCTCTCTTTCGTGAAAAGCCTACTAGCCGGTATGGCTGTCCCCCCCCCACATCTCAATATCTACATTGTCCTTGATTAATCGGAGCCTATTACGCCATTTTCCCTAACTCAAAAACTCAGTAAGTCAATTTTTTTATCGGGTCCTTTTGAGTTCGACTTAGAGAGGTCCGACTGTATTTATTTAAATACAAATTTAAAAATTAGTGATTTAGTGGCGCCCCTTTTGAGCCGGCGCCCTTGGCAACTGCCCCGATGCCAACCCGTTGCTACGCCACTGGTTATATTATACTGTTATCTCTTTAGTCCGTCCGTGTACTCATGTTGTTATATTAAACTGCTATCTCTTTAGTCCGTATACTCATGTTGTTATATTATACTGCTATCTCTTTAGTCCGTATACTCATGTTGTTATATTATACTGTTATCTCTTTAGTCCGTGTACTCATGTTGTTATATTATACTGCTATCTCTTTAGTCCGTATACTCATGTTGTTATTTTATACTGTTATCTCTTTAGTCCGTGTACTCATGTTGTTATATTATACTGTATCTCTTTAGTCCGTGTACTCATGTGTTATATTATACTGTTATCTCTTTAGTCCGTGTACTCATGTTGTTATATTATACTGTTATCTCTTTAGTCCGTGTACTCATGCTGTTATATTATACTGTTATCTCTTTAGTCCGTGTACTCATGTTGTTATATTATACTGTTATCTCTTTAGTCCGTGTAATCATGTTGTTATATTATACTGTTATCTCTTTAGTCCGTGCACTTATGTTGTTATATTATACTGTTATCTCTTTAGTCCGTGTACTCATGCTGTTATATTATACTGCTATCTCTTTAGTCCGTGTTCTCATGCTGTTATATTATACTGCTATCTCTTTAGTCCGTGTACTCATGCTGTTATATTATACTGCTATCTCTTTAGTCAGTGTAGTCATGCTGTTATATTATACTGTTAGCTCTTTAGTCCGTGTACTCATGCTGTTATATTATTGTAATATTTTGCCGTTTTCTACTATTCTGTAAGAATGTACTTAGTTTTCAAAAACCACAAAGGCTTTTAAGATTTCCTTGGAGACCTGGGGCTTGGGGAGTAACATGGAAAGATAATGATTTAAATGTAAATGGCTGTGAGGGGTTTGTAGTTGATGTCAACACAGGAAATGACGTAATCGTGTTATGATCATCCTCTTCATCTTTTGGCGCTACAGTCTTTGGCTATTTTCTCTAACACTCATGCATTAATTCATTTCTTTCATTTGTGCTAGCTCCAAGGTGTCAAAGGTGTGGATGTTGTCAACAGTGTGTGTGCTTTGCAACGTAAACCACATTGTCGTCGCCTCATTGACCAGTAGACCAGCCTGAACCGGTGCCCACTGCACCACTTTAAATCATAGAGGATATTAATATGTATACAATTGTGCGAAAATTAAATGGTTGGATTAAAACGAGATGATCTCTTTTTTATATCTATTGGCATGGGTCTTCTAACGATACGTGGTTTAAATAAACGAACATTAATTCATGACAACTCTAGCTAGTCCACATTGGTTTACATTTTGAAAAACCCCCACAAAAAACAACCTTAAACCTATCTTAAATAACCAGATAGTGATGCTACTTTTCCCTGATGGTCTCATAAATATGCTAATTTTCCCTGATGGTCTCCCAGATATGCTACTTTTTCTGATGGTCTCATAGATATGCTACTTTTCCCTGATGGTCTCACAGATAAGCTACTTTCCCCTGATGGTCCCAAAGATATGCTACTTTACATTATGTTCACACCGATTTGCTACTAAATATGTATTCTATTTCTAAAAATAGACTGTATTTACCATCATCCCTTTCTTCTCCCGGTACTTATTGGTTTCTTCCCAACACGTGATGTCTCTGAAGGCCAATCAAAGCCCCTTGTCAGCTTATTAAATTGTTTTTCTCTCGTCTCCCATCATCCGGAGTGGTCTATGGGATTTCTTTCATTATACGCCCATTGTAACAAGGGCATGTGTGGTGGGAACAGCTGAGGTGGGTAAATGTAGCAAAGGGCGGGAGCTGTGGGGGGGGGGAATCATTTCAATATAATATTATTGGCTATAGAGAAAGGAAAGATGAATCAGAGAAAGTTTCAGCCTCTCACACACACATGCACACATGCACAGACACACACAAGCTCCCCCATCCCTTCCTCTTTTACGGTTTCTTTCAAACACATGTTCGCTACTTCATTCTCTCTCTCTCTTTCCGCCTCTCTCTCTGTCTCTCTCTTTATGTCTCTCTCTCTCTCTCTCTCTCTGTTTCTCTGTCTCTCTCTGTTTCTCTGTCTCTCTCTGTCTCTCTCTTTCTGTCTCTATCTGTCTCTCTGTCTCTCTCTTTGTGTCTGTCTCTCTCTGTCTCTCTCTCTCTCTGTCTCTCTCTCTGTCTCTCTCTCTCTCTGTCTGTCTCTCTCTCTTTCTCGACATCTCCTCTCTCACAGACAATTCCCTCTCTCTTCTCTAAATCTGTCGTTCTCCCTCTGACTCACACACTCCTCTAGCCTCACCATACGACACACTCATCAATACACAGCGTCTCTCTATCTATGAATGTTTGTTTCCACGTTCCTCTAAGATTGTCTTCTACAAGTACTTTTCACCTGTTTCTTACTTTTCTGAGAGCTAAATTTATTCTGATATTTTTCTGTAAACCCCTGAGCCCCTACACCCCCCTCTCTCTCTCTCTGTCTCTCTCTCTCTCTCTCTATCTCTATCTCTGTTTTTCTCTCTCTCTTTGCCTCTCTGTCTCTCTCTGTGTCTCTCTCTGTCTCTCTCTGTCTCTCTCTGTCTTTCTCTGTTTCTCTCTCTGTCTCTCTCTGTCTATCTCTGTCTCTCTCTATATATCTCTCTCTATATCTCTCTCTCTCTCTCTCTCTATCTCTATCTCTCTCTCTATCTCTATCTCTCTCTCTCTGTTTCTCTCTCTCTCTCTGTCTCTTTCTCTGTTTCTCTCTCTATCTATCTATCTCTATCTCTCTCTCTCTCTCTGTGTTTCTCTCTCTCTCTCTCTCTGTTTCTCTCTCTCTCTCTCTCTCTCTCTCTATGTTTCTCTCTCTCTCTCTCTCTCTCTCACTCTCTCTGTTTCTCTCTCTCTCTATCTCTATCTCTCGCTGTGTTTTTCTCTGTCTCTCTGTCTCTCTCTGTCTCTCTCTCTGTCTCTCTCTATCTCTATCTCTCTCTCTCTATCTCTATTTCTCTCTCTCTCTGTTTCTCTCTCTCTCTCTCTCTCTGTCTCTTTCTCTGTTTCACTCTCTCTCTCTATCTATCTCTATCTCTCTCTCTGTTTCTCTCTCTCTCTCTCTCTCTCCGTCTCTCTCTCTGTCTCTCTTTCTGTCTCTCTCTCTCCCACTCTCTATCTCTATCTCTCTCTCTCTCTCACACACACACAACATGATAAATTATCTCTCTGTCTCACTATTACTATTTGTTCAGATCTCTCTGTCTCACTATTTCTATTTGTTCAGATCCACCAAACTAAGGAGGCCTTCATTTTTAATTTTCTTTGGCTTAACTTAGCAGCATCCTTCCGAACAGCTCGCTCCCCTGAAAGATGGATTTAAACCACAGATAAGACAAACAAAATGGCAGAGATAATTGCGTGGGGGAGTACAGATGAATGGCCTGGGTTTTTATCTGTGACCTCGCAGTGGAATAATAAAACTCTCCACTTCTTTCTTAAAGACTCACTCGTGATATTAAGGACGATACAACAATATTGTAGATCTGTCCTAAAATCTCTTCGTCTGAAGAACTCTCGTCAATATAACATATGTTGGTTAATCTATCATAAGGTTATACTCCCTATACAAGTGTATCCAGTTTAGAAGCCCCTTTTTCCTTTCTGAATAACGTTAATACCAACAGGGAAATATCTTTACCCAAAATCCCTTGGAGTGTCACAGAGGATGGGATAATCCTTGACCAGAGCACAACTTTGAGCGTGAGTTACTCAATGCCCAATATCGTGGAAGAAATTTTTCATTTTGTATTTCAGTATTTTATATTTTATTCATAATTTTTAGACGATCACAAATGAAATACAAATCTGCACCCTTACAGATCTCTACAAGCTCATACAAGCTTGTTTGTTGTGGGATTGGTGTGGTCTGGTTGGTGTGGTCAGGTTGGTGTGGTCTGGTTGGTGTGGTCTGGTTGGTGTGGTCTAGTTGGTGTGGTATAGTTGCTGTGGTCTGGTTGGTGTGGTCTGGTTGGTGTGGTCTGGTTGGTGTGGTCTGGTTGGTGTGGTCTGGTTGGTGTGGTCTGGTTGGTGTGGTCTGGTTGGTATTCTCTGGTTGGTGTGGTCTGGTTGGGGTGGTCTGGTTGGTGTGGTCTGGTTGGTGTGGTCTGGTTGGTATTCTCTGGTTGGTATTCTCAGGTTGGTGTGGTCTGCTTGCAGTTGAAGCTCAGATTACTGAGAACACTGACATCACAATAACATATGACAGCTAATCGAATCTTTGACTCAGCTTACTACCT
Organism: Ampullaceana balthica; assembly: GCA_944989445.1. Lineage (NCBI taxonomy): Eukaryota > Metazoa > Mollusca > Gastropoda > Lymnaeidae > Ampullaceana > Ampullaceana balthica. The sequence goes on along the minus strand of CALYLW010000641.1, from coordinate 281,676 downwards.
CCCCTGCCCCACTCTCCACGAGACCTTTCTCTCGTTTCTTTCCTGTTACCAGGCCGCTTCCATCGTACTCGTGTATCAATGCATCAATCATACTCGTGTAAGCATGGTTCAATCAAACCAGCACATAGGATCAGTACCAACTTCCTTATCAAACCAGCACATAGGATCAGTACCAACTTCATATCAAACCAGCACATAGGAGCAGTACCAACTTCCTTATCAAACCAGCATATAGGATCAGTACCAACTTCATATCAAACCAGCATATAGGATCAGTACCAACTTCCTTATCAAACCAGCACATAGGATCAGTACCAACTTCATATCAAACCAGCACATAGGAGCAGTACCAACTTCCTTATCAAACCAGCATATAGGATCACTACCAGCTTCCTGTGGCTGAGCCGATAGACCACAAGATTCTGTCACTGTCTCATCAAAACATTATCTCTAAAGGGACTGCGTTCCTTTTCACCGTTACTTCTGAAAGATCCCGGAATGGATGGTGTGAAAGATCCCGGAATGGATGGTGTGAAAGATCCCGGAATGGATGGTGTGAAAGATCCCGGAGTGGATGGTGTGAAAGATCCCGGAGTGGATGGTGTAAAAGATCTCGGAATGGACGGTGTGAAAGATCCCGGAGTGGATGGTGTGAAAGATCCCGGAGTGGGTGGTGTGAAAGATCCCGGAGTGGATGGTGTGAAAGATCCCGGAATGGGTTGTGTGAAAGATCCCGGAGTGGGTGGTGTGAAAGATCCCGGAGTGGATGGTGTGAAAGATCCCGGAGTGGACGGTGTGAAAGATCCCGGAGTGGACGGTGTGAAAGATCCCGGAGTGGACGGTGTGAAAGATCCCGGAGTGGACGGTGTGAAAGATCCCGGAGTGGACGGTGTGAAAGATCCCGGAGTGGACGGTGTGAAAGATCCCGGAGTGGATGGTGTGAAAGATCCCGGAGTGGATGGTGTGAAAGATCCCGGAGTGGGTGGTGTGAAAGATCCCGGAGTGGGTGGTGTGAAAATTCCCGGAGTGGATGGTGTGAAATATCCCAGAATGGGTTGTGTGAAAGATCCCGGAGTGGGTGGTGTGAAAGATCCCGGAGTGGACGGTGTGAAAGATCCCGGAGTGGACGGTGTGAAAGATCCCGGAGTGGACGGTGTGAAAGATCCTGGAGTGGATGGTATGAAAGATCCCGGAGTGGGTGGTGTGAAAGATCCCGGAGTGGATGGTGTGAAAGATCACGGAGTGGGTGGTGTGAAAGATCCCGGAGTGGGTGGTGTGAAAGATCCCGGAGTGGGTGGTGTGAAAGATCCCGGAGTGGGTGGTGTGAAAGATCCCGTAGTGGATGGTGTGAAAGATCCCGGAGTGGGTGGTGTGAAAGATCCCGGAGTGGGTGGTGTGAAAGATCCCGGAGTGGATGGTGTGAAAGATCCCGGAGTGGATGGTGTGAAAGATCCCGGAGTGGGTGGTGTGAAAGATCCCGGAGTGGGTGGTGTGAAAGATCCCGGAGTGGATGGTGTTAAAGATCCCGGAGTGGGTGGTGTGAAAGATCCCGGAGTGGGTGGTGTGAAAGATCCCGGAGTGGATGGTGTGAAAGATCCCGGAATGGATGGTGTGAAAGATCCCGGAGTGGATGGTGTGAAAGATCCCGGAGTGGGTGGTGTGAAAGATCCCGGAGTGGGTGGTGTGAAAGATCCCGGAGTGGATGGTGTGAAAGATCCCGGAGTGGATGGTGTGAAAGATCCCGGAGTGGATGGTGTGAAAGATCCCGGAGTGGACGGTGTGAAAGATCCCGGAGTGGATGGTGTGCGCCTCTTTGAAAAAACAACTAAAAAGAAAGACAAATGTTTGAAAAACGTTGTTAATTTGATATGGTTTTGGGCATCTGAGCGCCACGGGCATGTTAAGGTAGCTTGGCGCTATAGGAGAAATCCATCTAAGGTATCTTGGCGATATAGGAGAAAGCCATCTAAGGTAGCTTGGTGCTATAGGAGAAAGCCATCTAAGGTAGCTTGGTGCTATAGGAGAAAGCCATCTAAGGTATCTTGGCGCTATAGGAGAAAGCCATCTAAGGTAGCTTGGTGCTATAGGAGAAAGCCATCTAAGGTAGCTTGGTGCTATAGGAGAAAGCCTTTCTATGGTAGTTTGGTGCCATAGGAGAAAGCCATCTAAGGTATCTTGGCGCTATAGGAGAAAGCCATCTAAAATAGCTTGGTGCTATAGGAAAAAGTCATCTAAGGTAGCCTGGTGCTATAGGAGAAAGCAATCTAAGGTAGCTTGGCGCTATAGGAGAAATCCATCTTAGGTAGCTTGGTGCTATAGGAGAAAGCCATCTAAGGTATCTTGGCGCTATAGGAGAAAGCCATCTAAGGTAGCTTGGTGCTATAGGAGAAAGCCATCTAAGGTAGCTTGGTGCTATAGGAGAAAGCCTTTCTATGGTAGATTTGTGCTATAGGAGAAAGCCATCTAAGGTATCTTGGCGCTATAGGAGAAAGCCATCTAAGATAGCTTGGTGCTATAGGAAAAAGTCATCTAAGGTAGCCTGGTGCTATAGGAGAAAGCCATCTAAGGTAGCTTGGCGCTATAGGAGAAATCCATCTTAGGTAGCTTGGTGCTATAGGAGAAAGCCATCAAAGGTAGCTTGGCGCTATAGGAGAAATCCATCTTAGGTATCTTGGCGCTATACGAGAAAGCCATCTAAGGTAGCTTGGTGCTATAGGAGAAAGCCATCTAAGGTAGCTTGGCGCTATAGGAGAAATCCATCTTAGGTAGATTGGCGCTATAGGAGAAAGCCATCTAAGGTAGCTTGGCGCTATAGGAGAAATCCATCTTAGGTAGATTGGCGCCAAAGGAAAAAGCCATCTAAGGTAGCTTGGCGCTATAGGAGAAATCCATCTTAGGTAGATTGGCGCTATAGGAGAAAGCCATCTAAGGTATTTTGGCGCTATAGGAGAAATCCATCTTAGGTAGATTGGCGCCAAAGGAGAAAGCCATCTAAGGTAGCTTGGCGCTATAGGAGAAATCCATCTTAGGTAGATTGGCGCTATAGGAGAAAGCCATCTTCATACCGATTCTCGATACGTTTTAACACACTCCGTACGCAGGCTACCAGTCAACACGTTCTCTACAAAGGCTAACACTAACATACACATGACACATGTTAGCGCCCAAAACCTCACCTTGCCTATTGTTCTATTCAACTCCTATAAGCACCTATTCCCTCCCTTCCATCTCTGGCTTTGACTGCTACAATCTCCAAATCCCCGCCTCCAATATTCACATAAGGTTTCTAAGCCAGGGATCTCGACTTTAAGGGTTGTCCAAAAACATATGTAGTGGGAGGGGTGGGGAAAGAGAACGGGGGTGGGATTTTATTTTTACAAGTCAACGGAATTATAGCGTTGCAGAAAATTTCACATAATTCCTTAATTCCATCAGATATTAAAACATTACATCTTGTAACGGATCATTATAATTTTAACTAGAAGAAAAACTAAAAGAATAAATAATAAAAATAATATTTTAAAATTCATTTTTACACAATACCATTTTAATAACTTATAAAATTTTACAATTTTAGTTTAATTGTCAATTTAGTAAGGTACATAGTGTTACTTTCACCTTTGTGATATTTGTTTTACTAAGTCAAAACCTTGAAAGGCCTGGGACATTGACTAGTAAACATTTAAAGTTAATGTTGATTGTTGCTATAAATCATACCTAAACCAAAATTTATATCCCAGCAATATTTGACCTGGTCAGTCTCCCTGACCACTTGATGGTTCCCAGTAAGCTTGACCCTATTGTTATGACAAAAACTTAAGAACAGCTTAAGAAATAAAATGTCAAAGTTGAGCTCAAAACATATGTTTGATTTAAAATGACAATGTTTTAAGTTTATTTATTTTTGCGGTACCCATTCTGCATCAGTCTTTTGTAAGAAATGACAGTAAACATTCTTCGAAATACTCTTTTTGTCCAAACCTCTCTTTCGATTCAGATGCCGAAATATTTGTCTTCGTTCATCATTAAATAGAGAGTTGAGTCAATTTTCAGTGTTGGTATTTGTAGGGATGAGCGCTTGAGAAAAGCATTTCTGAAAATCAAGTTAGTAAAATAAACATTTTATCTTAATTTTATCGATAGTTTTAGGGACAGTGGTTTCTTGTTCTCTTAACCCCCATGTCATGTCGACAGTGGTTTCTTGTTCTCTTAACCCCCATGTCATGTCGACAGTGGTTTCTTGTTCTCTTAACCCCCATGTCATGTCGACAGTGGTTTCTTGTTCTCTTAACCCCCATGTCATGTCTAAGACCTTCTTAAACCGAAATGGGGGCATCATTAATCTATTTACATTCAGAGATGTATGTATGAATCGTTAGTTACCGCATTCTTTGTACATGTATCTTTCTTATAGAAAAATACGTTTGGTATACGTCATCTTTTGGTATACGTCCAAGGGTCTGGAACGGATTAAGAACGTATACCTAGAAATCAATATATATATATATACATCTTTAGTTATTTATTTATATGTATGTTTGATTGTGTGTCCATACCCCAGTCCAACAATTGTATGGTTCTGTTTCTTGCTAAGAAGTGCCCTCAAGATTGGTTGTTTAGCCAATGATCATACTTTGAAACACGCGATGCCGAGCCATCAAGACCGTGTGGTTGGGGGGGGGGATCTATTACACGTGACGTGCTCGCCTGCCTATCTAGGACCTGGCCCTCCCATCAATGTCACCATCATGTCAGTAAGCCCTGGCCCTCCCATCAATGTCACCGTCATGTCAGTAAGCCCTGGCCCTCCCATCAATGTCACCGTCATGTCAGTAAGCCCTGGCCCTCCCATAATGTCACCGTCATGTCAGTAAGTCCAGGCCCTCCCATCAATGTCACCGTCATGTCAGTAAGCCCTGGCCCTCCCATCAATGTCACCGTCATGTCAGTAAGTCCTGGCCCTCCCATCAATGTCACCGTCATGTCAGTAAGTCCTGGCCCTCCCATCAATGTCACCGTCATATCAGTAAGCCCTGGCCCTCCCATCAATGTCACCGTCATGTCAGTAAGTCCTTGCCCTCCCATCAATGTCACCGTCATGTCAGTAAGCCCTGGCCCTCCCATCAATGTCACAGTCATGTCAGTAAGCCCTGGCCCTCCCATCAATGTCACCGTCATGTCAGTAAGCCCTGGCCCTCCCATCAATGTCACAGTCATGTCAGTAAGCCCTGGCCCTCCCATCAATGTCACCGTCATGTCAGTAAGCCCTGGCCCTCCCATCAATATCACCGTCATGTCAGTAAGCCCTGGCCCTCCCATCAATGTCACCGTCATGTCAGTAAGCCCTGGCCCTCCCATCAATGTCACCGTCATGTCAGTAAGCCCTGGCCCTCCCATCAATGTCACCGTCATGTCAGTAAGGCCTGGCCCTCCCATCAATGTCACCGTCATGTCAGTAAGCCCTGGCCCTCCCATCAATGTCACCGTCATGTCAGTAAGCCCTGGCCCTCCCATCAATGTCACCGTCATGTCAGTAAGCCCTGGCCCTCCCATCAATGTCACCGTCATGTCAGTAAGCCCTGGCCCTCCCATCAATGTCACCGTCATGTCAGTAAGCCTTGGCCCTCCCATCAATGTCACCGTCATGTCAGTAAGCCCTGGCCCTCCCATCAATTTCACCGTCATGTCAGTAAGTCCAGTGCTATCACAATTCCGGCCGTGTTACAGAAGAGGGAACCGTCCTGGGCCCGTCCCCCCTCCACCCAAAGTCTGGCCTCTGTTGCCTTGACTCTAATCGTTTCACAACACACGGACTTAGGGGACAGCTTCCCGGGGTCGATGGTCATTAGTGGAATCTCTCGACCAAACCAAGGAAGGATGGTCTAGATCGGAAGGTGATATTCGGGCTGGGGTGGAGGGATGTGTGGCGTCGGCTGTAGAAGTATATGGGGTGGGCTGTAGGAGTATATGGGGTGGGCTGTAGGAGTATATGGGGTGGGCTGTAGGATTATATGGGGTGGGCTGTAGGAGTATATGGGGTGGGGTGTAGGAGTATATGGGGTGGGCTGTAGGAGTATATGGGGTGGGCTGTAGGAGTATATGGGGTGGGCTGTAGGAGTATATGGGGTGGGCTGTAGGAGTATATGGGGTGGGCTGTAGTAGTTTATGGGCTGGGCTGCATGAGTTACCTGACACAACTACATGAGTTACCTGACACAACTACATGAAGTACCTGACACAACTACATGAAGTACCTGACACAACTACATGAGTTACCTGACACAACTACATGAGTTACCTGACACAACTACATGAGTTACCTGACACAACTACATGAAGTACCTGACACAACTACATGAGTTACCTGACACAACTACATGAGTTACCTGACACAACTACATGAGTTACCTGACACAACTACATGAAGTACCTGACACAACTACATGAGTTACCTGACACAACTACATGAAGTACCTGACACAAATACATGAAGTACCTGACACAACTACATGAGTTACCTGACACAACTACATGAGTTACCTGACACAACTACATGAGTTACCTGACACAAATACATGAGTTACCTTACACAAATACATGAGTTACCTGACACACCTACATGAGTTACCTGACACAACTACATGAGTTACCTGACACACCTACATGAGTTACCTTACACAACTACATGAGTTACCTGACACAACTACATGAGTTACCTGACACAACTACATGAGTTACCTGACACAACTACATGAGTTACCTTACACAACTACATGAGTTACCTGACACACCTACATGAGTTACCTGACACAACTACATGAGTTACCTGACACAACTACATGAGTTACCTGACACAACTACATGAGTTACCTGACACAAATACATGAGTTACCTTACACAAATACATGAGTTACCTGACACACCTACATGAGTTACCTGACACAACTACATGAGTTACCTGACACACCTACATGAGTTACCTGACACAACTACATGAGTTACCTGACACAACTACATGAGTTACCTGACACAACTACATGAGTTACCTGACACACCTACATGAGTTACCTGACACAACTACATGAGTTACCTGACACAACTACATGAGTTACCTGACACAACTACATGAGTTACCTTACACAACTACATGAGTTACCTGTCACAAATACATGAGTTACCTTACACAAATACATGAGTTACTTTACACAACTACGTACAGCACTGCACACAATTCTTTCAAGCTCCTGAACCATATCAAAATTTTCGAATTCCAACCCTGCATTAATATACAACATTCTCTGTATTTTGTAACAGTTAATTTAGATAAGTAATCTCAACATTAGATTTGTAACTTCACCATTAGAAATGTAACATGAACTTTAGATAAGTAACATACACCTTTAGATTTTTAACATCATCTCCAGAACTTTTGTCTCTTAAAAGGAGCTAGTCCTTGTCAAAGCACTTCTTTATCTTTAAAAATCGAATTACCTACAGATAATGAAAATGTTAACACTTATGTATTAGCCCTTCTGTGTCGGAAAGATTGTATAAATGGCTATTGTGTATGGTTACTGCCTCATTTATAAACGTACGTTAGCCCTTTACGCATCACGTTTTTAGAAATCCTTTTAAGACCACTTATTTTGCTGACATATTGGGACAAAAATAATTCCACGAATTTACTTCGTGTTGAATCCAGCATCCAGACAAACCACGTGATCGTTTCAACCCAATTATTCACTGTCTACCCATCGACCTGATGCTTCTCTTTGACCTTGAATTAAGAAACCTCTTGTGTTGTCCAGTCTTTCCATTATCTTGTCTGCTGATTGGACCACGGTCCGGACAGATTTGTACTATCCTATCGTCGTCAATAATCCGTTTATCCTAAGTACTGATCCGTCCACTCGCCCGAGAGTCCTTGATCTAAATACAGAACAGTACAACGTTGACCCAGTGCGAGGTGTCAGGTGACCTCGATCTGACTACACTACAAACATAATCGCCCTCGAGAGTTACTCTCAAGTCGGAATGATATCTGTAATTTTCATAATGCTATATAGTTATTGAGACTGTAATCAACAGTTGAGGGAAGCATACTAGTGAAAGAGTATAATGCGAGCTCTCGGTGTAATGGGTTCTGGTTAAGGTGACTCCAGACGAGCTCAATGCAAACTTTGTGCGCACCGTGTTAGCGTAAAGATTAAAGGGATTATTTGAGATAATTGCTTTCATATGTTTGGGAAGCGCAAGGCGCTCGGCATTCGCCGATAGAGAAATCGAACTAAAAGAGCACACGAAACGACATAATATACGTGTATGTTGTATTTAAACCAGCATATGTCAACTATATCCATAGCCTGATCAATGAAAGATTCTACACATAGAGGATTTGTATGTCAACAAACACGCATATATGTATGTTAAACACATCTAGACACAAGTGCTAACAGCAGGTAGACATGAATTAAGGCAGATTGTGTTCAAATAACACATAGGGCAGAGTATGTTGAAATAACACATAGGACAGAGTATGTTCAAATAACACATAGGGCAGAGTATGTTGAAATAACACATAGGGCAGAGTATGTTCAAATAACACATAGAACAGAGTATGTTGAAATAACACATAGGGCAGAGTATGTTCAAATAACACATAGAACAGAGTATGTTGAAATAACACATAGGGCAGAGTATGTTGAAATAACACATAGGACAGAGTATGTTGAAATAACACATAGAACAGAGTATGTTCAAATAACACATAGGGCAGAGTATGTTGAAATAACACATAGGGCAGAGTATGTTGAAATAACACATAGGACAGAGTATGTTGAAATAACACATAGGGCAGAGTATGTTGAAATAACACATAGGACAGAGTATGTTGAAATAACACATAGAACAGAGTATGTTCAAATAACACATAGGGCAGAGTATGTTGAAATAACACATAGGGCAGAGTATGTTCAAATAACACATAGAACAGAGTATGTTGAAATAACACATAGGGCAGAGTATGTTGAAATAACACATAGAACAGAGTATGTTGAAATAACACATAGGGCAGAGTATGTTGAAATAACACATAGGACAGAGTATGTTGAAATAACACATAGAACAGAGTATGTTCAAATAACACATAGGGCAGAGTATGTTGAAATAACACATAGGGCAGAGTATGTTGAAATAACACATAGGACAGAGTATGTTGAAATAACACATAAGGCAGAGTATGTTGAAATAACACATAGGACAGAGTATGTTGAAATAACACATAGGGCAGAGTATGTTGAAATAACACATAGGACAGAGTATGTTGAAATAACACATAGGGTCAGAGTATGTTAAAATAACACATAGAACAGAGTATGTTCAAATAACACATAGGGCAGAGTATGTTGAAATAACACATAGGACAGAGTATGTTGAAATAACACATAGGACAGAGTATGTTGAAATAACACATAGGACAGAGTATGTTGAAATAACACATAGGGCAGAGTATGTTGAAATAACACATAGGACAGAGTATGTTGAAATAACACATAGGCAGAGTATGTTGAAATAACACATAGACAGAGTATGTTCAAATAACACTAGGGCAGAGTATGTTGAAATAACACATAGGACAGAGTATGTTGAAATAACACATAGGACAGAGTATGTTGAAATAACACATAGGACAGAGTATGTTGAAATAACACATAGGTCAGAGTATGTTGAAATAACACATAGAACAGAGTATGTTCAAATAACACATAGGGCAGAGTATGTTCAAATAACACATAGGGCAGAGTATGTTCAAATAACACATAGAACAGAGTATGTTGAAATAACACATAGGACAGAGTATGTTCAAATAACACTAGGGCAGAGTATGTTCAAATAACACATAGGGCAGAGTATGTTGAAATAACACATAGGGCAGAGTATGTTGAAATAACACTAGAACAGTATGTTCAAATAACACATAGGGCAGAGTATGTTCAAATAACACATAGGGCAGAGTATGTTCAAATAACACATAGGGCAGAGTATGTTGAAATAACACATAGGGCAGAGTATGTTCAAATAACACATAGGGCAGAGTATGTTGAAATAACACATAGGACAGAGTATGTTGAAATAACACATAGAACAGAGTATGTTCAAATAACACATAGGGCAGAGTATGTTGAAATAACACATAGAACAGAGTATGTTGAAATAACACATAGAACAGAGTATGTTCAAATAACACATAGGGCAGAGTATGTTGAAATAACACATAGAACAGAGTATGTTGAAATAACACATAGGGCAGAGTATGTTAAAATAACACATAGAACAGAGTATGTTCAAATAACACATAGGGCAGAGTATGTTCAAATAACACATAGGGCAGAGTATGTTCAAATAACACATAGGGCAGAGTATGTTCAAATAACACATAGGGCAGAGTATGTTGAAATAACACATAGGACAGAGTATGTTGAAATAACACATAGAACAGAGTATGTTCAAATAACACATAGGGCAGAGTATGTTGAAATAACACATAGAACAGAGTATGTTGAAATAACACATAGAACAGAGTATGTTCAAATAACACATAGGGCAGAGTATGTTGAAATAACACATAGAACAGAGTATGTTGAAATAACACATAGAACAGAGTATGTTGAAATAACACATAGAACAGAGTATGTTGAAATAACACATAGAACAGAGTATGTTGAAATAACACGTAGAACAGAGTATGTTGAAATAACACATAGAACAGAGTATGTTCAAATAACACATAGGGCAGAGTATGTTGAAATAACACATAAAACAGATTATGTTCAACTAACACGTAGAACAGATTATGTTCAACTAACATGTAAGGCATATGAAGTGCATGTATTTCTCTACACTAAAAGTAGGTCATTGTAGCATATTACACTAATTGTAAGTCATTTCTACTTTCTACCTTTATTAATAGTGAACAATCTATATACCCTTGCTGATCATTATCTTTTAATTGACGTTTCAGAATCTAAGAGCTTATTCAAGAACTAAGTGAAAGGCCCAAAATTCAGGGAAGCAAAAATAAAAACCAAATGAAATCAAGGTAAGTGTCTTTGCCCTCGCTGCATCCTCGATATCTAATAGCCAAATTGCAATCCTCACATCCTTCCTTAATTAACGAGCAAAAAACTGTGCTACTTTGTGCCAAGTGCTTTACGGCCAATGGCCGATATGTTGTGATAGCTTCGCCGTGACGTCACGTAGCAAACCATACGAAGAATTTTGATGGGAGTATCTCATAAAATCTAAACATCCATTGATCGGAAGTTTACATCTCGTGGTGAGCAGGGAAAGTTTAAATAAATACAACTGTTACTTGCTTCTGTAGGAGAAACACTTAGTTTATTTGTGTTTTTAACGTGTTTTGTTGTGTAAATCTTGTCTTTGCTAGATTTACTTATTACTTACGTTTTGCAATGAGCCCATGTGGTGCAATGAGTCTATGTGGTGCAATGAGTCTATGTGGTGCAATGAGTCTATGTGGTGCAATGAGTCTATGTGTTGCAATGAGTCTATGTGTTGCAATGAGTCTATGTGGTGCAATGAGTCTATGTGGTGCAATGAGTCTATGTGGTGCAATGAGTCTATGTGTTGCAATGAGTCTATGTGGTGCAATGAGTCTATGTGTTGCAATGAGTCTATGTGGTGCAATGAGTCTATGTGGTGCAATGAGTCTATGTGGTGCAATGAGTCTATGTGGTGCAATGAGCCCATGTGGTGCAATGAGTCTATGTGTTGCAATGAGTCGATGTGGTGCAATGAGTCTATGTGTTGCAATGAGTCGATGTGTTGCAATGAGTATATGTGGTGCAATGAGTCTATGTGGTGCAATGAGTCTATGTGTTGCAATGAGTCGATGTGTTGCAATGAGTATATGTGGTGCAATGAGTCTATGTGGTGCAATGAGTCTATGTGTTGCAATGAGTCTATGTGGTGCAATGAGTCTATGTGTTGCAATGAGCCCATGTGGTGCAATGAGTCTATGTGGTGCAATGAGTCTATGTGGTGCAATGAGTCTATGTGGTGCAATGAGTCTATGTGTTGCAATGAGTCTATGTGTTGCAATGAGTCTATGTGGTGCAATGAGTCTATGTGGTGCAATGAGTCGATGTGGTGCAATGAGTCTATGTGTTGCAATGAGTCTATGTGGTGCAATGAGTCTATGTGTTGCAATGAGTCGATGTGTTGCAATGAGTATATGTGGTGCAATGAGTCTATGTGGTGCAATGAGTCTATGTGTTGCAATGAGTCGATGTGTTGCAATGAGTATATGTGGTGCAATGAGTCTATGTGGTGCAATGAGTCTATGTGTTGCAATGAGTCTACGTGGTGCAATGAGTCTATGTGTTGCAATGAGCCCATGTGGTGCAATGAGTCTATGTGGTGCAATGAGTCTATGTGGTGCAATGAGTCTATGTGGTGCAATGAGTCTATGTGTTGCAATGAGTCTATGTGTTGCAATGAGTCTATGTGGTGCAATGAGTCTATGTGGTGCAATGAGTCTATGTGGTGCAATGAGTCTATGTGTTGCAATGAGTCTATGTGGTGCAATGAGTCTATGTGGTGCAATGAGTCTATGTGTTGCAATGAGTCTATGTGGTGCAATGAGTCTATGTGGTGCAATGAGTCTATGTGTTGCAATGAGTCTATGTGTTGCAATGAGTCTATGTGGTGCAATGAGTCTATGTGTTGCAATGAGTCTATGTGGTGCAATGAGTCTATGTGGTGCAATGAGCCCATGTGGTGCAATGAGTCTATGTGTTGCTATGAGTCTATGTGTTGCAATGAGTCTATGTGTTGCAATGAGTCTATGTGTTGCTATGAGTCTATGTGTTGCTATGAGTCTATGTGTTGCTATGAGTCTATGTGTTGCAATGAGTCTATGTGTTGCAATGAGTCTATGTGTTGCAATGAGTCTATGTGTTGCTATGAGTCTATGTGTTGCAATGAGTCTATGTGTTGCAATGGGTCTATGTGTTGCAATGAGTCTATGTGTTGCAATGAGTCTATGTGTTGCAATGAGTCTATGTGTTGCAATGAGTCTATGTGTTGCAATGAGTCTATGTGTTGCAATGAGTCTATGTGTTGCAATGAGTCTATGTGTTGCAATGAGTCTATGTGTTGCAATGAGTCTATGTGTTACAATGAGTCTATGTGTTGCAATGAGTCTATGTGTTTCTGTTATATATAAATAGATAACGCAGGTCGTGTTTTTGCATCGCTAAATGATCTTGACTTCTTACCTTTAAAGAATTAATTGAGTTAATAAACATAGTTTGATCTCTTAAGATCTATAAGATTATATAAGAGTCTTATAGAAATAGTTTTCTACATCATTTGTCAGAATTCTTAGCTAACCACCCCACCCCTCACCCCCACCCCTCACCCCCACCCCTCACCCCCACCCCTCACCCCCACCCCTCACCCCCACCCCTCCCCCACACCTGCGACACATTCTTCAAACTTAACTCTGTGTTCAACGTTACGGCGTTTGGATGAAATTGTAAACTCCAAGATGGCGTCTAGATTAGCGAGCCTTTGAGCAGATTTCCCACAATGCAACTGTCTATGGTGCAGCATTTAAGTGGCGGTGTATTTTTAGATACATAAAATGTTATGATTTTAGTTGTAAAGTAAAGTAGAAAGTCCACATACAAATTTCGTTACTTTTAAATTGACGTACTAACTACTAACGAAATAAAATTGCTCTATCAACGTTATCAAGCTCTTCATGTTGCGTTCTCTATGTCCACACCTTGTCTTGTGTATCTCTATAAATGCCCTTGTATTGTTCATGTTGCGTTCTCTATGTCCACAACTTGTGTTGTGTATCTCTATAAATGCTCTTGTATTGTTTAGACACAGGTTTTAAAAAAATTCTCTACCCTACCCCGTGGGTACATAACTTGTTTAAAGAACATTCCAGATTTATCTTCATAGTAATCATTCCAAATATTTCTTTAGGGCACATATCACTCAACTTCTTCGTGTCTAGTTTGGCCGGGGAGAGGGGGGGCGGTTGCGGGGAATGTTGAGATTTCAATGACAAACCATCAAACATGCAGTGAGGGTATATTCTGATGACACATCATTCAAATTTGATACAGATTACAAAATAAATTCCGTAAAGACCGTTTATAACTGATGTCAATGCTGGAGATTGAAGATGTCACTGGGTGTGAACCAACCAAAGATTTACTCATTGCGCCGAGTGTGTGCTCGGGTCTATTTTTGATTGGTTAACTATTTTTAGTTTTGTAAAATGTACATTAACCTTTGATCTTATTTAACCATTCCGGCGGAAACTGTGGAGATATGGTTGTGTATTTGTCTTGTTTTGAAATGTCGCCAGTGAATATGACGTGCCTGATACAGTAAAATTTACTCGTTTTGACAGGAAAGAGATTTCTTGTTGTAGGAAGTGGTGCTGAAGTAATTCGAATGAAAATTTAATGACATCATTTTGTTATTCTAATACCATAGACCATTTAATGTAGGCTTGCGTAGATCTATATTTGTTTACATTACTTGTGTACTTAAGCTTTCATTGTACGCTGGTTAGATTTGAAAATCCCAGCTTTGGCTCATAACCTTTTATTAAAGCGATGACCAATGTTGTTCACATCTATTATGCCCCTTTTCCCTACTTCCATTATCTCCCTTTCCACTCAAACTTTTTCCCTGAGTACTCTTCCCCTAACAATTAACTTTCATAATTCCGTTTGACCTAGTCACAGTTCACGTCATGTCTAATTATAAACAATTATCCGGGGAAAAATCAAAGGTTTGTATGTTCCACACACAACGCGACTCCTGCGGGCTCCGATTGTTTTATCTCATATTGTTTACATAATGACATCTCATAACTTGTATGTGTTCACAGTACAAGAGCCACCAAATCATCCATATGTGGTCATGTGGTTAGAGTAAGACCACTGTTTGTTATAGCTGAATTATATCTCTCTCCTTTTATATCCAGCGCCGTGTCTGTTATAAACCTATCATTTTACACTGGCATATCCTCGCTTGTGCCTATATATGTATTAGAGAGAAGACAACTCATATTTTACCTTATAATAGAACTTGAAGTGTATTAGAGAGGAGACAACTCATATCTTACCTTATAATAGAACTTGAAGTGTATTAGAGAGGAGACAACTCATATCTTACCTTATATAGAACTTGAAGTGTATTAGAGAGGAGACAACTCATATCTTACTTTATAATAGAACTTGAAGTGTATTAGAGAGGAGACAACTCATATCTTACCTTACAATATAACTTGAAGTGTATTAGAGAGGAGACAACTCATATCTTACCTTATAATAGAACCTGAGACAATCATCTCATTTCCTCGCGTCGTTTCGTGTTACTCGGCAGAAGCTCGTTGGATAATTTAACGGAAACTCTCGCCACTTGGGTAAAACAGATATAGTAGAAAAGCTTCTTCCTCCTTTAAAACAAGTTTTTCTTTTTTTTTAATGATTTCTTTTTCAAACGTTTCAATTTTGTTACTTGAGCGATCTTTTAACTTTTTAGCGTCTCAATTTTAACGATTTTTGCTTTGATATCCTTTTCTCTCACAGTCGGTTAATACGATTTACTTTAATTATTTATTCAGTTTTCAAATGGATTTTTATATACATTTGACATTTACTTATTGAAGTAGTGGAGAATATGAGATTAACAGAAAAATAGCTTACAGAACGACTGGCCATTGAAATAGTTTGATTAGTGTCTCTGTCACATCTGATTAACATAATTTTGTGACGTAAGGTCACATGTATGGTGGACGCGGGAAGAAAGGAGCATTTCTATTGGTTGAAAGTGTTGGGCGAACAGTTGTGTGTAGACTTCCTACAGGGAAGCATGGATATTGAATAACGCAAGATTTCCACGTTATATTACCTCAAATGATTCTTATGTGTACAATATATATGTATATTAAAGTTGTTTTGGATAAACGAATTCTTCAGTGAATTATTGTGCACAAGATTAATTACTGTGAGAACGCCTACATAAAAGAAATATAAAGTTATATCGTTACATTGGTGTCGAAGTAAAAGTTCCATGTGAACACTGTACAAGAGATTTCAAGAAAGACTTGAAAGAGGTTTCGTGGAAATCAGTATTGGATATTTCCAAAAAAGGAAAGTATTCTTTAAAATAAGAAATAATACCAGCTATAGTATTTTTGAATATTCAAGTTCGTAAGAAGCTGTGAATAAACTTTTGTGGTTCAATGAAAATACAAGAAGATTTCAAAATGGCGGCATAATCGGCAAGTGTCCTCAGTGTATAAAACTGGATCAGACTAGTTGGTTCTACGTCACATTCGACGACAGTACAAGCATACTACACAGTACTGGAATCTGGGTCGTGTAGGCTTACTGAATGGTGACACACGGTGAACATATATAGGTCGTGACGTCAACAGGCTCAGTGCTAGTTGATTCCAGGAAATATTTGTAAACATAACATCGAACTGAGAAGCTATGGACTATTCAATGTGTTGGTGTGAATTATAAATAAAGAAACGGAATTTTTATCCATTCATTGTGTGAAGAGTTTGATTATCGCAATTTTGGATTAATGGAGTGAACTAAATTGTTTAAAAACTACTCAAAAATTGAAATTTTAACCAAGTGACTTTTATTCAAAACGATCGGACCATTTAATATATTTTGTCAATCTGAGGGAGCGTATATATAAAGTATACTAAAGATCCCGTGTGAGGATTCTTTTTGTTGTCTCATCTTGCCAATAACTAGATTTCATGGTTTAGACGTGTCACTTATTTGAACTTAACATTTTTGAATTCAAGATATTTCATTTGGACGATTTATAACTTTATCAATATATATACATACATTCCTTACCGAATTGCTAGATTCATATTATTCAATCAAACAAAACATGGATCACTACAAGGAATTCACTGCCATAGCTAAAGAGATCGGATTAAAGGGAAAAGAAATGAGAGATTTCATTGAAGAAAAAGTAAGAGAAACTGAAGAAAAAGAACAGCGAAGAAAAGCTGAAGAAGAAGAAAAAGCAAGAATAGCTGAAGAAAGAGAACAGCGAAGAAAAGCTGAAGAAAAAGAAAATCAAAGAGAAGCTGAAGAAAAAGCAAGAATAGCTGAAGAAAAATCAAGAATTGCTAATGAAGAAGAGATGCAAAGACTCATAGTAAAAAGAGAAATTGAACAACTTGCAGTCGACAAGTTAAAATTACAAAGGGAGCGAGACAGTAGTGGCCACAATCCTGGTGATGAAACAAATAGAAGGTCAGCACCAAGGGATACTATCAAAGTAAGAAAATATGATAGCCAAAAAGAAAAAATGGATGTTTATCTGGATTATTTCGAATCCATAATGGCTATGAAAGGCTATAATGAAGAAGATTGGCCAGCACAACTGATGACTCAATTAACTGGAGAAGCATTTGAAGCTTATAACAGTATAGCCAAAGAAGACAAAAGCATATATAAGAATGTCAAAAAGGCACTTCTATGTCATTTTGGAAAGTCAGAAAATGATTATAGAAGAGAATTTCATGAAATGAGAATCAAGATGGACAAAGATCCACAGATCATAGTACATGAAGCACAAGTCAAACTAACAAAATGGCTGGAACTGACAGCAATAGATACGAGCAATCCAAAGGCCATAATAGACATGGTGTTAATTGACAAGTTTTTAGAAAATGCAACACCAACCCTATTCACATATTTGACTGACAAGAAAGTTCGTACTCAAGCAGAGCTAACAAATGCATTACGAACATTCAAAGACTCTCATCCGAATGTGGAAATGGATAAGAGACAAGACATATTTGCAGCAATACAAATTAAAAGTCAAGAAAAAAGGCAAGGTATGAGAAACCAGAGTCTGCCAAACCAAGGCAACAGACAAACTATTTGCTGGTACTGTAACAAGCCAGGACATATGGCGAAGCAGTGTTACCACAATAAAGGACAACCAAATAGGGTGTCACCTAATGACAGCCCTATAAGAAAGAAAACAGAAATAAGGTCAAGACAAGGTCATTTTGAAAGCAAAGGTAGAAGATCATGGAGAGGCAGATACAATCATGACTCCAGATACAGAAATCATGATCAACCCTGGAGAAGGAATGACCACCAAGAGGGAGATAATAAAGAAAAAATGAAACAAGAAGAATCACAATCTAGTAGTACTGTGGCCACTATCAAGGATCATGGCACACTGAAATGTTATCCAGTGTACATCAATGATCGAAAGTGTATGTGTCTTCGTGACACTGGATGCACAACAATTGTAGTCCGTGATAAGATGGTGAAAGAAGAAGAGTATGATGGGAAAAAAGACACACTGATAATGGCTGATGGCACAAAGAGAGAGTGTCCAACTGCAATTTTCACCATCAACTCACCCTGGTTTCATGGTAAAGTTAGAGCCAGAGTCTTACAAGACGCCATTTGTGATCTTATTATAGGGAACATTGAAGGTGTGGTGGACAATACTGATGAAGTATATAAGGCCTGGCATGACAACAACCATCAAGTATGTGCTACTGTACAAACAAGAGCCACCACAAAAAGAAAAGAAAACATAGACATTGAAGTTGATGAGAAACTTGAAATAGGAAGCCAACTGATGTCCAAACAAGAGTTTAAACAACTACAAGAAGAAGATAACACAATCAGGGAAATAAAAATGAAACTTATCAAAGACAATGAAACAGGCCACAACAAAAATTACAAGCTAGATGAAGGCATATTAATAAACATTGCACAGGAAGGTACGTGCAAAAGAGTGGTTCTTCCCAAAAAGTTACAGGAAACCATTATCAAAATGACACATGACAGTCCTTTAGGTGGACATATGGGCGCCAAGAAAACAATTACTACAATAGCAGAAAACTTTTACTGGCCTAAAATGGCAAGGCAGATAAAAGAATACATCAAGGCATGTACAGTGTGTCTACGACATAATCCCAAAGATGGGAGGCACACAGCACCCATACAATCATCTGACAAGGCAAACTTTTTATTCGAGAAAATCGCTATAGACCTGATAGGACCATTCAAAAAGATGTCAAAGAAGAAACATATGTATGCTCTAACCATAGTGGACATAGCCACCAGATGGGGTGAAGCTATCCCACTGAAGCGAATAGATGCAGAAAATATATGCAACGCATTACTCAATGTTTTTAGTAGATATGGTTTCCCTCAAACACTTCTGTCTGACAATGGCAGCCAATTCAAGGGTCAGATGACACAAGCCATTATGAAAATGTTAAACATTACACAAGTACACAGCACAGTGTACCATCCACAGTCAAATGGAGTGATTGAAAGACTAAACAAAACCATCAAGAATATGCTATTAAAGGTGACAGTGGACCATGAGGACAGATGGCATGAATATTTACCCTTAATACTGTTTGCATACAACAGCAGCAAACATGAAAGCACTGGCTTTAGTCCTTTTGAGTTAATGTTTGGCCAAAACCCTGCAAATCCCTTAAAGAATTTCAAAGAAAGGCTTATAAGTAAACAAGATGCCATACAGGACAGATATCAGCTGATGTCAGACACTAGAGATAAAATACTTTACAGTATTGAAGCAGCAAAGCAAAGACTAATCAAGCAAAGTACAAGACATAGAGAAATCAAAAATAGACACAGACATTTGAGAACATTTGAGCCTGAACAACAAGTCCTAGTATGCTTACCAAACACAAAGAATGAAATCACATGGGAAGGTCCATACAAAATTGAAGAGAAACTTAGTGATGTCACATATAGTGTCAATATCAAAGGACATGTGAAAAAATTA
>CALYLW010000641.1:36795-256795 GCA_944989445.1 Ampullaceana balthica | reverse complement strand
GGTCATTTATTTGGTTTCCTTTCAGTTTCTGAAAACCTGTCTCTGTCTCTGCCAACCTGTCTCTGCCAACATGTCTCTGCCAACCTGTCTCTGCCAACATGTCTCTGCCAACCTGTCTCTGCCAACATGTCTCTGCCAACATGTCTCTGCCAACATGTCTCTGCCAACCTGTCTCTGCCAACATGTCTCTGCCAGCATGTCTCTGTCAACATGTCTCTGTTTCTGCCAACATGTCTCTGTTTCTGCCAACATGTCTCTGTTTCTGCCAACATGTCTCTGCCAAAATGTCTCTGCCAACATGTCTCTGCCAACCTGTCTCTGTTTATGCCAACATGTCTCTGCCAACCTGTTTCTGTTTATGCCAACATGTCTCTGCCAACATGTCTCTGCCAACATGTCTCTGCCAACCTGTCTCTGCCAACATGTCTCTGCCAACCTGTCTCTGCCAAAATGTCTCTGCCAACCTGTCTCTGCCAACATGCCTCTGCCAACATGTCTCTGCCAGCATGTCTCTGCCAACATGTCTCTGCCAACCTGTCTCTGCCAGCATGACTCTGCCAACATGTCTCTGCCAACCTGTCTCTGCCAACATGTCTCTGCCAACATGTCTCTGCCAACATGTCTTTTCCAGCATGTCTCTGCCAACATGTCTCTGCCAACCTGTCTCTGCCAGCATGTCTCTGCCAACATGTCTCTGCCAACCTGTCTCTTCCAACATGTCTCTGCCAACATGTCACTGCCAACATGTCTCTTCCAATCTGTCTCTGTTTCTGCCAACATGTCTCTGCCAACATGTCTCTGCCAACATGTCTCTGCCAACATGTATCTGCCAACATGTCTCTGCCAGCATGTTTCTGCCAACATGTCTCTGCCAACATGTCTCTGCCAACCTGTCTATGTTTCTGCCAACATGTCTCTGCCAACATGTCTCTGCCAACATGTCTCTTCCAACATGTCTCTGCCAACATGTCTCTGCCAACATGTCTCTGCCAGCATGTCTCTGCCAACATGTCTCTGCCAACCTGTCTCTGCCAGCATGTCTCTGCCAACATGTCTCTGCCAACCTGTCTCTTCCAACATGTCTCTGCCAACCTGTCTCTGCCAACATGTCTCTGCCAACATGTCTCTGCCAATCTGTCTCTGTTTCTGCCAACATGTCTCTGCCAACATGTCTCTGCCAACATGTATCTGCCAACATGTCTCTGCCAGCATGTTTCTGCCAACATGTCTCTGCCAACATGTCTCTGCCAACATGTCTCTGCCAACCTGTCTATGTTTCTGCCAACATGTCTCTGCCAACATGTCTCTGCCAATATGTCTCTTCCAACATGTCTCTGCCAACATGTCTCTGCCAACATGTCTCTGCCAACCTGCCTCTGTTTATGCCAACCGTCTCTATCTCTTTCAACCTGTCACTGTCTCTTCCAAACTTTCCTTTACCTGTGTCTCTTCTCCTCTTCCCCATATCCTCTCCTGTATCTCCTCCATGCCCCTCCCTCTAACACAGAGGTATCCAAACTTTTCTGCCGAAGGGCCGCATTAACTGTCAAACAGCAGTTTGGGGGCCGGCTACACACTAGAGGTCCAAATAATAAAGAATCATAACATATATGTTGTTTTTAATCATATATTTAATATTATTATATTTATAATATTATAATTATTTAATATTATATTTAATATCTTGTAATAATACATTGATACACTGCACATGAACACCCGCATTAGTGGGAATGGGTAAATTGTTTCCTGGATGCCAAAATATTACATATTTCTGGCTTTAGATTTGATGTCCCTAACATCAACAGTGACCTGAGATTATCACCAGACAAGTTAGTTCTCAAATTGTTTTTCACTTATTTTATCCTGGAAAATGTCTGTTCGTACAAGTATGTTGTTCCGAAGATTGAAAGGTACCTTGATGCAAAAGCTTTGACATCAGGAAAGTCTTCCTTGGGCAAAAGCTGGTAAAAACTCAAAAGTCCTTCTTTGAACTCGTCCCTAAGGAGGTCATTTGCTTGCAAATCAATGACCTCCAGCTGCAGTTCATCTGAGCAACTGGCCAAACTGGCGGTGTTTGCTTTCGCTAGTGTTATTCGCGAATTTTTTGTGGTAAACTACAAGTAAAAATAGTTCTTTTTTTTTAGATTAAAAGGTCTCCTGGGGCCGGATGAGAGGGCCTCGCGGGCCGCATCTGGCCCGCGGGTCGTAGTTTGGAGACCCCTGCTCTAACACATTAACCATGTTCTTTAACCGCTATGGCATGCAGCCATGCAGCCTAAGCTGAGGCAGACCCTACCGTAAACCAACAACTTTCAGAATTACTGATGGCATTTTAACTAACAGCCCACTTGAAGATAATTCTACACTACTCCGCTGTAATTTGGCATTTAGTTATTGACATGATTAGTTGCCATCCTAACAGTTTAAGTAAATGAGCTAGCTCGCCAGACCCCACCCCCTATGTAACCAGACACCACCCACTAGGTTGACAAACCCCACCCACTAGGTAGCCAGACCACACCCACTAGGTAGCCAGAACACACCAACTAGGTAGACAGACCACACGCACTAGGCAGCTAGACCACGCCCACTAGGTTGCCAGACTCCACCCACTAGGTTTCCAGACCACACACACAAGGTTGCCAGACCCCACCCACTAGGTTTCCCGACCACACCCACTGGTTGTCAGACCCCACCCACTAGGTTTCCAGACCACACCCACTTGGTTGCCAGACCACACCAACTAGGTAGACAGACCACACCCACTAGGTAAACAGACCACACCTTACTAGTCCTCTATGTCAACAATGTTTACACCATTTTCTCATCATAAAACACACATCAATGTAAACCAGCACAACTATACAACTATACTGTACAACTATACAACTTTACTGTACTACTATACAACTATACTGTACAACTATACTGTACAACTATACAGCTATACTGTACTACTATATAACTACTAGGTTGTGCTGCGGCGCGGTGGCGCCTGCGGTGCCCACTTTTTTAGGGCGCCTATGGCGCCCACCTTTTTCAAAAGCCCAACTAACTTGTCCTTGTATAATAAATACGTAATATTAAACTTCCTTAAATGTACACAAAGTATTTTATAATTGGGGTTTTTTGGTCAAAAGCCCAAGTAACTTATCCTGGTATGATAAATACTAAATATTCCTCAAATGTACACAAATTATTTATATAATTTTTTTTTACAGTGCTAATCATCACACGATTTTTTAAACTACTTTTAGAAAGCAGCGCACCAAATTACTGCACCAAAAATAACTTTTTGAGTCAGTCAGCACTATTTACAACAAAAATGCTGACGTCAAAGGTTTGTTCGTTGTTTGTTAATGTTAATCTGGAAACCAAAATGATTATGATTTTTAAGTCTATATTTTCAATTTTAAAAAAGCAGAGTGATGTCCCTTAGCGTTAGGCCAAAGTGAGTCAGTCATACATAATTGAGGGTAAATATATATATATATATATATATATATATATATATATATATACTGTACAACTGTACTGTACAACTATACAACTATACTGTACAACTATACAACTATACTGTACAACTATACAACTATACTGTACAACTATACAACTATACAACTATACTGTACAACTATACAACTATACTGTACAACTATACAACTATACTGTACAACTATACAACTATACTGTACAACTATACAACTATACTGTACAACTATACTGTACAACTATACTGTACAACTATACAACTATACTGTACAATTATACAACTATACTGTACAACTATACAACTATACTGTACAACTAACTATACAACTATACTGTTCAACTATACAACTATACTGTACAACTATACAACTGCACTAAAATCTGCATAGAAGGATACACATTTTTGAAAATGTTTTTGCTCAGCAAACATTGGAGTTCAGATATTTGACATAAAAAAAATTAAAACTCATTAAAAAATATTTTTTAACTTTTAACACGAACTCGAAGTGACAGAACAGATCGCTTCATGCAAAGGAAAAATACCTTTGATTTCAACACTATCGGATCGGCTAGGGGAGCTAATGCTGCATGGAGTTTCTGTGTGTCACGAATGAAGCGAGACAAGTCTGGAACAAGACCCGTAATCAACTCATCTAGGAGCGATTGTTCCCCCTGGCAAGCGATACATGCTTTGATGACGTTGTCACATGACGCCGCCCTCCCTCAATGAAAATGGCCGCCCTTCTGGGTGCACTTAGTGTCAGCGTGGAAGAAGTTCTCTTTTATTTCCAAACCTGTGAGTGGACCAAGATGTCATTTGACATGACCCAGTCATCCTCGACGGATGTTCTGATGGCGCTGGTCTGACAATTGAGAAGCTGGTGTCCGTTTTTAAAGCGAGTGCTCACTTAAGCTTGTCAAAATTACAACGTTATGGCCATGGTTACTCTATAGACTTATGGACCACTCTGAAACTATGAGCGTAATAAAACTATTAGTCACTTGTAGATCTGGCTATGAAATGGTGATTGGTGAACCTATGGGAGGTAATTCGGGGTATTTTATCTTTTTGTCTAAAACATTACAGACGTTCCTTCTACAAGGACGATTCATGCTTCCTACGCCTATAAAGGGTTTTCCTAGTCTTGTATATTAGACACCTGCTGCTATCATTGAAGGTAATTCAGAAAACTCTTTTGATTTCTTGTAGACAAAACTAGATGTAATTCTATCTCAGCATAGCTGTACAAGTTTATAGGGGTAATTGTTAACATTTTAAATATGCTCAAGAATGTAATGAATAGACGGTAATGGAGTAATTCTTGACGTCTCAACTCATCATTAGAAGGTAACTGAGGTAACTGTATACGACCCACTCACATTTAGAAGGTAACTGGGGTAACTGTATACGCCACACTCACCTTTAGAAGGTAACTGAGGTAACTGTATACGCAACACTCACTTTAGAAGGTAACTGTTTACGCCCCACTCACCTTTAGAAGGTAACTGAGGAAACTGTATACGCCCCACTCACCTTCAGAAGGTAACTGTATACGCCCCACTCACCTTTAGATGGTAACTGAGGTAACTGTATACGCTCCACTCACCTTCAGAAGGTAACTGTATACGCCCCACTCACCTTTAGAAGGTAACTGAGGAACTGTATACGCCCCAATCACCTTTAGAAGGTAACTGAGGTAACTGTATACGCCCCACTCACCTATAGAAGGTAACTGAGGTAACTGTATACGCCCCAATCACCTTTAGAAGGTAACTGAGTTAACTGTATGCGCCCCACTCACCTTTAGAAGGTAACTGTATACGCCCCACTCACCTTTAGAAGGTAACTGAGGTAACTGTATAAACACCACTCACCTTTAGAAGGTAACTGAGGTAACTGTATAAACCCCACTCACCTTTAGAGGGTAACTGAGGTAACTGTATACGCCCCACTCACCTTTAGAAGGTAACTGAGGTAACTGTATACGCCCCACTCACCTTTAGAAGGTAAATGAGGTAACTGTATACGCCCCCCCTCCACTCAGCTCCGAGGCTATGTCATCAAACCCAAAACCAACTAACAGCTGTTCGCGTCTATTTTCGGTGCCACTCTGGTCTCCACGCCTAGAGGCGTGTTGGGGGTAAACAATAGACACCACCCGGCAACACTACAGATG
This sequence comes from Ampullaceana balthica, assembly GCA_944989445.1. NCBI lineage: Eukaryota > Metazoa > Mollusca > Gastropoda > Lymnaeidae > Ampullaceana > Ampullaceana balthica. Next base: position 251,123 of record CALYLW010000641.1, on the reverse strand, counting down.
AGGCGGCTCTCTGCTACCTGCATAGCCCGGCAACACTACATGTGAGGCGGCTCTCTGTTGCAATAGACACCATTCGGCAACACTACAGGTGCATGGTTCTCTGCTACAATAGACACCACTCGGTAACACTACATGTGCCTGGCTCTGTGCTGCAAGACACCATTCGGCAACACTACAGGTGCCTGGCTCTGTGTTGCAATAGACACCATTCGGCAACGCTACAGGTGCCTGGCTCTGTGCTACAATAGACACCATTCGGCAACACTACAGGTGCCTGGCTCTCTGCTACAATAGAAACCATTCGGAAACACTACATGTGCCTGGCTCTCTGCTACAATAGACACCACTCGGTGACACTACATGTGCCTGGCTCTCTGCTACAATAGACACCATTCGGCAACACTACATGTGCCTGGCTCTCTGCTACAATAGACACCACTCGGCAACACTACATGTGAGGCGGCTCTCTGCTACCTGCACCACACCATACAAACCCACCCCCCGATAGTAGCATTGACCAAAATAGTTATATTTACTATAGGTGGTTGTAGAGATCAAATAGTTTTGTTTACAAGGTAGTTGTATAGTTTACATAGTTTTATTGACCTAATAGTTGTACATTGTTCACCGACAAAACGGCCTCGACAATTGGGCTCCGACATAACGGCCCTGGACTAATAGATGGCCTAAACGTAAAATGTACAATCAAATATTATATTCGTATTTTTACTCACCTATTGAGTGTCAGGTTTAGCTCACAATAAACAACAACAATGACATCACAAGAGTTAATTTAATAGTCTTTACGCGAAATGGTACCAATCACGGCTGTTTGTTGACAAGAAACAATATAATAACATCACAAGAAATAATTTTACAATTTGACCACTTTTCTTAAGGGTGAAAACGTTGACAAAAGCTTAAAATGCAAAAAAAAAGTTTCTGTTAAAAAATGTAAGCAATTTGTCTGGGGCCGTTTAGATCGGGGCCGTTATGTCGGGCCGTTTTGTCGGGGCCGTTTTGACGGGTCACCGTTGTATATCTGTATAGAGCAAATAGTTTTATTGATTAAATAGTTGTATAGACCAAATAGTTGTATAGATCAAATAGCTGTATAGACCAAATAGTTGTATAGACCAAATAGTTGTATAGACCAAATAGTTGTATAGACCAAATAGTTGTATAGACCAAATGGTTGTATAGACCAAATAGTTGTAGTGACCAAATAGTTGTATAGACCAAATAGTTGTATAGACCAAATTGTTGTATAGACCAAATAGTTGTAGTGACCAAATAGTTGTATAGACCAAATAGTTGTATAGACCAAATAGTTGTATAGACCAAATAGTTGTAGTGACCAAATAGTTGTATAGACCAAATAGTTGTATAGACCAAATAGTTGTATAGACCAAATAGTTGTAGTGACCAAATAGTTGTATAGACCAAATAGTTGTATAGACCAAATAGTTGTATAGACCAAATAGTTGTATAGACCAAATAGTTGTATAGACCAAATAGTTGTAGTGACCAAATAGTTGTATAGACCAAATAGTTGTATAGACCAAATAGTTGTATAGACCAAATAGTTGTATAGACCAAATAGTTGTATAGACCAAATAGTTGTATAGACCAAATTGTTGTATAGACCAAATAGTTGTAGTGACCAAATCGTTGTATAGACCAAATTGTTGTATAGACCAAATAGTCTTATAGACCTAATAGTTGTATAGACCAAATAGTTGTAGTGACCAAATAGTTGTATAGACCAAATAGTTGTATAGACCAAATAGTTGTATAGACCAAATAGTTGTATAGACCAAATAGTTGTAGTGACCAAATAGTTGTATAGACCAAATAGTTGTATAGACCAAATAGTTGTAGTGACCAAATGTTGTATTTACTCAATAACTCCTGGTACCACGAGCACAATGCAATCCTCGCTGATTGCAGATCCTCCCAACATTGATCTCTTGTAGTTCCTACTCTGGTCTCAATCTCCAGTCTGATGAATGCCTTAAACTGCCTTACAGTAACCAGTGGCGTAGGAAGAGTGGGGCTAATGAATACCTTCTTTATATTCAGTGGCGTAGGAAGAGTGGGGCTAATGAATACCTTCTGTATATCCAGTGGCGTAGGAAGGGTGGGGCTGATGAATACCTTCTTTATATTCAGTGGCGTAGGAAGAGTGGGGCTAAGAAATGCCTTACAGTATATCCAGTGGCGTAGAAAAAGTGGGGCTAATGTGCGCTCTGTTCTTCACTTGTTCACTATATGGATAAGAGGTGTGGGAGCGGCTGGGTGTGGACCAGAAGAATTCGGGCATGGAGTGGGTTGCCTGATCAAACCAGGAAAGCCAAAACTATAATAAAAATGCAAGACTATACATAATCCATGGATAACCGTAGGACACAATAATCTTCCGTATAGAAGGACCTTCTTTAACAGATAAGATCAAAAAGATAAGTTAAGAAGAAGAATCTTTGTCTTTTGACGATCGTTAAATACAGTCGGGGCTCGTCCCCGCGAGGATACAACCATAGCTACGCCTCTGACTGTACCCTAACATCAAAGTTTCCACCGCCTTGCAGGATCGTGTAGGATGTAGGCCTGATATGTCATGTCGTTATGTATGGCGCGCATGTTTCTGACAGGATAGGTAACTTGGCCAAACAAAGGCCGACTGCTATAAATAGAATTGATCTACCAATAAGAGAAAGCTATTGAATATTGCTTAGTGGCCTCAACTACAGGACTATCGATTTTTAGGACCGTATTAATAATGGAAAACTCTCTCCAAAGGGCTTACTTCTGGCCCTCACTGGCGTACGCTACATATGGTCAAAGTGTTATTGAAATTTTTTAATACACAATGTGGCGCTATGTATCTTACTTCATTCAGACTTACAGGAGCGTCCACACTCTAGATTCTAGAACTATTAAAAGAGATATGTTGGTTTATCTAAATATGCCATAATTCAAGAAATAAAACGTGTAGTGTTTTATATAGCGTCTTTGTTTCTCGGAATACACAATAATTTATTTAATTTCAATACGTCAATTATTTTATTGCCCTTACCAGGCTTTCATTCACTCAGGGGCACTTAACTTATTGCTCCTATTTCTATTTCCTCACTAGCTTCTTTGTTACTCTCCTTTTCCGATCCCCTCCGTATAGTTTCTAATACATTTTTTTTACCTACACTTTCATTCTCTGAAAACTAAAATAAAAATAGTTGAATTTTTTTTTGGGCTGTTGTTGATCTTTTTTCTTTTGCTTTTTGGGCTTTATCGGATTAGGATGTGTTTCCTGTGTGCATACTGGCACGAAGTGTGGAGCGATGGGGAGATGAATGGACGCGTGAATTGATGGAAGCCGTGACAGGCAAGTATCTTATGGAGATTACGGCACGCCGCTACACGCGAGTATTGTTACGGCACGCCGCTACCCTCGAGTATTGTTACGACACACCAAATACACCAGTCGTGTTGCGGCATGCCACTATACACCAGTCTTGTTACGGCATGCCAATATACATCAGTCTTGTTACGGCATGCCACTAGGCACCAGTCTTGTTACGCATGCCACTAGACACCAGTCTTGTTACGGCATGCCACTATACATCAGTCTTGTTACGGCATGCCAATATACATCAGTCTTGTTACGGCATGCCACTAGGCACCAGTCTTGTTACGGCATGCCACTATACATCAGTCTTGTTACGGCATGCGACTATACATCAGTCTTGTTACGGCATGCCAATATACCTCAGTCTTGTTACGGCATGCCACTAGGCACCAGTCTTGTTACGCATGCCACTAGGCACCAATCTTGTTACGGCATGCCACTATACATCAGTCTTGTTACGGCATGCCACTAGGCACCAGTCTTGTTACGGCATGCCACTATACACCAGTCTTGTTACGGCATGCCACTATACACCAGTCTTGTTACGGCATGCCACTAGGCACCAGTTTTGTTACGGCATGCCAATATACATCAGTCTTGTTTCGGCATGCCACTAGGCACCAGTCTTGTTACGGCATGCCACTATACATCAGTCTTGTTACAGCACGCCACTATACACCAGTCTTGTTACGTCACAAATTGCACTTAATGGTTAATATAACTAGAAACCCCAATCTTGTTAGGTAACAAATTTACTTGCAACGATTACGTTGAAAGTGTTCACGGAAAATCCTATTTCGTTTAAGGTATACCTGCCCGACATTCTGTAATACAAAAGATATGTCCCTTTCTTGTTACGACACAGCTATACCTGCCTGTCTTGTTACGACACAGCTATACCTGCCTGTCTTGTTACGACACAGCTATACCTGCCTGTCTTGTTAAGACACAGCTATACCTGCCTGTCTTGTTACGACACAGCTATACCTGCCTGTCTTGTTACGACACAGCTATACCTGCCTGTCTTGTTACGACACAGCTATACCTGCCTGTCTTGTTACGACACAGCTATACCTGCCTCTATTGTTACGGGACAACCACATCCACCACTAATACTCAGGGCATTATTAAAACATTTATTATAAACGCGAACTAGTTTTGAAAGTAAATCTTTACATTCAACGGGACAGCATCAAGTAGAATGAAGAATACAAATGTTTTTCATCAGCGAGAGCACCACAGATAAACTGCTTCATTTCATAACATTTTTTTTGTTTTTGGCGCTTATAAAATGTTTGGCTTGTTCATATGGACTGGATGCCGATGTTATGAATTATCGAGAAAGAAACTATTTATTAAAGTAAGTCTAAATTTCATTTGAAAAGTTCTAATATTTTGCATTTGTTTAAAAGATGAGTTCTGTTATCAATACTTTATTCTGTGGAACCCAGCCTGTGCCCAGAGCTTTGATCAACAATATTTAGTCAAATAAGAGATTTCTTTGCATAGACAACAAACTAAATTCTGGAAATGAATCAAATTGACTGACATGAGTATGTGAATGTATTACTTAGTTTCTCTTTTTAATTTTGTTTCAATGATCTTATTGATGTATGAAACAATAGTTACAAACCCATTTATTCTGACCTCTTTTTTTACAACAACGCTGGAAAAAAAAGAATAAAAAATATTGTTACAAACCCGTAGTAACAAGTCCATTCTTACAACTCTTTGTTATCAATCACAAAATTGCTGCAGTGAAAGATGAAAGAAATAACTCTTACTCTCACCTGCACGAAATGTAAGCTAAGCAAGAAGGATAACTTCGAATTTCACCTTGACCGTATGTCGTTGCTGAAATATAATTGAGTTTAAATGTAAGCCCTCACTTCCTGGTCTATCTCTAATTCCCGCTCTATCTGAAATTCCCGGTCTGCCTCTAATTCCGTTGTCGAGTAAACTGTCACGTTTGTCAGCAGGGGACTTTCCTATTTCCTGATTGAACTCGCATTTCTGTATATACATATACTTACTGAGTATATAAACTAATATAGTACATGTGAGTATGCACTTACTGAGTGTGTAGACATATATATATATATATATATATATATATATATATATATTTATATATATATATGTGTATGTATATACTAACTGGTATGTATATTTGCATACTACATATATGTATATACTTACTGGTATGTAGATTTACATTCTACATATCTCTATATACTTACTGAGTATGTAGAATTGTAATGCGCATATCTGTATACACTTACTGAGTGAGTAGACTGATAGTGTGCATATCTGTAAATACTTACTTGGTATGTAGTTTTTGAAAGTACATATCAATATGCATAATTTGAAATCTCTGTCACGTCTGTCTGTCATGTCTGTCCGTGACGCTACTAATTTTAGAAAGCAGCGCACCAAATTACTGCACCAAAAATAACACTTTTCGAACGTTCCGCATAAAATTGTTAAATATGATAATAAATGAATCAAATAAAAATGAATAAAAGTTCTGTATAACATTATTTATTATTGTGTTGTGCATTTTTTCAAAATAAATAGATTTCAGCTGAAATGTATTTATTTTGAAAACTTCCATCATTTTTGACGGGTAATACACTAGTCTGTAAATAATTAATGAGTCTTATCATAGTCATACAGGTACATAGTCTTATCATAGTCATACAGGTACATGATCTCATCAAAGTCATACAGATACATGGCCTCATCAAAGTCATACAGATACATGGCCTCATCAAAGTCATACAGGTACATGGTCTCATCAAAGTCATACAGATACATGGCCTCATCAAAGTCATACAGATACATGGCCTCATCAAAGTCATACAGGTACATGGCCTCATCAAAGTCATACAGATACATGGCCTCATCAAAGTCATACAGGTACATGGTCTCATCAAAGTCATACAGATACATGGCCTCATCAAAGTCATACAGATACATGGTCTCATCAAAGTCATACAGGTACATGATCTCATCAAAGTCATACAGATACATGACCTCATCAAAGTCATACAGGTACATGGTCTCATCAAAGTCATACAGATACATGGCCTCATCAAAGTCATACAGATACATGGTCTCATCAAAGTCATACAGATACATGGTCTCATCAAAGTCATACAGATACATGATCTCATCAAAGTCATACAGATACATGGTCTCATCAAAGTCATACAGCTACATGATCTCATCCAAGTCATACAGATACATGATCTCATCAAAGTCATACAGATACATGATCTCATCAAAGTCATACAGATACATGATCTCATCAAAGTCATACAGATACATGGTCTCATCAAAGTCATACAGATACATGGTCTCATCAAAGTCATACAGATACATGGTCTCATCAAAGTCATACAGATACATGGTCTCATCAAAGTCATACAGATACATGGTCTCATCAAAGTCATACAGATACATGGTCTCATCAAAGTCATACAGATACATGGTCTCATCAAAGTCATACAGATACATGTAATCAAAGTCATACAGATACATGGTCTCATCAAAGTCATACAGATACATGATCTCATCAAAGTCATACAGATACATGGTCTCATCAAAGTCATACAGATACATGGTCTCATCAAAGTCATACAGGTACATGATCTCATCAAAGTCATACAGATACATGATCTCATCAAAGTCATACAGATACATGATCTCATCAAAGTCATACAGATACATGATCTCATCAAAGTCATACAGATACATGATCTCATCAAAGTCATACAGATACATGGTCTCATCAAAGTCATACAGATACATGGCCTCATCAAAGTCATACAGATACATGGTCTCATCAAAGTCATACAGATACATGATCTCATCAAAGTCATACAGATACATGGTCTCATCAAAGTCATACAGGTACATGATCTCATCAAAGTCATACAGCTACATGATCTCATCCAAGTCATACAGATACATGATCTCATCAAAGTCATACAGATACATGATCTCATCAAAGTCATACAGATACATGATCTCATCAAAGTCATACAGATACATGGTCTCATCAAAGTCATACAGATACATGATCTCATCAAAGTCATACAGATACATGGTCTCATCAAAGTCATACAGATACATGATCTCATCAAAGTCATACAGCTACATGATCTCATCCAAGTCATACAGATACATGATCTCATCAAAGTCATACAGATACATGATCTCATCCAAGTCATACAGATACATGATCTCATCAAAGTCATACAGATACATGATCTCATCAAAGTCATACAGGTACATGATCTCATCAAAGTCATACAGATACATGATCTCATCCAAGTCATACAGATACATGATCTCATCAAAGTCATACAGATACATGGTCTCATCAAAGTCATACAGATACATGGTCTCATCAAAGTCATACAGATACATGGTCTCATCAAAGTCATACAGATACATGGTCTCATCAAAGTCATACAGATACATGTAATCAAAGTCATACAGATACATGGTCTCATCAAAGTCATACAGATACATGATCTCATCAAAGTCATACAGATACATGGTCTCATCAAAGTCATACAGATACATGGTCTCATCAAAGTCATACAGGTACATGATCTCATCAAAGTCATACAGATACATGGTCTCATCAAAGTCATACAGATACATGGTCTCATCAAAGTCATACAGATACATGATCTCATCAAAGTCATACAGGTACATGGTCTCATCAAAGTCATACAGATACATGGTCTCATCAAAGTCATACAGATACATGGTCTCATCAAAGTCATACAGATACATGGTCTCATCAAAGTCATACAGGTACATGGTCTCATCAAAGTCATACAGATACATGGTCTCATCAAAGTCATACAGATACATGGTCTTATCAAAGTCATACAGATACATGGTCTTATCAAAGTCATACAGATACATGGTCTCATCAAAGTCATACAGGTACATGATCTCATCAAAGTCATACAGGTACATGGTCTCATCAAAGTCATACAGGTACATGGTCTCATCAAAGTCATACAGATACATGGTCTCATCAAAGTCATACAGATACATGGTCTCATCAAAGTCATACAGATACATGGTCTCATCAAAGTCATACAGATACATGGTCTTATCAAAGTCATGTACCAACATGACATCACCATCGCCGTACTTGTACGCGGCTTTATCACAGCCTGACAGTCAAACGAGATCGTAACTATATCATACAGAGCTTATAAATGAAACAATAGTTGACCCGTATAGGTACCTTGAGCAGAGAAATCCATCAATACTTTGTCTACATTAGGTACGCTATGTTAATCTTGTCATTCTGGCTATTTATAAAAGCACTGTGGGCAGTCCCAGGTATATATATCAATGAGATTGAAACTTTGGACAGTCCCAGGTATATCAATGAGATTGAAACTTTGGGCAGTCCCAGGTATATATATCAATGAGATTGAAACTTTGGACAGTCCCAGGTATATATATCAATGAGATTGAATTTTTGGGCAGTCCCAGGTATATCAATGAGATTGAAACTTTGGACAGTCCCAGGTATATCAATGAGATTGAAACTTTGGACAGTCCCAGGTATATCAATGAGATTGAAACTTTGGACAGTCCCAGGTATATCAATGAGATTGAAACTTTGGACAGTCCCAGGTATATCAATGAGATTGAAACTTTGGACAGTCCCAGGTATATCAATGAGATTGAAACTTTGGGCAGTCCCAGGGATTTCAATGAGATTGAAACTTGCCCAAATTCCTGTAAAATATTCTGGCAGCCGTGTGCTGAGGCCCATTTGTTTGCACTCAAGCCCAAAGCTATAGGACACGTTAAATGATGACCAGACGAAGGTCAGTCAAGGGCAGACACAGAACGCAAAGTTTGTGGCTGAGTTTAATCATTTCCAGGGGGGGGGGTTCAATCGCATGAAATACAATAATTCTCTAATTTCCACATGCTATTTCCACTGCACGCTCTCAAGTTATTGATATTGACGGATCGTTGACTTTATGACAATAGTCAGTAATTTTATATAGGGATTGTCGTTTCTGAGACGGGAAAATGTTAATGGCACATCTCATTGTTCAATGCTAATATTTTTAGACAAGGTTTTTGAAAAACAATTTTTAGCAGCACAAAATATACCTTTGAAAATTCGCTGTCATCATAAAGCTGTAAAGGAGTTTTTGTCTTCGTCAAGTTCATTATGCTGGCTAAAACTGAAGTAAAAGTTTTAAAAATCTGTTGATAAAAACTGCTCTCACAAAATACCCGGAAATTTGATTAATCTCAAATCTCATTGAAACTGGTCCAACTGAATACGCCGGATATTTCTATAAATAGATTACCGCCATGATATGACCAGGTCTAAAGACTCTTAAGAGGACAGCTTCTCTTGTGTTGATCTCTTAATGGCTACTAGAATAACTTATATACCGCATTGTATTATAAGATTTTTTTAAATACACTTTTTTAAACAAAACATTCATGGTACAAATGTGTACAGAAACATGATCACCTTTTTGTTGGACTTATCTTATCTGTTTATAGACGCTCCTTCTATACAGAAGATTATTGCGTCCTACGCTTATCTATGGTTTGTGTTTAGTCCTGCATTTTTATTAGAGATTTAAATGTTGATAAAGTGTTGGTTTTCCTGGATTCTTCAGGCAACCCATTCCACGCCCGAATTCCGGACGGGAAGAAGGAAAACTTGTATGTGTTTGTTCTTGCATACGGAATAAGAAAGGTGTTTTTATCCTTATGTCTATCTGAGGGTTGTATTAAGTTATCTTTGTGTTGTATTTCTAAATTAGAATTAATTGCTTTATGTATGATTACTACTTTGCTCTTGGTTCTTCTATCCTCTAGTGTTTCAAGGTTTAATGATTTAACTAATGGTGTTATTCTTGTCAGTTTCGAATATTCTCCAGTAATGAATCTGGCAGCTCTTTTTTGAATTTGTTCTAGTTTATCAATGTTTTCTTTGGTGGATGGGTCCCATACAGAAGATGCATATTCTAGTACAGGTCTCACCAAAGTGAGGTAGCATTTTAGTTTTATATCTCTATTACATTTTTTAAAGTTCCTTTTTATAAAGCCTAAGGTTTTGTTTGATTTTTTAATAACTTCATTGACATGGGGATTCCATGATAGTTTCTCATTTATTAAGACTCCTAAGTATTTTGCATCTTTAGTTTGGGTCAGTTCTTTTCCATGAATGTAATATTTTGAATTTATTTATGCTAAACATGATAATATCATTTTCAAGTTTCAGAAAATTTTATACTTTATGTATCCAAATAGTTTTCCAAGCCCGTAGAACTATAAATTAACGAAGATATTTATTAGGTTTTCGTGACATAGTCATTGCTCTCTTTCTCACCTTTTCGTTGCCTCACATTACACAGCTTTGTGTTATTTCAATACACAACTTTCGTCTCTTCTTATCTTTCCTTGTTTCACTTCTCAACTCGTGCAACTGGCAAAGTAAAGGTGTTTAGAGGTGCCAATGTTTTTACATGCATATTTTCCCTGTGCATTTCAGTCGCGTGTGAACAAACAGATGGATGGTGAGAAGACGAGTCGAGTAGGAAAAACTCATTGTTACTGAGTTACGCTGCCAAAATGTAACGTAATCCTAGAGGTTTGGCTGGTTACAGTGTTGCCCTGGCGAGGTGACAACGTGCGTCGTGTTGGTGGGTGTACAGTGCCGCTATATGCGGCTGGTGTGGTGCAGGGAGGCGAACAATGTGGCGTGTGGCAGCCAACGGTTTAGTGAGAAATATTGAAATATATAACACAAACTTGATAGATATTGGTATTATCTGGGGCCTTTAATTATAAGAAACATGGCGAAGATACTATCTGACTTGCGTACAAACCATGTCCGATTGATGTACTTTGTGACATGTGTACAAATTATGCTTACACCTAATATCCTGTGAAATGGTCAACATTCCGCTCCTCTTGATGACAGAATATTTGTTATTACCACAATTTGTGTCGCCAATTGTTTCAATTCTTTGAACGCTTGGTGGATGATGCTCGTGTTGTTTGTAGTTGTGGGTACTACGTCATCGTCGACCTAGCTAATCAGTAAGTTCTTATGATATCAGTATGTTGTATTCATGTATTTTATCATGACAGTATTATGGAAGCATACTTTGTGCATCACTACACATGACATGTGTACTACATCGCAAGCCTGCATCTCGCTCACACTTGATCTCTTCACACAAGTTATCTCCCTCACACTTGATTTCTTCACACCCGTTATCTCCCTCACACTTGATCTCTTCACACAAGTAGTCTCCCTCGCACTTGATCTCTTCACACAAGTTATCTCCCTCACACTTGATCTCTTCACACAAGTTATCTCCCTCACACTTGATCTCTTCACACAAGTTACTGGCTGACATCCCCCCTACACCATGACCCAATGGTCAGTATCACAGAGTGACCCTTAGAAGATGGCGCTACCTGAATTACTTCCACTTTCTATCAAACATTTATCTCTGACGGAAAAGTTCATTTATCTTGATCATATTTCCAGATCTTTTTAGATGTAAGTCTGTTCATATGTTTTTATGACTATGATAAAGGCCAATATATGTAAGGGTCAAGATTGGTTATGTTTCCATGACTATGGCCCAAGCCCATATCTGTAAGATTGAATGTAGTCGTATGTTTCGATAGATGTGTGTTATATTTTCATGTTCATAATTATTTTTTTAAATGCGATTTTTTAAAATATGAATGTTATAAAAAATGAAATCTACTCCAACTTACTTGTATATGTATATGGTCCATTGTCATATACTCGCCCCTTGTGTGAATGGTCACATATCCATCTTCGTGGATTGTTACATATCCATCCATCTGAGTGGATTGTTACATATCCATCCATCTGAGTGGATTGTTACATATCAATCCATCTGAGTGGATTGTTACATATCCATCCATCTGAGTGGATTGTTACATATCCATCCATCTGAGTGGATTGTTACATATCCATCCATCTGAGTGGATTGTTACATATCCATCCATCTGAGTGGATTGTTACATATCCATCCATCTGAGTGGATTGTTACATATCCATCCATCTGAGTGGATTGTTACATATCCATCCATCTGAGTGGATTGTTACATATCCATCCATCTGAGTGGATTGTTACATATCCATCCATCTGAGTGGATTGTTACATATCCATCCATCTGAGTGGATTGTTACATATCCATCCATCTGAGTGGATTGTTACATATCCATCCATCTGCGTGGATTACTACATATCCATCTATCTGCGTGGATTGTTACATATCCATCCATCTGCGTGGATTACTACATATCCATCCATCTGAGTGGATTGTTACATATCCATCTATCTGCGTTGATTGTTACATATCCATCTATCTGCGTTGATTGTTACATATCCATCCATCTGCGTGGATTACTACATATCCATCTATCTGCGTGGATTACTACATATCCATCCATCTAAGTGGATTGTTACATATCCATCCATCTGAGTGGATTGTTACATATCCATCCATCTGAGTGGATTGTTACATATCCATCCATCTGCGTGGATTGTTACATATCAATCCATCTGAGTGGATTGTTACATATCCATCCATCTGAGTGGATTGTTACATATCCATCCATCTGCGTGGATTGTTACATATCCATCCATCTGAGTGGATTGTTACATATCCATCTATCTGCGTGGATTGTTACATATCCATCCATCTGCGTGGATTACTACATATCCATCCATCTGAGTGGATTGTTACATATCCATCTATCTGCGTTGATTGTTACATATCCATCTATCTGCGTTGATTGTTACATATCCATCCATCTGCGTGGATTACTACATATCCATCTATCTGCGTGGATTACTACATATCCATCCATCTGAGTGGATTACTACATATCCATCCATCTGAGTGGATTGTTACATATCCATCTATCTGCGTTGATTGTTACATATCCATCTATCTGCGTGGATTGTTACATATCCATCTATCTGCGTGGATTATTACATATCCATCCATCTGCGTGGATTACTACATATCCATCTATCTGCGTGGATTGTTACATATCCATCCATCTGCGTGGATTACTACATATCCATCTATCTGCGTGGATTACTACATATCCATCCATCTGAGTGGATTGTTACATATCCATCCATCTGAGTGGATTGTTACATATCCATCCATCTGAGTGGATTGTTACATATCCATCCATCTGCGTGGATTACTACATATCCATCTATCTGAGTGGATTGTTACATATCCATCCATCTGCGTGGATTACTACATATCCATCCATCTGAGTGGATTGTTACATATCCATCCATCTGCGTGGATTACTACATATCCATCTATCTGCGTGGATTACTACATATCCATCCATCTGAGTGGATTGTTACATATCCATCCATCTGAGTGGATTGTTACATATCCATCTATCTGAGTGGATTGTTACATATCCATCCATCTGCGTGGATTACTACATATCCATCTATCTGCGTGGATTACTACATATCCATCCATCTGAGTGGATTGTTACATATCCATCTATCTGCGTTGATTGTTACATATCCATCTATCTGCCTGGATTGTTACATATCCATCTATCTGCGTTGATTGTTACATATCCATCTATCTGCGTTGATTGTTACATATCCATCTATCTGCGTTGATTGTTACATATCCATCTATCTGCGTGGATTGTTACATATCCATCTATCTGCGTTGATTGTTACATATCCATCTATCTGCGTGGATTACTACATATCCATCCATCTGAGTGGGCTGTTACATATCCATCCATCTGCGTTGATTGTTACATATCCATCTATCTGCGTTGATTGTTAAATATCCATCTATCTGCGTGGATTACTACATATCCATCCATCTGAGTGGATTGTTACATATCCATCCATCTGCGTGGATTACTACATATCCATCTATCTGCGTGGATTACTACATATCCATCCATCTGAGTGGATTGTTACATATCCATCCATCTGAGTGGATTGTTACATATCCATCTATCTGCGTTGATTGTTACATATCCATCTATCTGCCTGGATTGTTACATATCCATCTATCTGCGTTGATTGTTACATATCCATCTATCTGCGTTGATTGTTACATATCCATCTATCTGCGTTGATTGTTACATATCCATCCATCTGAGTGGATTGTTACATATCCATCCATCTGAGTGGATTGTTACATATCCATCTATCTGCGTTGATTGTTACATATCCATCCATCTGAGTGGATTGTTACATATCCATCCATCTGAGTGGATTGTTACATATCCATCCATCTGAGTGGATTGTTACATATCCATCCATCTGAGTGAATTGTTACATATCCATCCATCTGAGTGGATTGTTACATATCCATCCATCTGAGTGGATTGTTACATATCCATCCATCTGAGTGGATTGTTACATATCCATCCATCTGAGTGGATTGTTACATATCCATCCATCTGAGTGGATTGTTACATATCCATCCATCTGAGTGGATTGTTACATATCCATCTATCTGAGTGGATTGTTACATATCCATCCATCTGAGTGGATTGTTACATATCCATCCATCTGCGTGGATTACTACATATCCATCTATCTGCGTGGATTGTTTACATATCCATCCATCTGCGTGGATTACTACATATCCATCCATCTGAGTGGATTGTTACATATCCATCTATCTGCGTTGATTGTTACATATCCATCTATCTGCGTTGATTGTTACATATCCATCCATCTGCGTGGATTACTACATATCCATCTATCTGCGTGGATTACTACATATCCATCCATCTGAATGGATTGTTACATATCCATCCATCTGAGTGGATTGTTACATATCCATCCATCTGAGTGGATTGTTACATATCCATCCATCTGCGTGGATTGTTACATATCCATCCATCTGTGTGGATTGTTACATATCCATCCATCTGAGTGGATTGTTACATATCCATCCATCTGAGTGGATTGCTACATATCCATCCATCTGAGTGGATTGTTACATATCCATCCATCTGAGTGGGTTGTTACATATCCATCCATCTGAGTGGATTGTTACATATCCATCCATCTGAGTGGATTGTTACATATCCATCCATCTGAGTGGATTGTTACATATCCATCCATCTGCGTGGATTGTTACATATCCATCCATCTGAGTGGATTGTTACATATCCATCTATCTGCGTGGATTGTTACATATCCATCCATCTGCGTGGATTACTACATATCCATCCATCTGAGTGGATTGTTACATATCCATCTATCTGCGTTGATTGTTACATATCCATCTATCTGCGTTGATTGTTACATATCCATCCATCTGCGTGGATTACTACATATCCATCTATCTGCGTGGATTACTACATATCCATCCATCTGAGTGGATTACTACATATCCATCCATCTGAGTGGATTGTTACATATCCATCTATCTGCGTTGATTGTTACATATCCATCTATCTGCGTGGATTGTTACATATCCATCTATCTGCGTGGATTGTTACATATCCATCCATCTGCGTGGATTACTACATATCCATCTATCTGCGTGGATTGTTACATATCCATCCATCTGCGTGGATTACTACATATCCATCTATCTGCGTGGATCACTACATATCCATCCATCTGAGTGGATTGTTACATATACATCCATCTGAGTGGATTGTTACATATCCATCCATCTGAGTGGATTGTTACATATCCATCCATCTGCGTGGATTACTACATATCCATCTATCTGAGTGGATTGTTACATATCCATCCATCTGCGTGGATTACTACATATCCATCCATCTGAGTGGATTGTTACATATCCATCCATCTGCGTGGATTACTACATATCCATCTATCTGCGTGGATTACTACATATCCATCCATCTGAGTGGATTGTTACATATCCATCCATCTGAGTGGATTGTTACATATCCATCCATCTGCGTGGATTACTACATATCCATCCATCTGAGTGGATTGTTACATATCCATCTATCTGAGTGGATTGTTACATATCCATCCATCTGCGTGGATTACTACATATCCATCTATCTGCGTGAATTACTACATATCCATCCATCTGAGTGGATTGTTACATATCCATCTATCTGCGTTGATTGTTACATATCCATCTATCTGCCTGGATTGTTACATATCCATCTATCTGCGTTGATTGTTACATATCCATCTATCTGCGTTGATTGTTACATATCCATCTATCTGCGTTGATTGTTACATATCCATCTATCTGCGTGGATTGTTACATATCCATCTATCTGCGTGATTGTTACATATCCATCTATCTGCGTGGATTACTACATATCCATCCATCTGAGTGGGCTGTTACATATCCATCCATCTGCGTTGATTGTTACATATCCATCTATCTGCGTTGATTGTTACATATCCATCTATCTGCGTGGATTACTACATATCCATCCATCTGAGTGGATTGTTACATATCCATCCATCTGCGTGGATTACTACATATCCATCTATCTGCGTGGATTACTACATATCCATCCATCTGAGTGGATTTTACATATCCATCCATCTGAGTGGATTGTTACATATCCATCTATCTGCGTTGATTGTTACATATCCATCTATCTGCCTGGATTGTTACATATCCATCTATCTGCGTTGATTGTTACATATCCATCTATCTGCGTTGATTGTTACATATCCATCTATCTGCGTTGATTGTTACATATCCATCTATCTGCCTGGATTGTTACATATCCATCTATCTGCGTTGATTGTTACATATCCATCTATCTGCGTTGATTGTTACATATCCATCTATCTGCCTGGATTGTTACATATCCATCTATCTGCGTTGATTGTTACATATCCATCTATCTGCGTTGATTGTTACATATCCATCTATCTGCGTTGATTGTTACATATCCATCTATCTGCGTTGATTGTTACATATCCATCTATCTGCCTGGATTGTTACATATCCATCTATCTGCGTTGATTGTTACATATCCATCTATCTGCGTTGATTGTTACATATCCATCTATCTGCGTTGATTGTTACATATCCATCTATCTGCGTTGATTGTTACATATCCATCTATCTGCGTTGATTGTTACATATCCATCTATCTGCGTTGATTGTTACATATCCATCTATCTGCGTTGATTGTTACATATCCATCTATCTGCCTGGATTGTTACATATCCATCTATCTGCGTTGATTGTTACATATCCATCTATCTGCGTTGATTGTTACATATCCATCTATCTCCGTGGATTGTTACATATCCATCTATCTGCGTGGATTGTTACATATCCATCTATCTGCCTGGATTGTTTACATATCCATCCATCTCCGTGGATTGTTACATATCCATCTATCTGCGTGGATTGCAACATATCCATCCATCTGCGTGGATTGTTACATATCCATCTATCTGCGTGGATTGTTACATATCCATCTATCTGCGTTGATTGTTACATATCCATCTATCTGCGTGGATTACTACATATCCATCTATCTGCGTGGATTACTACATATCCATCCATCTCCGTGGATTGTTACATATCCATCTATCTGCGTGGATTGCAACATATCCATCCATCTGCGTGGATTGTTACATATCCATCTATCTGCGTGGATTGTTACATATCCATCTATCTGCGTTGATTGTTACATATCCATCTATCTGCGTTGATTGTTACATATCCATCCATCTGCGTGGATTGTTACATATCCATCCATCTGCGTGGATTGCAACATATCCATCCATCTCCGTGGATTGTTACATATCCATCCATCTGCGTGGATTACTACATATCCATCCATCTGCGTGGATTACTACATATCCATCCATCTGCGTGGATTGTTACATATCCATCCATCTGCGTGGATTACTACATATCCATCTATCTGCGTGGATTACTACATATCCATCCATCTGCGTGGATTACTACATACTCCATCCATCTACGTGGATTGTTACATATCCATCCATCTCCGTGGATTGTTACATATCCATCCATCTGCGTGGATTACTACATATCCATCCATCTGCCTGGATTACAACATATCCATCCATCTGCGTGGATTGTTACATATCCATCCATCTGCGTGGATTACTACATATCCATCCATCTACGTGGATTGTTACATATCTATCCATCTCTGTGGATTGTTACATATCCATCCATCTCCGTGGATTGTTACATATCCATCCATCTGCGTGGATTACTACATATCCATCTATCTGCCTGGATTACTACATATCCATCCATATGCGTGGATTGTTACATATCCATCTATCTGCCTGGATTGTTACATATCCATCTATCTCCGTGTATTGTTACATATCCATCCATCTGCGTGGATTGTTACATATCCATCCATCTGCGTGGATTGTTACATATCCATCCATCTCCGTGGATTGTTACATATCCATCTATCTGCCTGGATTGTTACATATCCATCCTATCTGCGTGGATTGTTACATATCCATCTATCTGCGTTGATTGTTACATATCCATCTATCTGCGTTGATTGTTACATATCCATCTATCTGCCTGGATTGTTACATATCCATCTATCTGCGTTGATTGTTACATATCCATCTATCTGCGTTGATTGTTACATATCCATCTATCTCCGTGGATTGTTACATATCCATCTATCTGCGTGGATTGTTACATATCCATATATCTGCCTGGATTGTTACATATCCATCCATCTCCGTGGATTGTTACATATCCATCTATCTGCGTGGATTGCAACATATCCATCCATCTGCGTGGATTGTTACATATCCATCTATCTGCGTGGATTGTTACATATCCATCTATCTGCGTTGATTGTTACATATCCATCTATCTGCGTGGATTACTACATATCCATCTTTCTGCGTGGATTACTACATATCCATCCATCTCCGTGGATTGTTACATATCCATCTATCTGCGTGGATTGCAACATATCCATCCATCTGCGTGGATTGTTACATATCCATCTATCTGCGTGGATTGTTACATATCCATCTATCTGCGTTGATTGTTACATATCCATCTATCTGCGTTGATTGTTACATATCCATCCATCTGCGTGGATTGTTACATATCCATCCATCTGCGTGGATTGCAACATATCCATCCATCTCCGTGGATTGTTACATATCCATCCATCTGCGTGGATTACTACATATCCATCCATCTGCCTGGATTACTACATATCCATCCATATGCGTGGATTGTTACATATCCATCCATCTGCGTGGATTACTACATATCCATCTATCTGCGTGGATTACTACATATCCATCCATCTGCGTGGATTACTACATATCCATCCATCTACGTGGATTGTTACATATCCATCCATCTCCGTGGATTGTTACATATCCATCCATCTGCGTGGATTACTACATATCCATCCATCTGCCTGGATTACTACATATCCATCCATATGCGTGGATTGTTACATATCCATCCATCTGCGTGGATTACTACATATCCATCCATCTACGTGGATTGTTACATATCCATCCATCTGCGTGGATTGTTACATATCCATCCATCTCCGTGGATTGTTACATATCCATCCATCTGCGTGGATTACTACATATCCATCCATCTGCCTGGATTACTACATATCCATCCATATGCGTGGATTGTTACATATCCATCTATCTGCCTGGATTGTTACATATCCATCTATCTCCGTGGATTGTTACATATCCATCCATCTGCGTGGATTGTTACATATCCATCCATCTGCGTGGATTGTTACATATCCATCCATCTCCGTGGATTGTTACATATCCATCTATCTGCGTGGATTGTTACATATCCATCTATCTGCGTTGATTGTTACATATCCATCCATCTCCGTGGATTGTTACATATCCATCTATCTGCGTGGATTGTTACATATCCATCTATCTGCGTGGATTGTTACATATCCATCCATCTGCGTGGATTGTTACATATCCATCTATCTGCGTGGATTGTTACATATCCATCTATCTGCGTGGATTGTTACATATCCATCCATCTGCGTGGATTGTTACATATCCATCTATCTGCGTGGATTGTTACATATCCATCCATCTCCGTGGATTGTTACATATCCATCTATCTGCGTGGATTGTTACATATCCATCTATCTGCGTGGATTGTTACATATCCATCCATCTGCGTGGATTGTTACATATCCATCTATCTGCGTGGATTGTTACATATCCATCTATCTGCGTGGATTGTTACATATCCATCCATCTCCGTGGATTGTTACATATCCATCTATCTGCGTGGATTGTTACATATCCATCTATCTGCCTGGATTGTTACATATCCATCCATCTCCGTGGATTGTTACATATCCATCTATCTGCGTTGATTGTTACATATCCATCTATCTGCGTGGATTGTTACATATCCATCCATCTCCGTGGATTGTTACATATCCATCTATCTGCGTTGATTGTTACATATCCATCTATCTGCGTGGATTGTTACATATCCATCCATCTCCGTGGATTGTTACATATCCATCTATCTGCGTGGATTGTTACATATCCATCTATCTGCGTTGATTGTTACATATCCATCTATCTGCGTTGATTGTTACATATCCATCTATCTGCGTGGATTGTTACATATCCATCTATCTGCGTGGATTGTTACATATCCATCTATCTGCGTTGATTGTTACATATCCATCTATCTGCGTGGATTGTTACATATCCATCTATCTGCGTGGATTGTTACATATCCATCTATCTGCGTGGATTGTTACATATCCATCTATCTGCGTGGATTGTTACATATCCATCCATCTCCGTGGATTGTTACATATCCATCTATCTGCGTTGATTGTTACATATCCATCTATCTGCGTTGATTGTTACATATCCATCTATCTGCGTTGATTGTTACATATCCATCCATCTCCGTGGATTGTTACATATCCATCTATCTGCGTGGATTGTTACATATCCATCTATCTGCGTTGATTGTTACATATCCATCCATCTGCGTGGATTGTTACATATCCATCTATCTGCGTGGATTGTTACATATCCATCTATCTGCGTGGATTGTTACATATCCATCCATCTGCGTGGATTGTTACATATCCATCTATCTGCGTTGATTGTTACATATCCATCCATCTCCGTGGATTGTTACATATCCATCTATCTGCGTGGATTGTTACATATCCATCTATCTGCGTGGATTGTTACATATCCATCCATCTCCGTGGATTGTTACATATCCATCTATCTGCGTGGATTGTTACATATCCATCTATCTGCCTGGATTGTTACATATCCATCCATCTCCGTGGATTGTTACATATCCATCTATCTGCGTGGATTGTTACATATCCATCTATCTGCCTGGATTGTTACATATCCATCCATCTCCGTGGATTGTTACATATCCATCTATCTGCGTTGATTGTTACATATCCATCTATCTCCGTGGATTGTTACATATCCATCCATCTCCGTGGATTGTTACATATCCATCTATCTGCGTTGATTGTTACATATCCATCTATCTGCGTGGATTGTTACATATCCATCCATCTCCGTGGATTGTTACATATCCATCTATCTGCGTTGATTGTTACATATCCATCTATCTGCGTTGATTGTTACATATCCATCTATCTGCGTTGATTGTTACATATCCATCTATCTGCGTGGATTGTTACATATCCATCTATCTGCGTGGATTGTTACATATCCATCTATCTGCGTTGATTGTTACATATCCATCTATCTGCGTTGATTGTTACATATCCATCTATCTGCCTGGATTGTTACATATCCATCTATCTGCCTGGATTGTTACATATCCATCTATCTGCGTGGATTGTTACATATCCATCCATCTCCGTGGATTGTTACATATCCATCTATCTGCGTTGATTGTTACATATCCATCTATCTGCGTTGATTGTTACATATCCATCTATCTGCGTTGATTGTTACATATCCATCTATCTGCGTTGATTGTTACATATCCATCTATCTGCCTGGATTGTTACATATCCATCTATCTGCGTGGATTGTTACATATCCATCCATCTCCGTGGATTGTTACATATCCATCTATCTGCGTTGATTGTTACATATCCATCTATCTGCCTGGATTGTTACATATCCATCTATCTGCGTGGATTGTTACATATCAATCTATCTGCGTTGATTGTTACATATCCATCTATCTCCGTGGATTGTTACATATCCATCCATCTCCGTGGATTGTTACATATCCATCTATCTGCGTGGATTGTTACATATCCATCTATCTCCGTGGATTGTTACATATCCATCCATCTCCGTGGATTGTTACATATCCATCCATCTCCGTGGATTGTTACATATCCATCTATCTGCGTTGATTGTTACATATCCATCTATCTCCGTGGATTGTTACATATCCATCCATCTCCGTGGATTGTTACATATCCATCCATCTCCGTGGATTGTTACATATCCATCTCCGTGGATTGTTACATATCCATCCATCTCCGTGGATTGTTTCATATCCATCTTCGTGGATTGTTACATATCCATCCATCTCCGTGGATTGTTACATATCCATCCATCTCCGTGGATTGTTACATATCCATCTCCGTGGATTGTTACATATCCATCCATCTACGTGGATTGTTACATATCCATCCATCTCCGTGGATTGTTACATATCCATCCATCTCCGTGGATTGCATTTTACCATATTTACTCATCTAACACAAAACATTGCCACCGGCCCATCCACCAGGAACACAAAACATTGCCGCCTGCCAATCCACCAATAACACAAAACATTGCCACCTGCCCATCCACCAGCACACAAAACATTGCCACCTACCCATCCACCAGCCACACAAAATATTGCCAAGAAGCACTCCAACTTGAGCACTCACATCTTCTCTTGTTCTGACATGGAGACATCAGTCTTCACAAGAACATTAGTATCAGCTTGTTCATTGGTTGATAGATCAATTGAACCAAACCACTGTAGTATCAGCTTGTTCATTGGTTGATAGATCAATTGAACCAAACCACTGTAGTATCAGCTTGTTCATTGGTTGATAGATCAATTGAACCAAACCACTGTAGTATCAGCTTGTTCATTGATTGATAGATCAATTGAACCAAACCACTGTAGTATCAGCTTGTTCATTGGTTGATAGATCAATTGAACCAAACCACTGTAGTATCAGCTTGTTCATTGGTTGATAGATCAATTGAACCAAACCACTGTAGTATCAGCTTGTTCATTGGTTGATAGATCAATTGAACCAAACCACTGTAGTATCAGCTTGTTCATTGGTTGATAGATCAATTGAACCAAACCACTGGGAATTCAAATAAACAATTTTGGTATTTGACCAGCTGAAGGAATTAGATCTTTGACCACGTGACTCCGGGGACTGTGTAGGCAATGTTGAGAGCTCTTGATTGAGAACCACTGGATAAAATGAAGTCAATTAAATCAATAGCTAGTTTCTGTCTATCTCTCTTGGCGCTCTCTATATTTCTTCTTAGTTGTGTCTGTCTGCTCCTCTACCTTCTCTATATCTACCTATACAATCACGCATCGTCACCCACTTTACAATTCTGACTGCGTTATTAGGTCATACTTTATAAATACAGGATATCAAAACTAACAAACCAATTTTTTTTAAATAAATAAATAAACACTCGAATGAGTATTCAAACGTAATTTCCAACAAGGAATTTTCTATTTTTTATGAAGGGAAATCATTCTAGATTACATTAAATTTCGATTCAAATGAGTAATTCTGAAACTAAAACACAATATGACGTCATATCCCCTCACGCTACATCACACCGAGAATGTGTCAATATAATGCGCACCACGCAACAATCAATATACATAATTCCAGTTGTCTGTATGTATGGATGTAATTTGTAATGCTTTTAGGTGGCGCTGCGATCGATTTTGTTTTATTCTCTTGATGGGTTTTTTCGGGCTTACCCATTAAATTCCTTTTCGCCTTTATTATAAAAGTTTGAGCTTATATTTTAATACAAGGCGTGCATCGGAAGGCGCGAAAAAGGTGTGCAAAATAATTATAAATTAAATTCACGCTGTAAAAAAAATAATTATATGACGTCATTGTTTTAGCTTATATTTTAATTTTTGAAAAGGGAACGATGTAAAATAGAATTTGAGGATTTATAATTATGAAATACTTTGTGTACATTTCAGCAAGTTTAATATTTCGTATTTATCAAACACGGATAAGTGTCTTATGTTATTGATTCCCGTTGTCTGAATGGATGTAGTGCTGTTAGGTGGAGCTGCGATCGTTTTTGTTTTATAGTGCTGTTTGAACCAAAAAAGATTCTGTCATTTTTAAATCCCTTATATTAACTTTGCGGCCGTCTCATCATCTCATCACCTCATCATCTCATGGGCTGGGCGGGCGGAAAAAGAAAAGTCAAAAATGACCCACTTACAGTGATCCGATCGAGCTGAAATTTGGCACACGGACCCGACTCACCTAACAATGCATCGTATCAAAATTTCAGATCGATCTATCGTACCGTAATTAAATTAATGCATTTTTAGTTTATCCTTATATGAGGTATGTAATTCAAATTCACGGTTTGTTATTGTTTTTTTCTTCCACTTCCACTGAGTTTGAGTTGACGCCGACCGTCGTGCCGACACCCCCTCACGTCCCACCCCCATTTCTTAAAGACAAGGGACATCACTCGGTGTCAGTCTGTCAATGTTTGTAGCGTTTGAAAATAATCAATACTGTTAGTTATGTCTCATATATAAGGGATTTATAGTCAAAAACTTTGTTTTTACGGGTTTGTTTTATTGGCGGGTTATCTCTAGTCTAACATAAGCATTCACAAAGCGGAAAAAACTCATTAACTATCATTCTAGATTACATTAAAAGTCATTTCAAATCAATAATTTTGAAACTTAACAAAACAATTGCTTTCAAATTTACTTCTAAAATTACGAGAGTCGAACGAAAAGAGATTATTGAAAAATTCCTACTCCAACATTGTTCTAAATATTATTAGCTTTTGTTTGACGTTTGTTTCAACCCAATAGATGTTATCGTTTTCGGGTTGTTTTTTATTTTTTTTTATTTTTTTTGGATTGTCCAGGAAATCCAGTAAACCTTTTCGGAATTTTTTTGGCCGTTGCACATCCTTGGGACATCCTTAGCATATTTGCAAAAGACCCGAACCCTCTATCTGGTATGGTTCAGGAGGAGTTGCATTGTCAAGCTTGACAGACATTTCGAATCTATAAACGCAATTTTTCCAAGGGAAATTACGTTTAAAAAAAACTTAAATTACCAGCGTCCTTCATAAAGTGCTATTATAAATCGAAAACACATACAATTAATACAAATCTACAACATACAGAAGTCTCCTTAATTTCACACACATTTGAACATAGATTTACTATCTCCAAAATTTCCAGCCCAGCTGCATCATAAATCTATAACCTCCTAAATAAAAACGACCACCCCCCACCCACAAAGCCTAGCTCCCGTCTCATCAGGACCGTCGGAATACAAAAACTCTTAATGAGATAATGTTGTTTGTTGTTGGGTGGTTTTTTTTTCTTCAAAATATTTTAATATTTTCTTCAAATGAAAGCGAACTTTAAATAATATCTAATCATCTTTGTGTCTTTGTTCTGTGCTTAAAAATGACAAATATCAAAGAGCAGAACTTCTCTAGTTTCTCTTTCCCTGGCGTTGGCGAAACTCATCTCTCCTCCCATCCTTCTCTTTATCCGCTCAACCCTTCCACGCCTGTCCTCTTCTCTTGATCCATTGACTTCTCCTCTCTCCCATTATGTTGATTCGAGGACCTGGTCTCTACTTTTCTCGTTAAGCATCTTTTGGTGTTTTCTTGCCGGCTTGGGAAAACACGGGGGGTAGTCAGGGCGTGCTAATCGATAGTACAAGGGCCGATCTATACTTAGCACAGGGGTGCCGGCCGCCATGCTCGGTCGGGATATCACCGGTCTTGATCTTTGGGTGTCAATGGCATGGTGCTGGGAGTGAAGTCTTACAGACGGATGGCTGAACGAAGAGAGAAACATTTGTGGTGAGTTGGGGGAGGGGGGGAGGGGGGACTGTTTGTTTTAAAGGCAAGAAGCGCTGTCAAGATTGACACAAAAACAGAAGGGAAAATGCGAAGGTAAATTTCCAACACTGTGAAATAGAATGGAAAGTTTCCCGGTAAACAGGAAAAAGTCTTTAGCGATTTGTAACACCAAGTTGAGGCTGGAAATAGAAGTGCGGTGAAATATAGATTTTTAAGATTGAAAATATCACCTGAAAGTTACAGCATCCTGATATTTTAAAACTACATCATTCTGATATTTGAAAGCTATAGCAACCTCTTATTTGAATGCTATAACACGGCCTTACTGAAAAGCTAAAGTATCATGTTGCTGAAAAGCAATAGCATCCTGTTACTTCAAAGTAATATTTGAAAGCTATAGCATTTTATTACTTAAAAGATGTATGACACATTAAAGCCTTATGATACTTTAAAACTGTATGATACCATAAAGCTACATTATACTTTAATACAACTTTATAAAACTTTAAAGCTACATGATACTTTAAAATTATATGAATCTTGAAGTTATATATGATATTTTAAAACTATAGACCTTAAAACTATATCGACACTGTTGACAAACTAAAGCCTACTTGAAAGCTTTCCTTTCAGTAACAGCAGTTAAAATTTCGTTTAGCCTCTACCAACATAGTTTACATGAGAATATTAAAGTATCTGATTGTATTGTTCCGTTATGTCATTGCGCCGTTATGTCTTCGCCATGTTGTGTCATTGTCCCATTTTTTCATTGCATCATTATTTTATTGCCCAATATCTCATTTCCTACCATTCCCAACCTCAACGATCATAAACAATGCAAACTGGTTTGTATTGAATTTTTATACTTTTTTTTCTATATATTGTATCTATGAGATCTTGCACTCAAGATTATACCTAAAATATTGTACATATGAGATCTTGCACTCAAGATTATACCTAAAATATTGTACATATGAGATCTTGCACTCAAGATTATACCTAAAATAGTGTACATATGAGATCCTACTCTCAAGAATGTACATGTACCTAACATTTTGGACCTGCGAGATTGAATTCTCAAAGACTATACTAAAATATTGTACATTAAATTTATGTTTATTTTGTTTAAGGACACACCACCTCATGGCACTATCTATTTATCTAAAACCCGTTTGTAATCCCCTCCAAATTTCCGGATTTCTCTCGGATACTGTGCCACCTTTTTTTAATACCTTTCCTTAAACTAAGTCGACGCGCCCCCCCCTCCCCCGTAAATATGAATTGTAATATAGAGATTGGGACAGGCGATAACCTGTCATGTCCTCGCTAGAGATGTGAAGATCTTTTTGTTCAGTAATCTCGCTTCCTGCTCTGACAAAGACAAAGGTGATGAAAATAAAGGGCAGTCTTGGGGGCGGGGTTGTATAAGGACGGTAATCCAGACAAGGGAGAGAAACCTATTGCACTGAAAACATGTCTGGATTGCCTCGCATTTTTGAATGTCTCAAAAATTGTAAACTTCCTTTTCTTAAGCGGATTGTAAAATGTAATAGTTTCGAAGACGAGAATGAATTTAGTGATTAATCTTTTTAATATTTTGTTTATTAAAGTGAAATAAAAATGTATGTAAGGCGGTAGATAACTTCAGATTTGTTTTTAAAAAAATATTTACCATTTTAAAAAACAAAAAATAAACCATAAATAAGTCGTACAGCAATATAAGATATTTTATATTTATTTTGCAGTGTACTAGATGACAGTAAAATTGTTATCTTTCATCACGAGAAATTTAGAGTGTTATCATTCATTAATAAAATTAAAATGTAAGCAGTCCTTGCTATAATGAAAGATTTGAATCCTAAATTGTCTCAATGCGAGAATGGCAGTATGGAACTTCTTCTACGTCACCAAGAAGCGTGTCTTCCGTTGTTCTTATGAACTTTAAAAATCCAAGTTTGTTGTTTTTTATTCAAGAATTTGTAACCGTCAACTAATTTATTTATCTGTATATTTATATATTAGTTACGACAGAGAAACATCTCAGTCTATTTCAGGCTGTTCCATGATGATTGCTGGATACATGCGATATCTTAGTGATGGAGCGCAGGCTCCTGTCTCTTTCTCAGCCAGCTGAAATCTCTGCTCCTATAACACAGGTCCCTGTCTCTGTCTCAGCCAGCTGGAAGCTATGTTCCTATAACACAGGTCCCTGTCTCTGTCTCAGCCAGCTGGAAGCTATGCTTCTATAACACAGGTCCCTGTCTCTGTCTCAGCCAGCTGGAAGCTATTTTCCTATAACACAGATCCCTGTCTCAGCCAGCTGGAAGCTATGCTTCTATAAAACAGGTCCCTGTCTCTGTCTCAGCCAGCTGGAAGCTATGTTCCTATAACACAGGTCCTTGTCTCTATCTCAGCCAGCTGAAAGCTATGCTTCTATAACACAGGTCCCTGTCTTTGTCTCAGCCAGCTGGAAGCTATGTTCCTATAACACAGGTCCTTGTCTCTTTCTCAGCCAGCTTGAAGCTATGCACCTATAACACAGGTCCCTGTCTCTGCCTCAGCCAGCTGGAAGCTATTTTCCTATAACACAGGTCCCTGTCTTAGCCAGCTGGAAGCTATGCTCCTATAACACAGGTCCCTGTCTTAGCCAGCTGGAAGGTATGCTCCTATAACACAGGTCCCTGTAACTATAACTAAATCAAAGGGCAACTGATAGCTATACTTATACAAACAGTTCTTATTCTTGTAGAAATTTGCTAAACCGTTTTTAGCTATCTATTGGCAGGAACAGGAAGATTTTGAGTCAAATTTAGCAAGATCTTTGGTCAATTTTTGCATGAAGATCTTAGTCAACTTATGAAGCGATCTCAATTTTAAAAACATTTACAAAATAATAAAATACAAAAAATATTAAACCAAAAAAAAATGATACCAAATACAAGATGGAAGAAAGAGTTCCCGTTGTCCGATAATTGGAGTGGCAAGTTTATGGAGTCGAATTCGACATTCATTGATTCCGTAATCGAATATGAAACCAGCAAAAAGACCTGAACCTTGCAGAACGTGATCTCATCTGTGAGCCACATGTCGTGGGTTCCTACACAAAGCCCCTTCCTCTCCCCTCCCCCTGACGTTGTAATACCTGAACCGCAAATTCCCCAAATACGAGATCAGGGTCAGAAATAACACAAATCAGCTCCTAGGCAGAGTCTCCACGAGTCATTGTGTAACTCGGTGCAGGCCAACGGGAATTGTGATTAGTTATTGTGCTTGAGCGATGTGCAGTGGTGCGCACCCAAACGTGCACATGCGTGATGGGGAGTTTTTCCCGAGTGCACTCATTTACTTACAACGTCTGCTTCAAAAAAAAGAATTTCCAGGGGAAAGATAAAAAAATTAATGGGGAACGCATATGTCAAAGCAGGTAGTCTTCCGTGTGCTAATATTAGCTGACATTGTGCATTAGTCTCTGAGAAACTTCTAGGAAATATAACAATATCTGACATTGTGCATTAGTCTCTGAGAAACTTCTAGGAAATATAACAATATCTGACATAGTGCATTAGTCTTAGAGAAACTTCTAGGAAATATAACAATATCTGACATTGTGCATTAGTCTTAGAGAAACTTCTAGGAAATATAACAATATCTGACATTGTACATTAGTCTTAGAGAAACTTCTAGGAAATATAACAATATCTGACATTGTATATTAGTCTCTGAGAAACTTCTAGGAAATATAACAATATCTGACATAGTATATTAGTCTCTGAGAAACTTCTAGGAAATATAACAATATCTGACATTGTATATTAGTCTCTGAGAAACTTCTAGGAAATATAACAATATCTGACATAGTATATTAGTCTCTGAGAAACTTTTAGGAAATATATCAATATCTGACATTGTGTATTAGTCTTAGAGAAACTTTTAGGAAATATAACAATATCTGATATTGTACATTAGTCTCTGAGAAACTTCTAGGAAATATAACAATAACTGACATTGTATATTAGTCTTAGAGAAACTTTTAGGAAATGTAACAGTATTTGACATTGTGGTTTAGTCTCTGAGAAAACTTTACGAAACACATATATAACATTTATAGACAATCTGCATGACGATCATAAATTGCAATAATTTCATCTGTAGTCAAGTCTATAAAGTGTATGCGGCCAGTTGCTTAGAAAGTCTTATTAATCTACATTGTTTGTATTTACCATCCAAATAGCATGTCTTATTAATCTACATTATATACCATCCAAATAGCATGTCTTATTAATCTACATTATATACCATCCAAATAGCAAGTCTTATTAATCTACATTATATACCATCCAAATAGCATGTCTTATTAATCTACATTATATACCATCCAAATAGCAAGTCTTATTAATCTACATTATATACCATCCAAATAGCATGTCTTATTAATCTACATTATATACCATCCAAATAGCAAGTCTTATTAATCTACATTATATACCATCCAAATAGCATGTCTTATTAATCTACATTATATACCATCCAAATAGCATGTCTTATTAATCTACATTATATACCATCCAAATAGCATGTCGTATTAATCTACATAATATACCATCCAAATAGCATGTCTTATTAATCTACATTTCTTATTAACCAGCCATACAGAACTACCTGGTTCTCGCAGACCCAGACAAACAAAGTATTATTTAAATCTTATCAGCTCTACATGAGGTAGAAACAGAAATCTTCAAGCAATTATGACAATGACACACTTTTCTGCCATCTATATTCTTACTCTCTTTGTTAATATTTTAGAATAGCTTCATGTTCAACATTTATTCTCAAAACATATACTAGATGACCTACTAGATGACCTACTAGATGACCTACTAGATGACCTACTAGATGACCTACTAGATGGCGTACTAGATGGCCTACTAGATGACCTACTAGATGACCTACTAGATGACTTACTATATGACCTACTAGATGACCTACTAGATGACCTACTAGATGACCAATTAGATGACCTACTAATTGACCTACTATACGACCTACTAGATGACCTACTAGATGACCTACTAGATGATCTATTGGCTCTCCTTTATTATGACACAATACATCTATAAGAAGTAAACAAAATTAAACTAAATTTAAAAATTACTGATTTAAAGGCTACCATTTAAGGACATACATGTTACCATAATTTAATAACGTACATGCTTCCATTTAAAGAAGGACATGCCACCATTTAATGACATACATGCTTACATTAATTAAATACATGCTACCATTATTGACAAACATGCTACCATTAATGACATACATGCTACCATTAATGACCTACATGCTACCATTAATTACATACATGCTACCATTAATTACATACATGCTACCATTAATTACATACATGCTACCATTAATTACATACATGCCACCATTAATTACATACATGCTACCATTAATTACATACATGCTACCATTAATTACATACATGCTACCATTAATGACATACATGCCACCATTTAATGACATACATGCTACCATTAATTACATACATGCTAATATTAATGACATACATGCTACCATTAATTACATACATGCCACCATTTAATGACATACATGCCACCATTAATAACATACATGCTACCATTAATTACATACATGCTACCATTACTTACATACATGCTACCATTAATTACATACATGCTACCATTAATTACATACATGCTAACATTAATTACATAAATGCTACAATTATTTACAAGCATGCTACCATTAATGACATACATGCTACCATTAATTACATACATGCTACCATTAATGACATAAATGCTACCATTAATGACACACATGCTACCATTAATTACATACATGCTATCATTAAATACATACATGCTACCATTTAATTACATACATGCTACCATTAATTACATACATGCTACCATTAATTACATATATGCTACCATTAATGACATACATGCCACCATTTAATGACATACATGCTACCATTAATTACATACATGCTACCATTAATGACATACATGCTACCATTAATGACACACATGCTACCATTAATTACATACATGCTATCATTAAATACATACATGCTACCATTTAATTACATACATGCTACCATTAATTACATACATGCTACCATTAATTACATACATGCTACCATTAATGACATACATGCCACCATTTAATGACATACATGCTACTATTAATTACATACATGCTACAATTAATGACATACATGCTACCATTAATTACATACATGCCACCATTTAATGACATACATGCCACCATTAATTACATACATGCTACCATTAATTACATACATGCTACCATTACTTACATACATGCTACCATTAATTACATACATGCTACCATTAATTACATACATGCTACCATTAATTACATACATGCTACCATTAATTACAAGCATGCTACCATTAATTACATACATGCTACCATTAATGACATACATGCTACCATTAATTACATACATGCCACCATTAATTACATACATGCTACCATCAATTACATACATGCTACCATTAATTACATACATGCCACCATTTAATTACATACATGCTACCATTAATTACATACATGCTACCATTAATTACATACATGCTACCATTAAATACATACATGCTACCATTAATGACATACATGCTACCATTAATGACATACATGCTACCATTAATTACGTACATGCTACAATGAATTACACACATGTTACCATTAATTACAAGCATGCTACCATTAATTACATACATGCTACCATTAATGACATACATGCTGCCATTAATTACATACATGCTACCATTAATTACATACATGCTACCTTTAATTACATACATGCTACCATTTAATGACATACATGCTACCATTAATTACATACATGCAACCATTAATTACATACATGCTACCATTAATGACATACATGCCACCATTTAATGACATACATGCTACCATTAATTACATACATGCTACCATTAATGACATACATGCTACCATTAATGACACACATGCTACCATTAATTACATACATGCTAACATTAAATACATACATGCTACCATTAATTACATACATGCTACCATTAATTACATACATGCTACCATTAATGACATACATGCCACCATTTAATGACATACATGCTACTATTAATTACATACATGCTACCATTAATGACATACATGCTACCATTAATTACATACATGCCACCATTTAATGACATACATGCCACCATTAATTACATACATGCTACCATTAATTACATACATGATACCATTACTTACATACATGCTACCATTAATTACATACATGCTACCATTAATTACATACATGCTACCATTAATTACATACATGCTACCATTAATTGCAAGCATGCTACCATTAATTACATACATGCTACCATTAATGACATACATGCTACCATTAATTACATACATGCCACCATTAATTACATACATGCTACCATTAATTACATACATGCTACCATTAATTACATACATGCTACCATTTAATTACATACATGCTACCATTAATTACATACATGCTACCATTAATTACAAGCATGCTACCATTAAATACATACATGCTACCATTAATGACATACATGCTACCATTAATGACATACATGCTACCATTAATTACGTACATGCTACAATGAATTACACACATGTTACCATTAATTACAAGCATGCTACCATTAATTACATGCATGCTACCATTAATGACATACATGCTGCCATTAATTACATACATGCTACCATTAATTACATACATGCTACCATTAATTACATACATGCTACCATTTAATGACATACATGCTACCATTAATTACATACATGCAACCATTAATTACATACATGCTACCATTAATGACATACATGACACCATTCATTACATACATGCTACCATTAATTACATACATGCTACCATTAATTACATACATGCTACCATTAATTACGTACATGCTACCATTAATTACGTACATGCTACCATTAATTACATACATGCTACCATTAATTACATACATGCTACAATTAATAACAAACATGCTACCATTAATTACATACATGCTACCATTAATGACATACATACTACCATTAATGACATACATGCTACCATTAATTACATACATGCTACCATTAATTACATACATGCTACCATTTAAATACATACATGCTACCATTAATTACATACATGCTACCATTAATTACAAGCATGCTACCATTAAATACATACATGCTACCATTAATGACATACATGCTACCATTAATTACATAAATGCTACCATTAATTACATACATGCTACCATTTAATAACATACATGCTACCATTAATTACATACATGCTACCATTAATTACAAGCATGCTACCATTAAATACATACATGCTACCATTAATGACATACATGCTACCATTAATTGCGTACATACTACAATGAATTACACACATGTTACCATTAATTACAAGCATGCTACCATTAATTACATACATGCTACCATTAATGACATACTTGCTGCCATTAATTACATACATGCTACCATTAATTACATACATGCTACCATTAATTAAATACATGCTACCATTTAATGACATACATGCTACCATTAATTACATACATGCTACCATTAATTACATACATGCTACCATTAATTACATACATGCTACCATTAATGACATACATGCCACCATTCATTACATACATGCTACCATTAATTACATACATGCTACCATTAATTACATACATGCTACCATTAATTACGTACATGCTACCATTAATTACGTACATGCTACCATTAATTACATACATGCTACCATTAATGACATACATGCTACCATTAATAACAAACATGCTACCATTAATTACATACATGCTACCATTAATGACATACATGCTACCATTAATTACGTATATGCTACCATTAAATACGTACATGCTACCATTTAATGACATACATGCTACCATTAATGACATACATGCTACCATTAATTACAAGCATGCTACCATTAATTACATACATGCTACCATTAATGACATACATGCTACCATTAATGACATACATGCTACCATTAATTATATACATGCTACCATTAATGACATACATGCTACCATTAATAACATACATGCTACCATTAATTACATACATGCTACAATTAATGACATACATGCTACCATTTAATGACATACATGCTACCATTTAATGACATACATGCTACCATTAATTACATACATGCTACAATTAATGACATACATGCTACCATTTAATGACATACATGCTACCAATTAAGGACATACTAGCTACTATGAATGACAATACTACTTTTGTAAATGACTCTCCAAAATGGCGACATGTTGTTGCTAGCCCTCCGGTTAGGGGTATTTAACGCCCCCCCCCCTTCCAATCTCACACCTGGACCAGGCATCGAACTGGCGACATTACAGGTGGAGGCTATAGCAGATATTAGCAGCAACAGAGTGCAAAAACAGACAAGTGGGACACGGCAAACAGACAGGTGGGACATAGCAAACAGACAAGTGGGACACGGCAAACACACAGGTGGGACACGGCAAACAGGCAAGTGGGACACGTCAAACAGACAGGTGGGACAGAGCAAACAGACAAGCGGGACACGGCAAACAGACAAGTGGGACACGGCAAACACACAAGTGGGATACAGCAAACATACAAGTGGGACACGGCCAACAGACAAGTGAGACACGGCAAACAGACAAGTGGGGCACAGCAAACAGGCAAGTGGGACACAGCAAACAAGCAAGTGGGACACAGCAAACAGACAAGTGGGACACGGCAAACAGACAAGTGGGACACAACAAAGAGACAGGTGGGACACATCAAACAGACAAGTGGGACACGGCGGACAGACAATTGGGACACAGCAAACAGACAGGTGGGACACAGCAAACAGACAAGTGGGACACGGCGGACAGACAAGTGGAACACAGCAAACAGACAGGTGGGACACAGCAAACAGACAAATGGGACAAAGCAAACAGACAAGTGGAACACAGCAAACAGACAAGTGGGACAAAGCAAACGGGTGGGACACAGCAAACAGACAAGTGGGACACGGCAAACAGACAGGTGGGACTCAGCAAACAGACAAGTGGGACACAGCAAACAGAATATTTCGGGTATCGTAAGGTAACCAAACACATTCAAAGTTTAAAGGCTTATTCAACATTTGTTAGTTCCTGTGGTCTATCAAGGCCATTTAATTTTCAAAATCCAACTGCACACGAGGTTGAATAGCCGGTGAAATTTGTTGACTTCGGTCATCTGTCTTCCAAGCCACGAATTGTCTGACCTCCACAGATCAATCTTGGGCGTTGGACATTGATTGGCCAAGCTCTCCCTTTTATTGACTTTTTACTTCCTTTCACCACTCCCACAATTCTGAAGCACTTGTAATCGAGCACACTACAGTTTAAGGTTGGTCCACACCTCTCAAATGCTCGCGAGCATTTGATCAAACATCACACGAACGCACTATAAAATACGCCAATTTTGGCGTATTTTATAGTGCGTTCGTGTGATGTTTGATAAAATGCTCGCGAGCATTTGAGAGGTGTGGACCAACCTTTAATCAATTGCATAAAGATTTGTTGCCTGTATCGTACATACTGGCATTGAACAACGAAAGTTTGGGTTTGACTGTACCAGACAGGAGCATTTTCTTATTTGATGTTGATGATCAATCTATGGCAATACCAATCTATGGCAATACCAATCTATGGCAATACCAATCTATGGCAATACCAATCTATGATAATACCAATCAAGGGTCATATCACTTAATGGTTTAGTCAATCAATGGGTCATTTGAGAAATCAATGAATGATGTAATCATTCTAAATTATAATCAATACATTCATGGATTATCGGTGTAATCAAAGAGTTCTAAAATCAATTAATCGTATAATTAATTAGTTATAATCAATCAGTTACAATCGATAAATCAATAGCATAATCAATCAATAGTATAATCAATCAATAGTATAATCAATCAATAGTATAATCAATCACTAGTATAATCAGTCAACATTATAATCAATCAAAAGTCATAATAAATCAATAGTTATAATCAATCAATAGTATAATCAATCATTAGTAAAAATCAATCATGGTATAAACAATCAAAGTTACAATCAATCAATAGTATAATCAATCAGTTATAATCAATCAATAGTTATAATCAATCAATAGTTATAATCAATCAATAGTATAATCAATCAATAGTTATAATCAATCAATAGTTATAATCAATCAATAGTATAATCAATCAATAGCGTAATCAATCACGAATCAGTAAACTCAAGTTTCAATCGTACTAATCGTTCTCTAACTGATGAGAATTTCATGGTCCATGCGTATTCCAACTGTTGCTTGCCTTCTGTTGCTGATTTCAGACTGGTATTTTTAGGCTTCTATGTAAGGTAGTAGGTGAGACGGGGGATATTTGGAAATACTCAACAACATAATGTGAGCGAAGATAGCGGTCCTCACTTTATGCCAGCCTGGTGGAGCAAAGATAGCGGTCCTCACTTTATGCCAGCCTGGTGGAGCAAAGATAAGGGTCCTCACTTTATGCCAGCCTGGTGGAGCAAAGATAGCGGTCCTCACTTTATGCCAGCCTGGTGGAGCAAAGATAGCGGTCCTCACTTTATGCCAGCCTGGTGGAGCAAAGATAGCGGTCCTCACTTTATGCCAGCCTGGTGGAGCAAAGATAGCGGTCCTCACTTTATGCCAGCCTGGTGGCACAAAGATAGCGGTCCTCACTTTATGCCAGCCTGATGGAGCAAAGATAGCGGTCCTCACTTTATGCCAGCCTGGTGGCACAAAGATAGCGGTCCTCACTTTATGCCATCCTGGTGGCACAAAGATAGCGGTCCTCACACTATGCCAGCCTGGTGGAGCAAACATAGAGGTCATCACTTTATGCCAGCCTAGTGTAGCAAAGATAGCGGTCCTTACATTATGCCAGCCTGATGGAGCAAAGATAGCGGTCCTCACTTTATGCCAGGCTGGTGGAGCAAAGATAGCGGTCCTCACTTTCAACCAGCCTGGTCGAGCAAAGATAGCGGTCCTCACTTTATGCCAGCCTGGTGGAGCAAAGATAGCGGTCCTCACTTTATGCAAGCCTGATGGAGCAAAGATAGCGGTCCTCACTTTATGCCAGACTGGTCGAGGAAAGACAGCGGTCCTCACCCTATACCAGCCTGGTGGAGCAAAGATAGCGGTCCTCACTTTATGCCAGCCTGGTGGAGCAAAGATAGCGGTCCTCACTTTATGCCAGCCTGATTGAGCAAAGATAACGGTCCTCACACTATGCCAGCCTGGTGGAGCAAAGATAGCGGTCATTGCACTGTGTTAAAGAGCCACAACATTAAACATGTGTGACATGCTATTAAACAAGTTACACTTGCTGATTTGCCTATTCGAAAACCTCCATAAATGTTAGAATTTTTCTATTCAAGCTGATGAATAATTCCGTGCATCTAGAAGTTTTCAATCTTTTGGCTCGGCATTCCATCGTAAGCCATATCTATTACCTGTATCTGCCATGAGAAGGATCCAAAGATATTTTTATTTTCACTAAATCCCATGGATTCTTTGGAAAGTTCACCTATTGCCATCACTGTTGTAGGACAGATGTCCTTGAGATTATAACTTAAATTTGTTACTCGTCTCACCAATTTCCTGTTTGACTTTCGATAACTTTTCACCAATTTCTTGTTGGACTTTCGATAACTTTTCACCAATTTCTTGTTGGACTTTCGATAACTTTTCAACATTTTCTTGTTGGACTTTCAATAACTTTTCACCAATTTCTTGTTGGACTTTCGATAACTTTTCACCAATTTCTTGTTGGACTTTCGATAACTTTTCACCAATTTCTTGTTGGATTTTAGATAACTTTTCACCAATCTCTTGTTGGACTTTAGATAACTTTTCCCAATCTCTTGTTGGACTTTCGAAAACCTCTTTTAGACTTCGGAGTTCTAATAATTTGACACACCCAAAATAATAATGTAACTTGTAAACCAGGATTGTATTTATACAACTGAGACGAGGAAAGAGGGAGAGAAGGAAAAAGAGGGAGAGAAGGAAAAAGAGGGAGAGAAGGAAAAAGAGGGAGAGAAGGAAAAAGAGGGAGAGAAGGAAAAAGAGGGAGAGAAGGAAAAAGAGGGAGAGAAGGAAAAAGAGGGAGAGAAGGAAAAAGAGGGAGAGAAGGAAAAAGAGGGAGAGAAGGAAAAAGAGGGAGAGAAGGAAAAAGAGGGAGATATTGAATGAATAAAGGAGATGATGAAGACAAGCGAATCTTGCAGACGTTACTTGTATTTCAGTATAAGGTAGAGATTATGAAGGCAGGCGAATCTTGCAGACGTTACTTGTATTTCAGTATAAGGTAGAGATTATGAAGGCAGGCGAATCTTGCAGACGTTACTTGTATTTCAGTATAAGGTAGAGATTATGAAGGCAGGCGAATCTTGCAGACGTTACTTGTATTTCAGTATAAGGTAGAGATTATGAAGGCAGGCGAATCTTGCAGACGTTACTTGTATTTCAGTATAAGGTAGAGATTATGAAGGCAGGCGAATCTTGCAGACGTTACTTGTATTTCAGTATAAGGTAGAGATTATGAAGGCAGGCGAATCTTGCAGACGTTACTTGTATTTCAGTATAAGGTAGAGATTATGAAGGCAGGCGAATCTTGCAGACGCTCTTAGATTCCCCCATCCATAGTTTTGTTCACTTATATCGCAGTAATACGTTCACACTTGTCGGGAGGAGCTATAATTAGTAACACACCTTTGTTTTCATGGCTCCGTGCTAGGCTTTGACATTTAACTCAAGTTATAAGTGAGAGGGCGTGGCGGGGCGGGCGAGGGATTAGTGGCATCAGAGAATACAATGTACGTGTTCAACAGGGCATCTCAAATTGTGGGCAATGGATTAGTGGCATCAGAGAATACAATGTACGTGTTCAACAGGGCATCTCAAATTGTGGGCAATGGATTAGTGGCATCAGAGAATACAATGTACGTGTTCAACAGGGCATCTTAAATTGTGAGAGCAGGGCGTTGTTTGAATCAAAGAATACAGTGTACGTAGTTATCAGGGCATATATTTATTTTTAATAAATAATTATTTAATTCGTGTTTCATTTACTAAAAACGTTTTGGATGATCTTAGAATTTCCTCGTAAGTTTAGTCCGCCTCTCCCACAATGCGCACCGTGATGCGTCTCATTTGCTGCGCCTCTCCCCGTCTCGCCGTGCGTTTGACCACCTCCGTTTGAAGACATGCACACACAAAAACAGGCCATCAAAGTCCAACTTTCAAGCCAGATAGGTCCATCCAGGTGAATGTAGATATGCATTCATAAGAATGAATAATCGAATCACAGAAAATCTTCTCAAATTGGAACACTGACATTTTTTACAAGGCCATTTTACCTACATCGTCTCTACTCAATAACTTATTCAATGCCGAGTTACCGGTCTAAAAGATATAAAATAGGTCTTACATAAGTCTAACTTCAATATAACACAGGCCTTATAGAATTCTAACCTAACTTTAATATTTAATAATATATATAATAACTCCCAAGCTGATGGGCGTGGGATCCAGCACAGTTTAAAGCCCCAATAAAAATGTTGGTGAATGATTATCGCTAAAAAAAAGTCCTCCGCTGACCTGAAGAGGAGATGGGCGCCGCCAATGTCTACCAAGCCCACAGAAAACTCTAATGGAAACATTAGAACCCCCTACGACCACGAGGTTATGGGACACACAAAAAACAACAAAAAACTGTAATATAACACAGGTCTTAAATAAATCTCATTTTAATATAACACATGCCTTATATAAGTCTAACTTCAGTATAACACAGGTCTTATATGAGTCAAAACTTAAACATAACAAAGATTTGAACAGTCGAGCTTCAAATAAATAGGTTCGCTAAATCTAACGAAGGTAACAAAGCGCTTTGGTGGCTCAATTGATACTAATGAAGAGTGTCAGTAGATGAGATCCAACATTCGATAAGCATCTCCAACATACATACAACAATGTTGAGATGACTTTCCTAACCTCGTCAGTGGCTCATTTCAAGGTCAGACTAAAAGTTATGAGATGTATTTGTCACGCGCGTGAGTTCTGTGCCATAAATACACATTCCAGAACCAAGGGGTGATGTAGGCCATAAATACACATTCCAGAACCAAGGAGTGCTGTTCGCCATAAATACACATTCCAGAACCAAGGGGTGCTGTTAGCCATAAATACACATTCCAGAACCAAGGGGTGATTTAAGCCATAAATACACATTCCAGAACCAAGGAGTGCTGTTAGCCATAAATACACATTCCAGAACCAAGGGTTGCTTTTAGCCATAAATATAAATTCTAGAACCAAGGGGTGCCAAGAAGATTGGGGGGGTAGGGGGGGGGGTAGGTGATGCGACTTGAGACGGACAGACGGACGGTGTGTTATTATAATATAGTGTAAAGTAAAGGGAGACTAACAAATAATCTATTAGACTAATTGTCTTTAAAGGGTGCATAGATTGTGTTTATTAAGAGATTATATTAAGGGGGAAACATGATCTATTATTAGGCAACATAATTTAACGTAGGACAAATAGATTGATGCTTGTTTACAATTATAGAAATGAGATGACCTACTATTGAGGATGGTAAAAGTCAGACGGGACAAACCTTGCCATTACTTTAAAGGGGAACTAACTTGTCAGAGTACATGGTGCTAAATCGTCCCATGTAACAGTGGACAGAAACTAAACTGTTCATTGACATAAATATTATGTGCAAATATTAGTAGGAATAAATAAGTCGTTATTAATTACAAGTGTGATTTGTTTGTTTGTTTGTTTGTTTATTGTTTTTAAGGTACATGCAGGTTAATAGTTTCGAGTAGATTTTGTTCCACAATTAGTTTGCAATGTGTAAGTGTGTAAACTTTTGGTCAGGGACAGATATTTAATTTGTCAATTCGAATGTAATGTCCAGTTTATTTGACGCGAGCGACTTTTACTGCGTTTAGCTGAGGGTTTTTGATAGCGCTTTCTTAAAGCCCCTTTTAGTGTCTATGTGAATTTGACAGTAAAGTCTTAAGACATGGAAGTACTGTACACCATCGGTAGATCCTTGAAAATACAAATACAGCGACAGTTTCAGAGATCAGTCACGTGACTGTGCGTTAAGTTCACGTTAGAAATACTGGATTTGCCTCCCCTTAGCCTGCATGTGGCATTCTTGTCAAATAATAAACGACCAGGGGAGGGAATTCAAGGAAAGGAAAAGCTCGAGCAGTACTCGTGAGTCGTACACGGGGGATAACTCGTGCACGCCCTTCAACCAGTTGGCACGCTGGCTCATCTGACGAGCTTTGGGGAGGGGGGAGGGCGACGACACGTGTGTTATTTTCCGTGTGTAACTGTTATCTTTTAGTGTAATATCAAGTCAAGCGAATATGTGTGTTCGCTTTTGTGGATAAGGAATAAATAGTTTTAAATTTGACGAGAGTTATCTTTCTTCCCTTAATAAGGGTGAGCATGATGAATTGTTGCTGTTGTTTTATTTTACATTTAAATTATTGCCCTTGACTAAATTGTTGTTTTTATTTCCTTATTATAAAAAAGTTTGCTTAAATCTTTTTTAAAACTCCAATTAAGAATATTTTACCAACTATCAGCTGGTTTCAAATAGAGT
This sequence comes from Ampullaceana balthica, assembly GCA_944989445.1. Taxonomy (NCBI): domain Eukaryota; kingdom Metazoa; phylum Mollusca; class Gastropoda; family Lymnaeidae; genus Ampullaceana; species Ampullaceana balthica. The sequence continues at coordinate 207,768 of CALYLW010000641.1, read as the reverse complement.
TTAAATCTAATATTATTGAATTAACTTGTTTTTAAATAATCTTAACAACTGTGTCTGTCTCCTTCAACTACTATGATATCACTGATATTTGGTTTGTGTGCAGCCACTTTCAAACCTAACGAAATTCCAGAAAATGTCTGTTCACGTTCACAATTCTGACGTTACATTGTTAACAAGTGTGTGGTACGCCTTTATAAATGTGTGGTCAACCCTCACAAAAGTGGGGTCAACCAGAAAAGTGTAGCATAGATTCGGCAAATGCGTTCACAAAAAGAGTACATACCTTGGTAAAGGCGATTACGATGTAATACACCTTTATAAATCCCCCGTAGAGACTTATTTAAAGAAGTGGCATCTCCTTCTGTTCATCTGTCAATATTTATGGGGGGACGGTGTCCTGCACTGACCACCCGACTCCATTTGTTGTCATCCGTTGTCAAGGTTACATGAAGACATAGTTTCAACTGTGAGAGTCAACCCACAAGGTGTAGCTATGTTTAGCAAGTGTTTTTTGTACATTTTCAACTGTGAGAGTCAACCCACAAGGTGTAGCTATGTTTAGCAAGTGCTGTTTGTACATTTTCAACTGTGAGAGTCAACCCACAAGGTGTAGCTATGTTTAGCAAGTGCTGTTTGTACATTTTCAACTGTGAGAGTCAACCCACAAGGTGTAGCTATGTTTAAAAAGTGTTGTTTGTACATTTCAAGATTTCAAAACAAAGATAATCCCTGACAGGGAGCAGATTACTGTACTAATGGCCAACTACCGTAGGGGTATTGGATGAGTGAGATGGCAAAGTAGTGATATTGGATGAGTGAGATGGCCAAGTAGTGATATTGGATGACCCAGTGGGCCAAGTAGTGATATTGGATGAGTGAGATGGCCAAGTAGTGATATTGGATGACCCAGTGGGCCAAGTAGTGATATTGGATGAGTGAGATGGCCAAGTAGTGATATTGGATGACCCAGTGGGCCAAGTAGTGATATTGGATGAGTCAGATGGCCAAGTAGTGATATTGGATGACCCAGTGGGCCAAGTAGTGATATTGGATGAGTGAGATGGCCAAGTAGTGATATTGAATGACCCAGTGGGCCAAGTAGTGTTATTGGATGAGTGAGATGGCCAAGTAGTGATATTGGATGACCCAGTGGGCAAAGTAGTGATATTGGATGAGTGAGATGGCCAAGTAGTGATATTGGATGACCCAGTGGGCCAAGTAGTGATATTGGATGAGTGAGATGGCCAAGTAGTGATATTGGATGACCCAGTGGGCCAAGTAGTGTTATTGGATGAGTGAGATGGCCAAGTAGTGATATTGGATGACCCAGTGGGCAAAGTAGTGATATTGGATGAGTGAGATGGCCAAGTAGTGATATTGGATGACCCAGTGGGCCAAGTAGTGATATTGGATGAGTGAGATGGCCAAGTAGTGATATTGGATGACCCAGTGGGCCAAGTAGTGATATTGGATGAGTCAGATGGCCAAGTAGTGATATTGGATGACCCAGTGGGCCAAGTAGTGATATTGGATGAGTGAGATGGCCAAGTAGAGATATTGGATGAGTTAGATGGCCAGGTAGTGATATTGGATGAGTGAGATGGCCAAGTAGTGATATTGGATGAGTGAGATGGCCAAGTAGTGATATTGGATGAGTGAGATGGCCTAGTAGTTATATTGGATGAGTTAGATGGCCAAGTAGTGATATTGGATGAGTGAGATGGCCACGTAGTGATATTGGATGAGTGAGATGGCCAAGTAGTGATATTGGATGAGTTAGATGGCCAGGTAGGGATATTGGATGAGTGAGGTGGCCAAGTAGTGATATTGGATGAGTTAGATGGCCAAGTAGTGATATTGGATGAGTGAGATGGCCAAGTAGTGATATTGGATGAGTTAGATGGCCAAGTAGTGATATTGGATGAGTGAGATTGCCAAGTAGTGATATCGGATGAGTGAGATGGCCAAGTAGTGATATTGGATGAGTGAGATGGCCAAGTAGTGATATTGGATGAGTGAGATGGCCAAGTAGTGATATTGGATGAGTGAGATGACCAAGTAGTGATATTGGATGAGTGAGATGGCCAAGTAGTGATATTGGATGAGTGAGATGGCCAAGTAGTGATATTGGATGAGTGAGATGGCCAAGTAGTGATATTGGATGAGTGAGATGGCCAAGTAGTGACATTGGATGAGTGAGATGGCCAAGTAGTGATATTGGATGAGTGAGATGGCCAAGTAGTGATATTGGATGAGTGAGATGGCCAAGTAGTGATATTGGATGAGTGAGATGGCCAAGTAGTGATATTGGATGAGTGAGATGGCCAAGTAGTGATATTGGATGACCCAGTGGGCCAAGTAGTGATATTGGATGAGTGAGATGGCCAAGTAGTGATATTGGATGAGTGAGATGGCCAAGTAGTTATATTGGATTACCCCGGTGGCCAAGAAGTGATATTTGACTCTACTCATTTCCATTTTCAAAGATATTTGGTTTTATTTAACATTTGAAATAGACTAATCAATTTTTCGCTACTGATATCCAAGATTGTAGATTATTTGTTATCTGTCCGAGGTCAGTCCTGTTACATTGTTATAATAAGCAGGGTTTAGCCCCTCTGTTTGAAATATTTTGTACTATTTGAACAAGCAAGTCTTTGTTATTATGAATGCTATTTTAGAGGGTGCTGTGTTTAAAGGGGCTTACCCCAAAGGTGCTATGTTCTAAAGATATTTTTTAATCCATGTCCAGCAGCTCATCTCCCTTGATTCGATGTTCACTTTAGTTATCTCCTTACCGCATGATGCCAGGAAAGAAAAGAGTCTTTCAGACCTGCCAGGTTGTGACGTACACCCGCCCTCGTCGAGGTCTCGAGTTACGGATTGGCTTTTTACTCGCGGCCGGTGTTTGTGGGTGGGTTGTCGATCAGGATTAATGGCCTTAGTTTTTTTTTCTCATCGCGCTGACAGGGCGACGTTAATTATTGATAACATTAATTGTGCCGCGTGGTTGTTCTTTGTCTACTTTGTTTGTCTGCGGAGTGTAGCTGATGTTGCCCTAGCAGCACAATGTTTCATCTTTTTTAACAGCTAATTAGATCAATTCAATGGAGCCGTGACGTCATATTCCCAACGATCGGTCCCTGCCACACACGTTTGCGTCAGTTTAAAATGTCCACTCAGGATGGAATGTCCGCTCTCCTATTATTGAGTCGTGGGCGGATGCAAGGAAGGGAACCGGGACGTTAGGGGATTAGATTTCTTGCCACTTTCAATTAAGACCCCAGCTGATCCTTACCACCAGCCGACCCCCATCAGACCCCAAAGACCCATTCTGTAGTGCGCTTCATTTCCTTAAAGTTTTAGATGGTTTAGAAGATGTCTCAGCTTTGAAATAATTTTTTGATAGTCGCCTCTGAAATATTCATGTTAATTAAATTATAATTCCCCGCATGATGCCACGTGACTTGGTCCTTTAGTCTGACTGATCCCAGAGCGTAAATCATGATTGTCTGATTGTATCACATGATCTGATTGTAGCGTCTGCTTTTCTCTACCACCGATGTGTAGCACAAAATAACCGTCATATCTGATTTCTATTGTAACTATAAATTCACATGGCACGAAAAACAAAAGACTTTACTCTCTGAGACATTAACAAATATTACTGTTAAATAAAGTAAGATTTTACTCCTATATTTTTATCAGACATTTAAAAAAAAATTTTTTGACGCAAGCAAGCTGCCCAAATAATAATGGGCTCTTCATAAAGGCCCTATACGAATACCTTCTTCTATAGCGCTAACTGCTCGTTGCGCTTTGATGTTAAATACTCTATCAAATAAAGAAAAGTCTTTAAATATGTCTTAATGTTTTCCTTTCTGTCAAACTCTTTTACATGTGTCGGATAACTGTTGCACAGTTTAGGTGCCGCCGATTCAAAAGAGCGCACCTCAAGGTACTTCTTCCTGTATCCATCGACTCCGGGAACTTTCAGAAGGGACTGCATAGAAGATTGCAGGCCCTTTAGAGAAACAAGTTCCGATGTTAATTTCTTTAAATACTGCGGCGCTGATCCGCCCATACAGCAATAGGATAATGACCGAATTTTGTGGTCTATTCTTTCAGCCAAAGGAAGGCATCTCCCCCTCTAGGTTCACGTTTCCAGATATGTTTTTTTAAACCACAATTGCGCATAAAACAACGTAAAAATTAATCTTAAGACCAACTAATGTTTACAAAACCGAGGTTCAATGCCTCAAGATTCCTGTAAGAAAAAAAAATTTATTGGCGAATTTTATAGTGCGTTCGTGTGATGCTTGGGCAAATGCTGGTCAGCATTTGTGAGGTGTGGACCAACCTTAACGACGTACAACTTTATTATAAGCTGTTAGCAGTACCTCTTCAAGCGGCTTCTTTTAACAAGTACTTTAAATGTTTCCTCTGCAATTTAGAACAAAATGACATTTTAGAAAGCATTAATAAAAAAAAATTGCATAAATCTACTTCAAAGATCAATATAAGAAATAAATCACAATTTCTCATCGTAAAATAATCCAAATTTATATAGTTTTTGCTATTTTCTGAATAATTGTTCATTATAAGATTTGATGTTCACTTTTCGAAACACATATTTCTGAAAATAGATATTATTTGCCGTACGTAAGATGGTTTTTTCATTACTTTAGTAAACATGTGCGTTAGAAACTGCTGTTGGTTGACGGTAACACTGTACACACTCGCTAGACATCCTTCCATTATTGAGCAATATAGCATAGATACATGGACCTTAGAGAACAGACCATAGAGGCACAGACCGTAGAGAAATAGACCATAGAGAAATAGACCATAGAGAAAAAGAATATAGAGACAAAGTCCGTAGAGAAATATACCATAGAGACATAGGCCATAGACACATGGACCATAGAGAAATAGAATATAGATACATTGACCATAAAAATACAGATAATTGAGGTAAAGACCAGGCAGACGTAGAACATAGACATATAGAACACAGAGACATATACTTAAGAGACGTAGAACGTAAAGAATTCGACATAGAAACATAGACCACAGAGACGAAGACCATAGCTATAAACATAGGTCATGGAGAACTATAGGTCACAGAGAAATAAACCATAGAGATATTGACTCTAGAGATAGAGACTATAACATAAGTACAAATCACCACACTTTACTGGAAAAACGAACTATCAAGCCCCCTGTATCCCTTGTCCATCTGATGGCCTAAACGTGATACCTTTTCCAAGACATTTGTTGCAATTGTGACACTTGACAATGTTTGGTCGCACGACAAGTATATAAATTAAATGATATAATTGGGGAGTTACTGAACCTATACCAAATTATTTATCTATCAACAGTTCCAGACCCAAGGCCGGTCCTAAAGTCCTATGTCTCACTTTTGCTGGTCGAATTTTGACAAGCAAACGGATTACGTCATGCCATTTCTGTTGCGTATAGATCAATACAAACAATTGAATCTTTTTAAATGATAAACGTGTGTGATGTTTCTTAACTCCCTTGATAGTTCTTTAGTGAGGGATGAATCTAAATTCTAATTGATATCATTTTAATGAAAATACATGCGCCATTTGGCTTTCAATTAAACCAAAGTAATGTCTTTCATAACAATTAACATAAATGTGTGTCCTAACAAATAAACATACATATCTTTCATAACAAATAAACATACATATCTTTCATAACAAATAAACATACATATCTTTCATAACAAATAAACATACATATCTTTCATAACAAATAAACATACATATCTTTCATAACAAATAAACATACATATCTTTCATAACAAATAAACATACATATCTTTCATAACAAATAAACATACATATCTTTCATAACAAATAAACATACATATCTTTCATAACAAATAAACATACATATCTTTCATAACAAATAAACATACATATCTTTCATAACAAATAAACATACATATCTTTCATAACAAATAAACATACATATCTTTCATAACAATTAAACATACAATATATTTCCTAACAAATAAACATACATATCTTTCATAACAATTAAACATCAATATATTTCCTAACAACTAAACACCCATATCTTTCCTAGCAATTAAACACCCATGTCTGACTTAACATTTAAACACCCATGTTTGTCTTATCAATTACACATCCATGTCTTTCGTAACTCTAAATTTAATCGCACACAAATGTGGACGTGAAAAAAATCGATTTACTACCAATATATTAGAATTCTTTCATCTAGAGCAGGTGAAGAAAGCTAACGTCAGTACGCCAAGTCAATACCTGTTCATCTCTGTCTTGGGTGTAACACAGTGACAGTGACAATTATCTTAAAGTTCATGTATGTTTGACAAACAGTGACAATTATCTTAAAGTTCATGATGTATGTTTGACAAACTTAATGACAATGTCAACAGTCGGGGCCGAGTTGTCGTCAGATAAAAATAGATCCACGCGCCAACTTTACTCCATTAATAAGTATGTGTCTAGTTTCATCTCATTAATACCTAAATGTCTCGTTTCATCTCATTAATAACATGTCTCGTTTCATCTCATTAATAATTCAGTGTCTCGTTTCATCTCATTAATAATCAGTGTCTCGTTTCATCTCATTAATAATTCAGTGTCTCGTTTCATCTCATTAATAATTAGTGTCTCGTTTCATCTCATTAATAAGTGTCTCGTTTCATCTCATTAATAAGTAAGTGTCTCGTTTCATCTCATTAATAAGTGTCTCGTTTCATCTCATTAATAAGTAAGTGCCTCGTTTCATCTCATTAATAAGTATGTGTCTCGTTTCATCTCATTAATAACTAAATGTCTCGTTTCATCTCATTAAATTCAGTGTCTCGTTTCATCTCATTAATAAGTAAGTGTCTCGTTTCATCTCATTAATAAGTAGTCTCGTTTCATCTCATTAATAATTCAGTGTCTCGTTTCATCTCATAATAAGTAAGTGTCTCGTTTCATCTCATTAATAATAGTGCTCGTTTCATCTCATTATAAGTCAGTGTCTCGTTTCATCTCATTAATAAGTGTCTCGTTTCATCTCATTAATAAGTAAGTGCTCGTTTCATCTCATTAATAATTCAGTGTCTCGTTTCATCTCATTAATAACTAAATGTCTCGTTTCATCTCATTAAAACTAAATCGTCATTCATAATAATAGTGTCTCGTTTCATCTCATTAATAAGTATGTGTCTCGTTTCATCTCATTAATAAGTGTCTCGTTTCATCTCATTAATAAGTATGTGTCTCGTTTCATCTCATTAATAAGTGTCTCGTTTCATCTCATTAAGTAAGTGTCTCGTTTCATCTCATTAATAAGTGTCTCGTTTCATCTCATTAATAAGTAAGTGCCTCGTTTCATCTCATTAATAAGTATGTGTCTCGTTTCATCTCATTAATAAGTGTCTCGTTTCATCTCATTAATAAGTAAGTGCCTCGTTTCATCTCATTAATAAGTATGTGTCTCGTTTCATCTCATTAATAAGTATGTGTCTCGTTTCATCTCATTAATAAGTGTCTCGTTTCATCTCATTAATAAGTAAGTGTCTCGTTTCATCTCATTAATAAGTCAGTGTCTCGTTTCATCTCATTAATAAGTAAGTGTCTCTTTTCATCTCATTAATAAGTCAGTGTCTCGTTTCAATTCATTCGCACAAGAAGAAAAATTACTGAAAGAGATTTCAAGGCAAAGTTACTAGATCATCTTCATATCTGAATTTACTCGAACAGCTTTATATCTGAAGTTACTAGAACAGCTTTATATCTGAACTCACTGGAACAGCTTTATATCTGAACTTATTTAAACAGATTTACATGGCTATTACTGTAGAATATTTAATTGGTTAAAAAAATCTATAGTAACAAATTGTTAGTGACGTGGCCACAACAAATTTTGTTTGACCGATGTACAGCTTAAATTAGCACATCTGTGGACCATGACACTTACAGAAACAGAATTTCTGTAATAGATTTACAACAGCAAGTTGACAGCTGAAGTTTCTGTAATAGATTTACAACAGCGAGTTGACAGCTGAAGTTACTGTAATATATTTACAACAGCAAGTTGACAGCTGAAGTTACTGTAATAGAATTACAACAGCAAGTTGACAGCTGAAGTTACTGTAATAAATTTACAACAGCAAGTTGACAGCTGAAGTTACAGTAATAGATTTCAAACAGCAAGTTGACATTTAAAGTTACTGTAATAGATTTACAACAGCAAGTTGACAGCTGAAGTTACAGTAAGGAAATGAACAGCTGTATAGTACCTATAAAAGAATCACTGTGACATTTATCTTCCTATGATTACTGCAACAGTGACTTTGATTACTGCGACAGTTACTATGATTACTGCGACAGTTACTATGATTACTGCAACAGTTACTTTGATTACTGCGACAGTTACTATGATTACTGCGACAGTTACTATGATTACTGCGACAGTTACTATGATTACTACGACAGTTACTTTGATTACTGCGACAGTTACTATGATTACTGCGACAGTTACTATGATTACTGCCATAGTTACTATGATTACTGCGACAGTTACTATGATTACTGCGACAGTTACTATGATTACTGCGACAGTTACTATGATTACTGCGACAGTTACAATGATTACTGCGACAGTTACTATGATTACTGCGACAGTTACTATGATTACTGCGACAGTTACTATGATTACTTCGACAGTTGCTATGATTACTTCGACAGTTACTATGATTACTACGACAGTTACTATGATTACTGCGACAGTTACTATGATTACTGCGACAGTTACTATGATTACTTCGACAGTTGCTATGATTACTTCGACAGTTACTATGATTACTACGACAGTTACTATAATTACTACGACAGTTACTATGATTACTGCGACAGTTACTATGATTACTGCGACAGTTACTATGATTACTACGACAGTTACTATGATTACTGCGACAGTTACTATGATTACTGCGACAGTTGCTATGATTACTGCGACAGTTACTATGATTACTGCGACAGTTACTATGATTACTGCGACAGTTACTATGATTACTGCGACAGTTACTATGATTACTACGACAGTTACTTTGATTACTGCGACAGTTACTATGATTACTGCGACAGTTACTATGATTACTGCCATAGTTACTATGATTACTGCGACAGTTACTATGATTACTGCGACAGTTACTATGATTACTGCGACAGTTACTATGATTACTGCGACAGTTACAATGATTACTGCGACAGTTACTATGATTACTGCGACAGTTACTATGATTACTGCGACAGTTACTATGATTACTGCGACAGTTACTATGATTACTGCGACAGTTACTATGATTACTGCGACAGTTACTATGATTACTGCGACAGTTACTATGATTACTGCGACAGTTACTATGATTACTGCGACAGTTACTATGATTACTGCGACAGTTACTATGATTACTGCGACAGTTACTATGATTACTGCGACAGTTACTATGATTACTGCGACAGTTACTATGATTACTGCGACAGTTACTATGATTACTGCGACAGTTACTATGATTACTGCGACAGTTACTATGATTACTGCGACAGTTACTATGATTACTGCGACAGTTACTATGATTACTGCGACAGTTACTATGATTACTGCGACAGTTACTATGATTACTGCGACAGTTACTATGATTACTGCGACAGTTACTATGATTACTGCGACAGTTACTATGATTACTGCGACAGTTACTATGATTACTGCGACAGTTACTATGATTACTGCGACAGTTACTATGATTACTGCGACAGTTACTATGATTACTGCGACAGTTACTATGATTACTGCGACAGTTACTATGATTACTGCGACAGTTACTATGATTACTGCGACAGTTACTATGATTACTGCGACAGTTACTATGATTACTGCGACAGTTACTATGATTACTGCGACAGTTACTATGATTACTGCGACAGTTACTATGATTACTGCGACAGTTACTATGATTACTGCGACAGTTACTATGATTACTGCGACAGTTACTATGATTACTGCGACAGTTACTATGATTACTGCGACAGTTACTATGATTACTGCGACAGTTACTATGATTACTGCGACAGTTACTATGATTACTGCGACAGTTACTATGATTACTGCGACAGTTACTATGATTACTGCGACAGTTACTATGATTACTGCGACAGTTACTATGATTACTGCGACAGTTACTATGATTACTGCGACAGTTACTATGATTACTGCGACAGTTACTATGATTACTGCGACAGTTACTATGATTACTGCGACAGTTACTATGATTACTGCGACAGTTACTATGATTACTGCGACAGTTACTATGATTACTGCGACAGTTACTATGATTACTGCGACAGTTACTATGATTACTGCGACAGTTACTATGATTACTGCGACAGTTACTATGATTACTGCGACAGTTACTATGATTACTGCGACAGTTACTATGATTACTGCGACAGTTACTATGATTACTGCGACAGTTACTATGATTACTGCGACAGTTACTATGATTACTGCGACAGTTACTATGATTACTGCGACAGTTACTATGATTACTGCGACAGTTACTATGATTACTGCAACAGTTACTATGATTACTACGACAGTTACTATGATTACTGCGTCAGTTACTATGATTACTGCGACAGTTACTTTGATTACTACGACAGTTACTATGATTACTACGACAGTTACTATGATTACTGCGACAGTTACTTTGATTACTGCGACAGTTACTATGATTACTGCGACAGTTACTATGATTACTGTGACAGTTACTATGATTACTGTGACAGTTACTATGATTACTGCGACAGTTACTATGATTACTACGACAGTTACTATGATTACTGTGACAGTTACTATGATTACTGCGACAGTTACTATGATTACTGCGACAGTTACTATGATATTCTCTACCTCTTTGAATCCACTCAGTTGTGTTATGGTTAGATGCCATCTTGGATGTCATGTGGCACAATGTCATGTCAGATAAGTTGTCATGTTGATGGATGTCATTTATACGACGTTATTTAATACACTGTTAGGCGGCCAATGCCATGATGTATCTACTGTAAGACTTACACTGTCTTACACAGATCAATGGACCTAAAGCTCTGAGTTTATTTCCAGTGCGCGCTCAGTCCTCATCCCCCCCTTTTTCTCTCTCTCTCACCTTTACAAATGTCGTAGAATCGAACCGTTTAATTTCATGTTATTATTTCAGCAAGATCCCGCCCTGTTGTTCCATCTACTCGATCATTATTTACACCTAACTCCTAACCCCAAACAAAATCTTCAAACTGCGGGCACGTCGATGACTTCTAGTACAGTTTGATTTGAGCAGGCCACCCCGTTTAGAAGTGCAAAATTCAGAAAGTAAAACGCATTAATATTATTACTATTAACTTTTCAAAAGTAGTAAGTAATTCTTTCAAACCTATCTCCCGAGAACCTCTAACAGACGATGTCCTTTTTAAATCCCTTATATTAACGTCACCGCCGTCTCTCTCTGTCTCTCTCTCTGTCTGTCGTCATCTCATGGGCGGGCGGAAAAACAAAAGTCAAAAATGACCCACTTCCCGTAATCCGATCGAGCTGAAATTTGGCACACAGACCCGTCTCACCTAACAATGCATCGTATCAAAATTTCAGATCGATCGAACGTACCGTAATTAAATTAATGCATTTTTAGTTTATCCTTATATGAGGTATGTAATTCAAATTCACGGTTTGTTATTGTTTTTTTGCCACGTGAAAGTTTGAGCTGACGCATTGAGGCGACCCAACGAAGCGACGGGGTGCTTTTGTTTACATTTTACTTGTCACGCTGAGCTCGGTCAAGCGAATCGGTGACTAGACTTTTCCCCTCTCCCCCTCCCACCCACCCCTCCCCCCCCCCTAGGGTTATGAAGCAAACTCGAGTTAAGACAGATTCAGTCTGTAAATGTTTGAAAATAATCAATACTGTTAGTTATGTCTCATATATAAGGGATTTATAGTCAAAAACTTTGTTTTTACGGGTTTGTTTTATTAAATCCCTTATATTAACTTCACCGCCGTCTCTCTCTCTCTCTCTCTCTCTCTCTCTCTCTCTCTCTCTCTCTCTCTCTCTCTCTCTCTCTCTCTGTCTGTCGTCATCTCATGGGCGGGCGGAAAAACAAAAGTAAAAAATGACCCACTTCCCGTGATCCGATCAGGCTGAAATTTGGCACACGGGCCCGTCTGACCTAACAATGCATCGTATCAAAATTTCAGATCGATCGAACGCACCGTAATTAAATTAATGCATTTTTAGTTTATCCTTATATGAGGTATGTAATTCAAATTCACGGTTTGTTATTGTTTTTTTCTTCCACTTCCACGTGAGATTTTGAGTTGACGCCGACCGTCGTGCCGACACCCCCTCACGTCCCACCTCCCGTTATTAAAGACAAGGGACATCACTGTGTGTCCTTCTGTAAATTTTTGTAGAGTTGGAACATAATCAATATTATAGTCAAAAACTTTGTTTTGACGGGTTAGTTTTTAAATCCCTTATATTAACTTCGCGGCCGTCTCTCTCTGTCTCTCTCTCATCATCTCATGGGCTCGGCGGGCGGAAAAACAGAAGTCGAAAATGACCCATTTCCAATGATCCGATCGAACTGAAATTTGGCACACGGACCCGTCTTACCTAACAATGCATCGTATCAAAATTTCAGATCGATCGAACGTACCGTAATTAAATTAATGCATTTTTAGTTTATCCTTATATGAGGTATGTAATTTAAATTCACGATTTGTTATTGTTTTTTTGCCACGTGAAAGTTTGAGCATTGAGGCGACCCAACGAAACGACGGTGCGCTTTTGTTTACATTTTACGTGTCACTCTGAGCTCGGTCAAGCGAATCGGTGACCAGACTTTTCCCCTCTCCCCCTCCCACCCACCCCTCCCCCCCTAGGGTTATGAAGCAAACTTGTGTTAAGACAGATTCAGTCTGTAAATGTTTGAAAATAATCAATACTGTTAGTTATGTCTCATATATAAGGGATTTATAGTCAAAAACTTTGTTTTTACGGGTTTGTTTTATTTAAATCCCTTATATTAACTTCACCGGCGTCTCTCTCTCTCTCTCTCTGTCTTGGGCTCGGCGGGCGGGCGGGCGGAAAAACAGAAGTCAAAAATGACCCACTTCCCATGATCCGATCAAACTGAAATTTGGCACACGGACCCGTCTAACCTAACAATGCATCGTATCAAAATTTCAGATCGATCGAACGTACCGTAATTAAATTAGAGCATTTTTAGTTTATCCTTATATGAGGTATGTAATTCAAAATTCACTGTTTGTTATTGTTTTTTTTCTGCCAGTTCCACGTGAGTTTGAGTTGACGCCGACCGTCGTGTTGACGCCGACCGTCGTGCCGACACCCCCTCACATCCCACCCCCATTTATTAAAGACAAGGGACATCACTCGGTGTCAGTCTGTAAATGTTTGAAAATAATCAATACTGTTAGTTATGTCTCATATATAAGGGATTTATAGTCAAAAACTTTGTTTTTACGGGTTTGTTTTTTAAATCCCTTATATTAACTTCACCGCCGTCTCTGTCTGTCTCTCTGTCTGTCGTCATCTCATGGGCGGGCGGGCGGAAAAACAAAAGTCGACAATGACCCACTTCCCGTGATCCGATCGAGCTGAAATTTGGCACACGGACCCGTCTAACCTAACAATGCATTGTATCAAAATTTCAGATCGATCGAACGTACGTGTAATTAAATTAATGCATATTTTAGTTTATCCTTATATGAGGTATGTAATTCAAAATCACGGTTTGTTATGTTTTTTTCCCACGTGAAAGTTTGAGTTGAAGCTTAGACGTCGACCGTCGTGCCGACACCCCCTCACGACCCATCGCCCCTTAAAAGACAGGGGACATCACTCTGTGTCAGTCTGTAAATATTTGTGGCGTTGGAACATAATCAATACTTATAATTATGACTCAAATATAAGGGATTTATAGTAGAAAACTTTGTTTTTACGGGTTTGTTTTTATTAAATCCCTTATATTAACTTCGCGGCCGTCTCATCATCTCATCATCTCATGGGCTGGGCGGGCGGAAAAACAAAAGTCAAAAATGACCCACTTTCAGTGATCCGATCGAGCTGAAATTTGGCACACGGACCCATCTCACCTAAAAATGTATCGTATTAAAATTTCAGATCGATCGATTGTACCGTAACTAAATTAATGCATTTTTAGTTTTTCCTTATATAACGTATGTAATTCAAATTCACGGTTTGTTATTGTTTTTTTCTTCCACTTCCACGTGAGTTTGAGTTGACGCCGACCGTCATGCCGACATCCCCTCACATCCCACCCCCATTTATTAAAGACAAGGGACATCACTCGGTGTCACTCTGTCAATGTTTGTAGCGTTTGAAAATAATCAATACTGTTAGTTATGTCTCATATATAAGGGATTTATAGTCAAAAACTTTGTTTTTACGGGTTTGTTTTTTTTACCACGTTTTTATTAACTCGCTTTCGTTGGGCATTGTTTGATTGTCCAAGATTTTTTCAAATCTGCCAACGTAAAATTGAACCACTTCTGATGGTCCTAGAGATCTGAAAATTTTTCCACAGATAGATCTTGGATGACAATGCATTGTATCAAAATTTCAGATCGATCAAATGTACCGTTATTAATTTATTGAACTTTTAAGTTTATCTATAGTCTATATAAAAGCATCTGTACCGTCGGCTTTTGTTAACATCCGTGAGTTCGCCCCGTGACCACATCACAATGTTTTTAAAACGTTGGGCGGGCGCTTGTGAGGTGTTTGGTAAAATAAATAGAGGTAAAAAAATATTTTAAAAAAACAGGTTGTTATAAGTGGACTAAAAAGAATAAAATAAAAAGAAGTTAAAAAAAGATTTTTAAAAACCACGTTTTTATAAGCGGACTAAAAAGAAGAAAATAATTTAAAACTTGTAAGTTCAAGTACTTTCATTTAATATGACTAAAAACGTGGGGCGGGTGTTTGGTAAAAAAATTAAAGATTTCTAATTTAGAAGGCAAAAGAGAGATCTATAAGCGAGAGTATGAGTGAGCTGCATATGTTAAACCTCATAAGCGCCCGTCCCACGTTTTTAGTCATATGGGTGGGTGTTTGATATAAAAATTAAAGATTTCTAATTTAGAAGGCAAAAGAGAGATCTATAAGTGAGAGAATGAGTGAACCGCATATGTTAAACCTCATAAGCGCCCGCCCCACGTTTTAAGTCCGCTTATAAAAACGTGGTTTTTAAAAATCTTTTTTTTACTTCTATTTATTTCTATTTAGAATCTAGGTCAGTAATGTGATGTGTCATTTCTTTAGAATGTCATCTTTTTAAATGTCATCTTTAGAATGTCATCTTTATAATGTCATCTTTAGAATGTCATCATTAGAATGTCATCTTTAGAATGTCCTCTTTTGAATGTCATCTTTTGCGTGACACAATCATGTTCTCTAAACCATATTTTCTTGAACACTGCCCCTACCACCCCGTTCCCCTCCCCCTATAAATGTTCCACCAACAGTTTGGGTCCGAGAGTTTCGATGTTAACACAGTTTCCTTTTGTCATGTCCTTGAGATGGGAGGATGGGAGGGGGGATTGCGGGTGGGGGGCTAAGGGCGGCTCTTTTTAAGGAAATTCAATCTGGATAATCTCCATGTTGTGATGTTATTACTAGGGGAGCCCCACTCCCCCCGTGTGCCCGAAACAAATTATGTTAGCATTGGGTCGTCTGCTAGCTGGCCAGGCCATCATCACGCTGACATTATGTCTAATTACTGCGGTTAGAGCAGGACCAGGTACTAGATCATTGAGACCACGATTTGATGGGATCAATGGGGAGGTGGGGAAACACAACGGTGGGGTCGACTAGAATACTGGGGGGGGAATAAGGATCGGTTGGGGGGGGGTTGATTGGAAAGGTGGGAAAACATAGGGATGGGGTCGACCGGGAAAGTGGGAAGCATAAGGATAGGTCAAGTGGAATGGTGGGGTATTCCGTGGATTGGCTCGATTGGAAAGTTGGGAAACAGAAAGGTCTGGGGTGGAGGAGTAAACTAAAGGATGAAGTCGTCTAGTAAAGGATGGGGGGTCGTTTTTAGCAAGGGTCAAGCGAATGGCCGCATCTGTTAAGGGTGGATTTACTCCAGGATGAGGACAAATGAAGATTAGTTGAAATCTTCGAGCCGGATTTTAAGGAAGCACGTGAAAGAGCTGTCATTGGTAGAATGATGGTCACATGTTCTTTATAGGATGACTTATAGCTGCCAACACTGATGGGTTGTATGATGGCACGATGACTCATAGCTGCCAACACTGATGGGTTGTATGATGGCTGATGACTCATAGCTGCCAACACTGATGGGTTGTATGATGGCACGATGACTCATAGCTGCCAACACTGATGGGTTGTATGATGGCACGATGTTGTTGTCTACAACAAAGGTTCTCATTCTATATCATCAATGAGGGCCTCCAAGAACTGTCTCATGGAGCAAACCTCTCTCTAGTGGTCTATCACTCCTTATTGAAGCAAACCTCTCTCTAGTGGTCTATCTTTCCGGATTTCTCTCTCTCTCTCTCTCTCTCTCTCTCTCTCTCTCTCTCTCTCTCTCTCTCTCTCTCTCAAGCACACACACACACACACACACACACACACTATCTTGACCATAAAGTATTTTTATTGTGAAATGTTTAATACAAGCCACTTCATTCACATCTTATGTTTCCCAGCCCCCATCAACTAACCCTCAACTAGAATGGTTCCCTTTTCATCCTAAAGTCTCGTATTTATACTCCCAACATCCTCCACCGCCTCCCATATAAAATGTTCCATACAGCCTCTCTGTCTCCCATACGAACTGCCTTCGTCTCCCCCTTTGATGCATTCTCGTTTTAATTCAATTTTTCCAATACCAAATCTGTCCCGGTCTCCCGCCGAGGGCGAAAATGCCAATAGTACACGGTGCTGCTCCGACCAACTCACAATCGATCGTATTCAACTGCAAAACTTTACGCCTGCATTACCCAAGCTCCAGTTTTAACGAATCAAATTAAGTATAATCGCTAAAAATCTAGTTAGTTCAGCCCTCCATGTTTGTGATTCTGGCGTTAACCTCGGGTACAGGTAGCATCTCACTCCACGCTGTTTATTGACGAGACGTTTTCAATATTTGTTGAACGAATTCAGGAGTGTCATCTTAAGTTCAGGATCTCGTCTGCGCATGAGTCGTGGGTGTCCTTCACCCCTGACTTTTGCCGATGCTCAACTCTAATACAGTCCTGACGTTGCGGTAGGTAACACAAATGTCTAGAATATCACGACGAAATGTATGAATGTGTTGACGTAATGTTAAACTCGGTTTATAATAACATGGCATTGTAAAGACGATATGACAGAATGCACAAATGATCAGCGCCTGACAATCTTCAGTCAAAGAAAAAACTAAACGTTGTATTCCGTGTTTATAACGGTATGTACAAGGTAACTAAATTTAGTTTTTGCTTTCATAAATGCGATTCTTCATTTCATTGGTAGTTGGGAGATGACGTCACCTGAAGAATGTGTGGAGATTGACCACAAGGCATTAATGATCAAACAAGACATTGTATCATTGAACTAACCATCAAACAAGACCTTGTGTCACTGACCTAACCATCAAACAAGACATTGTGTCACTGACCTAAACATCAAACAAGACATTGTTTCACTGACCTAACCATCAAACAAGACATTGTATCATTGACCTAACCATCACACAAGACATTGTATCACTGACCTAACCATCATACAATACATTGTATCATTGGCCTAAACACCAAACAGGAAATTGTGACCTAACCATCATACAAGACAATGCAATACCATCATAAAAGACATTAAGCAACTGACCAAACCACCATATAATACATTGAGCTACTGACCTAACCACCATATAATACATTGAGCTACTGACCTAACCACCATATAATACATTGAGCTACTGACCTAACCACCATATAATACATTGAGCTACTGACCTAACCACCATATAATACATTGAGCTACTGACCTAACCACCATATACTACATTGAGCTACTGACCTAACCACCATATAATACATTGAGCTACTGACCTAACCACCATATAATACATTGAGCTACTGACCTAACCACGATATAATACATTGAGCTACTGACCTAACCACCAAATAATACATTGAGCAACTGACATAACCACCATATAATACATTGAGCTACTGACATAACCACCATATAATACATTGAGCAACTGACATAACCACCATATAATACATTGAGCTACTGACATAACCACCATATAATACATTGAGCAACTGACATAACCACCATATAATACATTGAGCTACTGACATAACCACCATATAATACATTGAGCTACTGACCTAACCACCATATAATACATTGAGCAACTGACATAACCACCATATAATACATTGAGCTACTGACATAACTATCATACAAGACCTAATCGTCATACAAAGCATTTGCACCTGAGTTTTCAATACAAAAACGGACTGCTTTGAATTGCAAATGGAGTTTTTGAATGTAAGACTTGGTCATAAGGTGATGAAAATTTAATGTGATGTTATTTACGACTACTTAAGTATCATCTAATGAGCTCATTCCGAGGGCTGAAAGGTTTTGAGAAAAAAATGATTTTTTAATATTTTATTTTAACTTTTTTTCAGTCAAGGAAACAAAAGAGATCTTTTTTTTTATTTCCTTTTTTTTTGGTTAATAATTAATAACAATAAAATTGTATCTTTTAAATGATTTATTTAAGGTTCTGTTTTTCAACCAACGCCATGAGGCTAAAAATCCTTTATATAATCATTCAAGTTCAAATTCGTGCACATAATTATATGTGTGGAGTTGAGCGGGGGACGTGTGGAGATTGACCAAGCTGAGTGAGGGATGTGTGGAGATTGACCAAGCTGAGTGAGGGATGTGTGGAGATTGAAAAAGCTGAGTGAGGGATGTGTGGAGATTGAAAATGCTGAGTGAGGGATGTGTGGAGATTGACCAAGCTGAGTGAGGGATGTGTGGAGATTGAAAAAGCTGAGTGAGGGATGTGTGGAGATTGAAAAAGCTGAGTGAGGGATGTGTGGAGATTGAAAATGCTGAGTGAGGGATGTGTGGAGATTGACCAAGCTGAGTGAGGGATGTGTGGAGATTGAAAAAGCTGAGTGAGGGATGTGTGGAGATTGACCAAGCTGAGTGAGGGATGTGTGGAGATTGACCAAGGTGAGTGAGGAATGTGTGGAGATTGACCAAGGTGAGTGAGGAATGTGTGGAGATTTACCAAGGTGAGTGAGGAATGTGTGGAGATTGATAAATACTTAGATGAATTACAGAAATTGTAAATTAATTGCAGTATGACAAGAAAATTGACAAAGAAAATTGTGAACAAGAGTATAAAATAAAAAAGTGAGGGGGGATACAAATAAATACAAACTACTTCATTAGTCTTCATTCATGGGAAACAGTTATTCCAAACTAAAGAAGCAAACTACTACATTAGTCTTCATTCATGGGAAACAGTTATTCCAAACTAAAGATGCAAACTACATGTACTTGAAGTAATCATATTTTTTTAAAAATAGAATCCAACAATTAATAAAATAACTTTATTAATCCAACTAAACTTTGTCTTTATAAAAAGAACATTTTACAAATTTCATAAGAACATGAAACTAAAATACTACCTTAAATTGGTCAGAACTACACTAGAATATTCACCTTCTGTATGGGACCCACCTTCCTACACTACAGTTGCGTAGCTAGGGGTGGGGGTCCAATTTCAAAAGTCCCCCAGGCCCCCACTTGAGGTGGGCCCCAAAGGAGTGTCTGAATTTTTTTTTACATTAAATATTACGCCATTGTCATGTATGCAGGGCCCTCCAAAAAGGCCAAGCCCCCAAATCTCTTCAAATCCCTAGCTACGCCACTGCCTATGTTAGAGCAAATTCATAAAAAGAGCTGAATGATTCATTGTTGATAAATGTTTACAACTGACAAGAGTAAATCTAAGAGTTAAATTACTAAACATATAAACACTAAAGGAAAGAAGAACAAATAGATTAAGTAGTAATAATACATGAGTCATCATCAATATATATAATTTGCTATTGTATGTCCGTCCCGTCCGTGACTCTATGCGAGGTAACTCTCTATTTTATTTTTAAAATGAAAATATAGAAGTAAAATATATTTTAAAATGTAGGTCTCGAGATTAACAGAGCGTGTTTCTTGCCATTAAAATATTGTGACGTGACGTCATTATTTGAGCTTATATTAATGTGTGAAAAGGGAACGAAGTAAAAAGAGCCATGGTTTATTTGATGCAATAATTTTTTTTTAAATTTATTTACTAAAGGTCCGTTTTTGTGTATGCCTGCCTGTCAGTATTATGTACGTAATTATATCATTATTATTAATGAAACTTATATAGCGCGCAGCCTAAGCTTGGAAGTTTTCTCATTACACATATATTCGTATATATAATCAATATACATAATTCCCGTTGTCTCTATGGATGTAATGCTGTTAGGTGGCGCTGCGATCGATTTTGCTTTATAGTGCTACTAATTTTAGAAAACAGCGCACCAAATTACTGCACCAAAAATAACACTTTTCGAACGTTCCGCGTAAAATTGTTCAATATGATAATAAATAAAATATTTTAAAAATCTTTTTTTTTAGAACGACACGCTTTTATTTACATATAGAAAGTGCACTAAAAAGAAGAAAATAAAAATTCTCAATCCGTGTACCTATCGGCTGCACATAAAAGCGTGGGGCGCCCATCACAACTCATTTCTTTTTGCAACTACTCTTTTGCATATACATTTTTTTTTCTAATTAATATAATAGTAGCATGTATATGATCAAAGTTGTGAAACTTTTAATGTTTATTAATATTCATATAAATTTGTATTTATGTTTCGCAGTCTTTTACATGATAGCGAGTTGTGATTAGGGCCCCACGCTTTTATGTGTAGTTCACGGATTGAAAATTTTTATTTTCTTCTTTTTAGTGCACTTTCTATGTGTAAATACAAGCATGTCGTTTTTAAAAAAAATAATTTTTTATATATATTATTTTCTACTTTTTAGTATCAAAATTTTTTTAACCGATTTTCGACCTTATCAATTCAATTTATTACGTTAAACTTCATTGTCAATATCTTAAATGTGATTAAAAAGAGATTATTAATTACAAATTTATGTAATAAAAAAAGTTTCCCCCAACTGAAAATTGAACCCCGCACCTCCAGGTCAGCTCTATTACACTATCGCTAAAAAATTGACCACCAATTTCTGACAAATTCTGACATCAACACATAGAAATTGCGTGTATCCCTCTAGGGCGAATTGTGGTGTGGTTCATTGGGTGAGCGATAATATAGTACTAAAAACTAAAAATGCATTCATTTAATTACGGTACATTCGATCGATCTGAAATTTTGATACAATGCATTGTCATCCACGATGTATCTGTGGTAAAATTTTGAGATCTCTAGGACCACCAAAAGTGGCGTAATTTTACGTTACAAGATTAGACGGATACAACATACAACATACAAACAGTGTGACTTAAATAAAAGCGTGTAATGAATCAAAAATAAATTAAATAAAAGAAAGTTCTGTATTACGGTATTTTTTAATTTGATGTGTATTTATTTTAAAAACTTCCGTCATTTTTGACGGGTGATACACTAGTATCAATATACATAATTCCCGATGTCTGTATGGATGTACTGCTGTTAGGTGGCGCTGCGGTTGATTTTGTAAGGAAATAAATTAATAAAATAAAAATAAATAAAATAAATGAAAGTTCTGTATTACGTTATTTTTTAATCTGATGTGTATTTATTTTGAAAACTTCCTTCATTTTTGACGGGTGATACACTAGTCAAAATATATAATTTGCTATGTATGTCCGTTCGTAAAGCTAGATTTTAGAAAGCGCGCCACTAAAAAAAAGCCTTGCAAATAATTACTGCACCAAAAATAAATCTTATCGAACGTCCGCACAAAATTGTTCAATATGGAAATGTGATTTATTTTTTCTCTCTTTGTCTCTACATTTTCTAATTATTTACTGTACGGCTTTCAGGCTAAAAATTACAAAAACTGAAATATATTTACTTTGAAAACTTCCGTCATTTTTAACTAGTAAAATTATATTTTAACATTCAACGAAACATAAACAACACTCAGATAGAAATAAGGATATGTACACTTCTTTATACATTCGCAAGATCAAACACATACAAATTATCGCTCTTCCCGTCATGAATTCGGAGTGCAATGTGTAATTTTAACAATCCAGGTAAACCAACACACAATCAACATACACAAATGTAAGACTAGACACAAACCATGAATAAGCATTGGACGCAATAACCTTCTGTGTGGAAGGCGCGTCTGTAATCTATAAGTTAAGATAATTGCACAATGAGACAGAAAAAAATTACAATAATCAGTAAACCACTGGTACTTTCAATTCTCCTCAAACAGAAGCGAGAGAATCGACCAACAATAGACTTGAGCCTCGTTTTCGTCTGGCCAAAAGCGGAATCAAAAAGCCTCTCGGAGAATTTTGTTATTTTTGTTTTAAATCTTTTTTTTGGGTTCTTCCTTAAAAGACTATTTCTCTTAAGAAAACAGAAGGTGGCTAAAAGACTTTTAATTTAAAAACATCTTAAACCATTTGCAAGGTGGCCCTATAGCTATTAATAGCTAACAACCCAGCTATATATGGCTGGATTAATAGGTGAATAGAAAATGTTTGATTTGAATACGTTAGGTGTAAATGGTAAGAATGCTGGAATCGCTAATTGAAAGAGAAATTAAAATAGAGGAAGCTAGAGAAAGCTTGAGTTATAAGGGAACAGTCAAACAGGCATACAAAATGGGACCGTCTACTGACAGACAACATGTGAGCCGTCTAATGACAGTCAACATGTGACCATTTATTGTCAGACAACATGGGGCCGTCTATTGACAGACAACATGGGACCACATATTGACAGACAACGTGAGACCGTCTATTGACAGACATGTGACCATCTATTGACAGACAATATGGGACTGCCATATCCTTTCATGTCACTTTGTATTTCTATTATTTGTTGTAGGCGTCTGTTGGTGAGACAACTGATACGCGACACCATTCTCCAGTATCCAAAATAAACAATAGGCGCCCCCTTTTTAGATGGGTGAGGTATGTGGTATGTTATTAATAACCACGGGGAAGTAGGTGTTTTAAGTATGTCTGAAAACAGAGTTGGTATCAGATAGAGGAAATACCTGGTCTATTCTGGAGTATTCTAGAAGCACGTTTGTTTTTAGATAGGACATTATTCAATACAAAAGGTAGGAAATTATATTAATTGATACAATACGTAGGATTATTGCAGGACTTAATTACCACATACAGGTTAGGAAAAGGGAAATAATATCTTTCAAATTTTTGACGTAAACTTTTTTTTTGTATTTATAAAATTTACTTAATTTTACCCTTCCATATTTGATAAGTTTTGACCGTTCAGTTAAATATCAAATATTAAGCGTGGATAACACTGGATGTATCCATGCTGTAAGGATATATATAAAAAGATAAGACATCGTTCTTGTCACTGTTATGTTGTTCTTCATTCATTGACATTTAGTACACGAGGACAAATGAACTGTGTGATATATAATGCCGGCAGTGTTATCGGCACGTGTGTATCTCCTGTTTGTTTCTCATGTTTGTCTTTCATGTTTGTATGTTAAGTATGTATTTTAACTATGTATTTCATGTTTATATTTCGTGTTTGTATATCGTGTTTAAATCTCATGCATTTATTTCAGCCTCGTTTATCATGTTTTTATTTCATTTCTGCATGTCATGTTGTAATGTTCATAATTTGTTGTCTTTATTTCATTTTTTTATTTGATGTTCGTCATTCATGTTTGTATTTCAAGTTGTTTGATCTAAGAGAATGAAAACAATACTACACATAATGTCGTTCTTGTATAATTCTTGAACCGGGAAGATTGTGTGAGGTTAACTCTTTAAATCCCGCGTGCAGTCGTGACTATTAATGACGTGATTTCCAGCAGTTGACAACTCGATACATCAAATATTGGCATCGATCTACTCTTACCCAACAATAACACAACAATTTTCCCTACAGCACCAGAAACAAGTGCAGATATTAACTCCCATGAGATTATAAGGTCAATCGACTTCTTGTGTTAGGACCAAGAGAAGATAATTTTTTTAGATTGTCTGTCACCTGTTTTTACCCGACTGTGTTAGTATCTGTCCAATTATCACCCCTTATCTTGAGGGGCCCCTAGGGGCTTACGGCCAACTTCAACCGCCGTTACGCTCCATTGAGCAGCAGCGGAGATGTTTTATTACACGACCACAACCACCTATTGTTGGGTATAAGGTGATATGTTTTCAATCAACTAAATTTGGGTTCAAAACTATCCATTGTTTATATATATATATATATCTTGGGGCTGCGGAAAATAACGATTAATTTCTCTATTAATCGTTTAAAAAATTTAACGATTAAATTTTTTTTAACGATTAATCAACCCACCACTTACTGAAAGTAAAAAAGTAAAATATTTCGGCTGATAAATATAAATTAATTTCCGGACGATTACACAAACATTTTCGTTTTAAACTATTGACTGACTTGACTGTTCAAAATGTTGATAAAGGTTATGTGTCCATTGAGAGAAATCGTTTGCCTACCATGCAATGTTCCCTCTAAGTCTAAGCTTCGTTGGTCCGTGTGCAAAGTAAAAAAAAACAACCTCGTGTGCAAAGTTGCACAACGTTCACTTTTTGTGCAATATTTTACTAAATTTGCTGCGCGGCGATTCTAAACTCCTGCGTGGCGTCGGTCAAATATATGCGCAGCCGCGCTGCTTAAAGAGAACATTGCTACCATGGTTCTAACACTTCGCTTACATATCAACTGCAAACCAAAGATCCACTACAGTATCGGAAACTTTAGTTGAGACAATCTTAAGCTATGTGAACGATTTGTCAGCGCGGCTGGTTATATTGTCGATAAGACCCGCTCATTACTTGAACCATATAATGTCAATACACTTGTCTGTTTGTGTTGTTGGTTAAAAGATGTCATATGAAGAAGACATTCCAGTGTTATTTCGATTTTCGACAAGTATGTTTAAAAAATGTCACTTATGACACCAAAAATATCAATTTTTGAATTTAATCGAAATTAACGATTAATTAATCGTTAATTTTTCAGAAATTAACGATTAAATTTAAATTAATCGTTAACAGCCCTAATATATATATATATATATATATATTAGTAACTAACATCCAAAATAAATCCATTTTGTTACTTTAAGTTGTCATTTTAGGGATACATATGACGTCTGTAGTGTGTCATCGGCTGTCTTCTGTAGTTGCAACAAACCTGGAACACCAGTTCGGGTTTGTTTTGTCATAATTCTAATTGAAACAACAAACAAGTAGAATCCAATAATGTTGAGCGTGTGCTGGGGAAAAAAAACACATCAAAATCTCGGTCTCGCTTAAACTAATATCTATTGTTATTCGAAACACATTTACATTACACGCTCGCAAAATCACGCACCAAAGAACACACACCAACGCTTATAAACACGTAAACAAACACACACACATACACATAAACATACACGCCAACACATACACACACGCAATAAACACACTGACATATACACGCAACAAACTAACACAAACTGACCAAAAATAAACACTAAACCTTATTTAGGAGTTGATATTGTGTCTGTTTATGTAATTGCCTTATTTAGGAGTTAATAAACAGTGTGTTTATATACCTATTTACCTTATTTAGGAGTTAATAAACAGTGTGTTTATATACCTATTTACCTTATTTAGGAGTTAATAAACAGTGTGTTTATATACCTATTTACCTTATTTAGGAGTTAATAAACAGTGTGTTTATATACCTATTTACCTTATTTAGGAGTTAATAAACAGTGTGTTTATATACCTGTTTACTACCCCATGCCTCACCCACCTCACAGTGTACTATCCTCCGTCCATGTTAGTAGTCTGCGTATCCTCTTACAGGCCTTCATAAACTATTGGATAATGTTGGATTAACGTGGCACAAAGGGATAACTAATAAGAATGTGACCTACAAAAGTATTACTCCATTACCATCACAACACTTTTATCCCGTTAACATCACTGCAATATTAACACATTTACATCACTACAATATTATCACATTAACATCTTTACACCAATACCCCATTAACATCACTACTGTATTACCCCAATAACGTGATTACTATATTTACTAATTAACATAACTATAATATTACCCACGTAAACATTACTATAATATTACCCCGTAAACATTACTATAATATTACCCCATTAACATCACTACAGTATTACCCCATTAAAATCACTACTATATTACCCCATTAACATCACTACTATATTACCCAATTAACATCACTACTATATTACCCTATTAACATCACTACAATATTACACCATTAACATCACTACTATATTACACCATTAACATCACTACTATATTACCCCATTAACAACATTACAATATTACCCCATTAACATCACTACAATATTACACCATTAACATCACTACAATATTACCCCATTAACATCACTACAATATTACACCATTAACATCACTACTATATTACCCAATTAACATCACTACTATATTACCCCATTAACATCACTACAATATTACACCATTAACATCACTACTATATTACCCCATTAACAACATTACAATATTACCCCATTAACATCACTACAATATTACACCATTAACATCACTACTATATTACCCCATTAAAATCACTACTATATTACCCCATTAACATCATACAATATTACACCCATTAACATCACTACTATATTACCCCATTAACATCACTACTATATTACCCCATTAACATCACTACTATATTACCCCATTAACATTACTATAATATTACCCCGTAAACATCACTATAATATTACCCCATTAACATCAATATAAAAGTATCTCATTAATATGACTATAATAATATCCCGCATTTCCATCTATTCAATAACATCTCTACAACCTCAGTACAGCATCTTATCTCTACAACTTCAGTACAGCATCTTATCACTACAACCTCAGTACAGCATCTTATCTCTACAACCTCAGTACAGCATCTTATCTCTACAACCTCGGTACAGCATCTTATCTCTACAACCTCGGTACATCATCTTATCACTACAACCTCAGTACATCATCTTATCTCTACAACCTCAGTACAGCATCTTATCTCTACAACCTCAGTACAGCATCTTATCTCTACAACCTCAGTACAGCATCTTATCACTACAACCTCAGTACAGCATCTTATCTCTACAACCTCAGTACAGCATCTTATCACTACAACCTCAGTACAGCATCTTATCTCTACAACCTCAGTACAGCATCTTATCTCTACAACCTCGGTACATGCATCTTATCACTACAACCTCGGTACAGCATCTTATCACTACAACCTCAGTACAGCATCTTATCTCTACAACCTCAGTACAGCATCTTATCTCTACAACCTTGGTACATGCATCTTATCACTACAACCTCGGTACAGCATCTTATCACTACAACCTCAGTACAGCATCTTATCTCTACAACCTCGATACAGCATCTTATCACTACAACCTCAGTACAGCATCTTATCTCTACAACCTCAGTACAGCATCTTATCTCTACAACCTCAGTACATCATCATATCTCTACAACCTCGGTACAACATCTTATCACTACACCACAGTACAGCATCTTATCGCTACAACCTCAGTACAGCATCTTATCTCTACAGCCTCAGTACAGCATCTTATCTCTACAACCTCAGTACAGCATCTTATCACTACAACCTCAGTACAGCATCTTATCTCTACAGCCTCAGTACAGCATCTTATCTCTACAACCTCAGTACAGCATCTTATCTCTACAGCCTCAGTACAGCATCTTATCTCTACAACCTCAGTACATCATCTTATCTCTACAGCCTCAGTACAGCATCTTATCTCTACAGCCTCAGTACAGCATCTTATCTCTACAGCCTCAGTACAGCATCTTATCACTACAATATAATCTACTTTTCTTTCCCCTCCACAAACATGGGATTTCATCTCTTGTACTGTCTATCTTCTTTGAGTAAAGTAGTTCTATTGAGAGATGCAAGGGAAAGGTATAACAATGAGAATGTAAGAGTACATCAGATGTGCTTGTCTATCTGCCTAGAGTAGTTCAATGGAGAGATGTTAGGTATAACATGGAGAATGTTAGGTATAACATGGAGAATGTTAGGTATAACATGGAGAATGTTAGGTATAACATGGAGAATGTTAGGTATAACATGGAGAATGTTAGGTATAACATCAGATGGGGATATGGCGGATTAAGGGGGGGGGCTGAACGGGCTAAAGCCAGGGGCCCCCGATGATTAAGGGCCCCCAAATTTAGTATATTTTATAAGAAAGATGGACAAATTTTTGCATGAATTCCGGAAAAATATCATAAATTAAATAAATTAATTTTTAAAAAACTGATTTTATAGGCTCACTAAGAGAAATATTAAAGATTATTGTTTATATTTTTAAACTTGACTATTTTCATCAGGCGCGTGTGGTTTTGAGGTAGAAAGTCGCCCTGCTATGCAAACGGTCACGCAATCGATTCCCGGCGTGGGCACACATTTTTTTTAAAAAATTGTATTTTTACACTTAATTTAGGATACCGGCAAACAGTTATTTCTTCGTATTCCATTTTTTCATGAATAATCTTGGGCTGGGAAGGCCGATCCCGTAGTACAGACAAAGTATGTTAAAGGAACCGATGACATATTTAGTTACAAGTTACAGTCTTATATTAGATGCTAGCAATCATTTTATTTAAAGGGACGCTGGCTGGATAGGGCCCCAGTTTGAATTGCAGCCAGGGGCCCCGTGCAGTCTTAATCCGCCCCTTTTTCCACTAATACCTGTCTTTTGATCAACTTCAAAATCAGCTTGTGTTTATTTATGTTTTTCATGGAATCCATCATTAAATATTACACGTATTAAAATGTGTATCCTAAAGAATGTTGCACACTTGATAATTGTTTTGCCCACGTGGTATAGTTATTTTTTGTCTCTGCACAATGTTTTTTTTAATAGTTGCATTTCTCAGAGTCACGTTATTGATATACCTCAGTTGAAAAACTTTCAAAGAACTCCTGGATTATTTTTTTGTTTTTTTGTTGGAACCTCAAAAACCTTAGGGGCCGTCCATAAAGTACGCCATGCTCCAGAGGGGGGGTGTAAGAAAGTGTGACAGTTTGTGACAGGGGTAAGGGGGGCGTCCGGCTATGTGTGACGTCACGCTGTTTTGTATTAAATTTTAATTATTTTGTTAATATAAAAAAATTGTTTCAAAGTGTGACGTAATTAAAGGGGGGGGGGTGGGTCCAAGATTTGTGACAGTTTGTGAGAGGGGGGAGTGGGGAGTTTTAAAAATGGCCAAACATAGCGTGACGTACTTTATGGACGGCCCCTTATTGGAGCCCGAATGTGAACACCTATATTACATAATGATATCACATTACATGACCTTTTCAATATGGAGCTCTTCTTTTCTGGTTCTCTTTGCGAGAGTAAGTTGAGGGGAAACCCGAAGACCCCAAAAATTATGTATTTAAATACCAGGCAACGAAATCTGAATTCATCAGACAATTAAGCAGTTTTCTTTTTCTCTGCATAACATTGCCAGGTTTAATATATTGTGTCTGTATTAGGCTGTACTCGACGGTTATAGTGTGTCTGTATTCGGCTGTACTCTAGTGTGTGTCTCTGTTAGTACGTTTTATAGAGTAGATTAGTTTAATATCTAATAATTTAATAGTGTAAGTATAATGTGTCTGAATGCTACTGACACGTAGACGAGATAGCATTGAGTGTTTGGTAACTACATCAGCGATGCAGGTGATAGGTTATTTGCTCCACACATAAGACTCTCTGGGGTTATCCATGTATCATCCACACATGATGTTACTTTGCGTCATCTATGTATTATCCAGACGTGATGTTCCCTTGCATTATCCGTGTATCATCCAGACGTGATTTTACCTTGCGGTATCCTTGTATCCACCAGACATGATGTTTCCTTGCGTTATCCATATATATCATCCAGACATAATGTTCCCTTGTTGTATCCATGTATCATCCAGACATGATAGTCCCTTGTTGTATCCATGTATCATGAGACAGTAGTATATCTGAAGCAGAGTATAAAGCTAAATCCACCTGCAACATCATAAAACACTACTTCTTCCGGACTGGAGCAACGAACTTGCTTTACTTTATACAACTGACATATTGGTTCTCTTGTATATCTGGGGTAGGTTGAAATTGAGCTCGTATTTTTAAATAGAATCGATTTCTTGAGAGTCATATGGGACCTGTTACTATTGAATGTCCTATTAATAATAATGAGACTTTCTTGCAATTTAATACTCGATACCAGGGTAAGATTTCAAATGAAGCAAATTTTCACATATTTGGTTACGAAATGATCTCGTCACTGATTGGCTTTTTCCTATTCAGTCCGAGGCTTGAATGTAATATAAGTTTTTTTCTGGGTTTTTTGTTTCCTCCAAAAATATCTACGACACTTAAAGTCCAATAACGTTAAGTAATGAAATGTTTTGGCATCGATTAAGATGTTCACTTTTACCCTTTTGCTTTCATGTAATTTTAGCGTTACAATACTGTTTTATTTCTAAAGGCTAAAGGGCTAAATGAAAGCGGTTATTTTTCTTCTGCGTATGACAACATGTTTGTATGAAAATTACAAGTTTGAACCCAGAAACCTAACCCCATATAAGCTTGAATCACCTGATTATACCTGCGAAGTTCGAATCACCTAATCAAACTTATCTGATCAAATCGATTACCTGAGCATACTTACATAAAATTTTGATTCACCTGTTCATACTCACTTACCTGTTAAGTCTGATTCACCTGATCAAGCTAACCCGATAAGACAGAATCACCGTATCACACCGTAGGAACGTGTGTTCCGATCAATTACCTTCATGGCGTCTGTATGGTTAAATCTATTACTTGTTGTCATTATACTCAGATATGTTAACTGAATTTTTAATAATTGTCTAATATCCCCCCCAACCACCTTTTTCTCAACACACACCCACAAATCTTCATTTTATTCAATTATTTCTTTTGATAAAGTCCAAGATTTTTGTTATATTAAGATCCCCCCTCGAATGGCAGACAACTCTTGTGGGAGTTAAATTGGAGAGTTGTCTGACCGTGTTTAAGTAGAGGATCAGCCCCTTAAATGGAATATCAAATAGATCTTTTAAATTTTCTACTTATAAGTTCCGAGGGTTTAATGTTTCAACTTTGACCAGAAAAGAACTCTTTGCTTTTCTTATGTTCGCAGAGGTGAACAGTAGCAGGTGGCTGAGTCTATGTCACAAAGGATTTACCTGTCCAAGACACCACGCCAGGGAAAGTCAGTCTTGTAAAGGTAAGACGACTCTATAACGGCATGTCTTATTCAATGTGTCAATTTGCGTCATTCTTTGTATCATACACAGGCATTTTTGGTCATCAAACATTTTTGGTCATCAAACATTTTTGGTCATCAAACATTTTTGGTCATCAAACATTTTTGGTCATCAAACATTTTTGGTCATCAAACATTTTTGGTCATCAAACATTTTTGGTCATCAAACATTTTTGGTCATCAAACATTTTTGGTCATCACAGCATTTTGGTCATCAAACATTTTTGGTCATCAAGCATTTTTGGTCATCAAACATTTTTGGTCATCAAACATTTTTGGTCATCAAACATTTTTGGTCATCAAACATTTTTGGTCATCAAACATTTTTGGTCATCAAACATTTTTGGTCATCAAACATTTTTGGTCATCAAACATTTTTGGTCATCAAACATTTTTGGTCATCAAACATTTTTGGTCATCAAACATTTTTGGTCATCAAACATTTTTGGTCATCAAACATTTTTGGTCTTCACAGGCATTTTGGTCATCAAACATTTTTGGTCTCACAGGCATTTTTGGTCATCAAACATTTTTGGTCATCAAACATTTTTGGTCATCAAACATTTTTGGTCATCAAACATTTTTGGTCATCAAACATTTTTGGTCATCAAACATTTTTGGTCATCAAACATTTTCTCAGATTATAATATTCCACACAAAAAGCAAAATTTAAAGGAAATTTTTTATTTTAAACATTGGTTATGTGTTACAGGAGTACGTAGCAGGTAGTAATTGTTTTAACCCGAAACTATAGATAGTAGGAACCCTTGGTCTCGACCAATGGTCCCTTAAAGCTGCGCGGCTGCGCAGATATCTAACCGACGCCACTCAGCAGTTTATAATTACCGCGCAGCAAATTTTGTCAAATATAGCACAAAAATGGATGCCGTGAAAATTTGCACACGAGGTTTTTTTTACTTTGCACATAGACCAACGAATCTTATAGGGAACATTGGTCTCAACATAAATGAGATTAGAGATTACCAAGTAACAGTGCGTCAAACTAGTTTGGGAATCACTGTGTGAAACGAGTTAATACTACAGTGAAGCGATGATGAACTTTAAATTTTACTGTCATCGAGGATAGCACGAGGGCTGGCTGCCCCCAATTACCACGGTTTGCACACACCAGGAACGTGAGGTTATCTCGACTGAGACAACACAAGATATTTAACAACTCACTGCAAGATTACATCCCAACGATTGGGTTTATTGGGACATCAAGTAAAGGGGAAACCATTCTGGAAACTTATTGCGCTAAATATAGCCGCCGATTACACAAGTTATGCTTTCTTAGGTAGTTATATATTGCTAAACAAGTCTAATGATATGTGTGGGCTTTTTACGGATTTTAAATTTCACCATTTCATTAAGACAATCAAATATCTGGGGTTTTGGGATTTGGAAAATCTCAACAGATTGTGGGGAAATTTTTGTTTAATCGTACAATCACAGTGAG
The DNA here is from genome assembly GCA_944989445.1 of Ampullaceana balthica. Classification (NCBI taxonomy): domain Eukaryota; kingdom Metazoa; phylum Mollusca; class Gastropoda; family Lymnaeidae; genus Ampullaceana; species Ampullaceana balthica. The sequence goes on along the minus strand of CALYLW010000641.1, from coordinate 174,527 downwards.
ATTAACACAACCAAAAACTTGTTGACAGCGTCATTATACTAAACAATATGCAAAAATGTCGTCACTTTAATATTTAACAGCATAAAAAATGTTAACGTTGTTAAAGGAAACCTTGTCTAAAAAAATAGCAACATTACGTAATATGATACCACGCTTCCCGCCTTAGAAATGACAAACTTATTAAAGGAGTTGGCATAAAAACGGCGTAAGAGATCGTGAGAGTGCACTGGTAAATGAATGCGGTGTGTGATTTAATGAGGGTACGGTGAAAACTGTGATTGAATTTATATTAACGAAAATGTATGAATGTATTTCAATATATCACTGAATTGACCTGCAAATATACAAGTGTATGAAAATAACAGGCGATTAGTGTATAAAAATTAGAGTATATCAGAGTGTATGGGTACGTGAACATTGGTGTATTATGATACTAGTTGTATCAGTGTATGCGTCTATCAGTTTAAATGTATATGTGTATAGGAGTCTTTAGGTATGTCCGAATTTGAGAGTATATAAACTCAACCAACGATTTGCAAGTCATATTTATTAACATACAGCTCTCGTCGCCTCCTCGCGTGGCACCATGAATCCAGCGCTGCACCAACTGACTCCGTTAATCCTTAATATCAACATCAGACCTGGTCAGTCACCGCGCCATTGATGGTCAAGCCGTCGTCTGTCTGCTAGAACCAGGTCCATATGTTTGAGACCTTGATTATTTTAACAACTGTTCATCGTTTACCAAGGTTGATATTAACCCAAGGTTATTTTTTATTGACTAATGGTTTGCCTATGGTTTCCATTGCCCCGAGTTTTGTTTTTACTAAGATACAAGTCGACCGGTGTTTTATTGTTGTAGAAGCCTTGACGTCAGATGTCCGTGACATTTAAAGAACATCGTTTGAATTCTAGCCTGAAGGATGAGCAGGTCTTGTGTCTGTTACATACAGCATTATACAAATAGAACCTTTGATTTATGTCTGTTACACACTATAGATACCAATAGAATCTTAGATTTGTATCTGTTACACACTATAGATAATAATAAATAAATAAATTGATTATTTATATAGCGCTGTATCCCAGTAAGGAACTGGGCTCACAGCGCTTTACATGAAAGAAATAACATACCTATAAATATTAAATTAACTTTCATATCATAACAAACACAAAAATTACAGTACATTATACATAAACTACGTTAATCATTTATAAGAAATGTTGTTTCATTAATTTTGAAAATAAATGTTGAAAAGATATGTCTTAAGTGCAGTCTTGAAGGACTTGGCTGTTTGCATACTACGTATGTGTAATGGTAGAGAATTCCATTGTTTGGCTGCACAAAAAGAGAACGACCTTTCACCAAATGTTTGGTGCGTGTCGTAGGAACAGAGAGAACGCGTGTGTCTGCAGAAGATCGTAGCTGGCGAGTGGGTGAGTAGACCAACAAAAGTTCAGTAAGATACGATGGGCATGAGTCCGAAAAGAAGTTGTGACAGAGAACGGTCAGTTTGTAATCAATACGGGATTGTATAGGCAGCCAATGAAGTGAGTGAAGAAGTGGAGTAACATGGTTATGTTTTTTTGCCTTGAGCACCAGTCTGGCAGCTGAATTTTGAACTTTCTGTAGTTTTTCAATGTATTGTTTTGGCGCACCTGACAGAAGAGAATTGCAGTAATCCATACGAGCTAGTACAAGAGCACAGACTAGAGTTTTTGTTGCACTAACTGTTAAGTAATGACGGATTGAGCTGATCTGACGAATGGCAGTGTAGGCAGAGCGACAGATGTGATTGATGAAGCTGTTAATAGACCTGATGTCAGAAATAATGTAGCCAAGATTCCTAGTCGATGTTGTGAACAGAATATCCGAACTGGCTACGTGAATTGACTTCGGAAGAGACAAAGTACTGCGTGATTTATTGTTGCAAAATAGAAGTGCTTCAGTCTTGTCATCATTCAGCTTGAGTTTGCTGAACGTCATCCAAGACTTTACCTCATCAATGCACTCTTGCATCAATTGGACAGAGGAGTCCAAATTAGAGGGGTCTGTGTGAGTATATAGCTGAGTATCATCTGCAAATGATTGGCTTTTAACTGAATGCTTTTCGAGCAGTAGAAGTAGTGGTCTTGTATACAGCACAAAAAGTACCGGACCCAAATCAGAGCCCTGAGGCACACCATAAAGCAAGTCAGCTTTGTGAGAGATACAGCCATCTACTGATACTACCTGTGATCTGTTAGATAAGTATGATTGAAACCAAGCCAGAACTGAGCCAGAAATTCCAAAATAATTTTGCAGGGTTTTCAGCAGTGTTTGATGGTCGACAGTGTCAAAGGCTGCACTAAGATCTAAGAGGACCAATATAGAAATGTTCCCACTGTCCAGTGCGAGTAGGAGGTCATTTGTTACCTTTAACAGGGTGGTATCTGTGCTTTGAGAAGGTCTGTAGGCCGACTGATTGGGACTTAGAAGAGTGTGGTCATTTAGATAAGCAAAAAGTTGTTTTAAGACTATTTTTTCAATGACTTTCGACAAAAATGAAATATTAGACACAGGTCGATAGTTGTTTAAATTGTTTTGGTCTAACCCTTGTTTTTTCAGCAAGGGTTTTATAATAGCGGATTTACATAATTAAGGAAAGGTGCCAATAGAATCTTAGATTTGTATCTGTTACACACTATAGATACCAATAGAATCTTAGATTTGTATCTGTTACACACTATAGATACCAATAGAATCTTAGATTTATGTCTGTTACACTCAGCATATACCAATAGAACTTAAGTCTTGTGTCTGTTACACAAAAGAATCTTAGACTTGTGTCTGCTTTATTCCAATAGAGCGGACGTCAGGTCTGTTATTGTAACTAATGAGTGGCAACTCATGGAACATAATCATATTATATACAAACGTTTAACATGTAGGGAAAAGCAGTTTATAACGCGGAAAAAATCCATGGTCAAGTTCAAGCAACCAGTGGTTCATTTCAATTAGCCACTGTACAAGTTAAAATAACAATTATTCCATTCCATGTAAACATTGGTCCAGCTCATATTAAGTAATCTATAGTCCAGTTTTGATAACAAATTTTTGGTAAAATTTATATCAAGTGACCAATGGACAAGCTCACCTAACACTCACTTGGTCCTATTAAAAACATCCAACAACTTCGCTGTCAAACTCATGACACGAGTGACCAATGGACAAGCTCACCTAACACTCACTTGATCCTATTAACAACATCAAACAACTTCACTGTCAAACTCTTGACAATGATATACTTGATCAAACATCCCTGGTCTTCTTCTTGAAATTGAAAGAGATTTTTAGAGTGCCTGAACCAGTTGGAATACGTTAACAAGCTGGTGGACACTTGCTCCTCGCCACGAGTGAGGTGTTTGTTTACAAACTGAGCATTGGACGATGCGACCCAGAGGTTCCATCTACTGAAAGGTGTCGATAGTCTGGAGAAATGGTTGAACTGAGTTACGAGATGTTGATAGGTTGATAGGTTTGTGGGTAGATCCTACGTGGCTAATCAACATTTAGTTAACGGTGGAAATACCATGGAGCCGTTTAATAACTGTTTGGAAGTTCAGCTTGTTATCTCCCTTATTAAACCTGCAGCAGAAAAAGTAGTCGCACCTGCGCATCAAAGAGGAATAGAGCGCTCAGTGCCGTGATAGATTACAGTGATCGAGTACAGTGATAGAGTACGATAATAGAGTACAATAATAGAGTACAATGATAGAGTACAATGATAGAGTACAATGATAGAGTACAGTGATCGAGTACAATAATAGAGTACAATAATAGAGTACAGTAATAGAGTACAAATAGAGTACAATAATAGAGTACAATAATAGAGTACAATAATAGAGTACAATAATAGAGTACAATGATAGAGTAAAATAATAGAGTACAATAATAGAGTACAATAATAGAGTACAATGATAGAGTACAATAATAGAGTACAATAATAGAGTACAGATAGTACAATAATAGAGTACAATGATAGAGTACAATAATAGAGTACAATAATAGAGTACAATGATAGAGTACAATAATAGAGTACAATAATAGAGTACAATAATAGAGTACAATAATAGAGTACAATAATAGAGTACAATGATAGAGTACAATAATAGAGTACAATAATAGAGTACAATGATAGAGTACAGTGATAGAGTACAATAATAGAGTACAATAATAGAGTACATGATAGAGTACATATAGAGTACAGTGATAGAGTACAATAATAATACAATATAGAGTACAATAATAGAGTAAAGTGATAGAGTACAATAATAGAGTACAGTGATAGAGTACCATAATTTTTTTCAGCTCGGCAGGTTATATTGTCAATTAGACCCGCTCATCACTTGAGCCAAATAATGTCAACACACTTGTCTGTTTGAGTTGTTGGTTAAAAGATGACATAGAAGACATTCCAGTGTTATTTCGATTTTCGACAAGTACGTTTAATAAATGTTACTTATGACACCATAAATTTAAATTTAGGCTTTAATCAAAATTAACGATTAAATAATCGTTAATTTTTCAAAAATAACGATTAAATTTAAATTAATCGTTACCAGCCCTAGTTTCTTACAAACTTTATCTGAACAAACTCATCCCATGTTTTCTGACCCACACCTTGAGAACAATGATCTCGCCGGCTGTCTCCCACGTTCTTTGTTCTATCTCGTTCTGGTCGGCTGTCTCCCACGTTCTTTGCTCTATCTCGTTCTGGTCGGCTGTCTCCCACGTTCTGTGCTCTATCTCGTTCTGGTCGGCTGTCTCCCACGTTCTCTGTTCTATCTCGTTCTGGTCGGCTGTCTCCCACGTTCTCTGTTCTATCTCGTTCTGGTCGGCTGTCTCCCACGTTCTCTGTTCTATCTCGTTCTGGTCGGCTGTCTCCCACGTTCTCTGTTCTATCTCGTTCTGGTCGGCTGTCTCCCACGTTCTCTGTTCTATCTCGTTCTGGTCGGCTGTCTCCCACGTTCTCTGTTCTATCTCGTTCTGGTCGGCTGTCTCCCACGTTCTCTGTTCTATCTCGTTCTGGTCGGCTGTCTCCCACGTTCTCTGTTCTATCTCGTTCTGGTCGGCTGTCTCCCACGTTCTCTGTTCTATCTCGTTCTGGTCGGCTGTCTCCCACGTTCTCTGTTCTATCTCGTTCTGGTCGGCTGTCTCCCACGTTCTCTGTTCTATCTCGTTCTGGTCGGCTGTCTCCCACGTTCTCTGTTCTATCTCGTTCTGGTCGGCTGTCTCCCACGTTCTCTGTTCTATCTCGTTCTGGTCGGCTGTCTCCCACGTTCTCTGTTCTATCTCGTTCTGGTCGGCTGTCTCCCACGTTCTCTGTTCTATCTCGTTCTGGTCGGCTGTCTCCCACGTTCTCTGTTCTATCTCGTTCTGGTCGGCTGTCTCCCACGTTCTCTGTTCTATCTCGTTCTGGTCGGCTGTCTCCCACGTTCTCTGTTCTATCTCGTGGGGTTCATGGCCGTAGGTTTGTTTATGTTTTTTTAGTCATAACTTTATGCTCATTCTAATGGTACAAATCTTTACATGTTTGTGTTCGTACCAAAGTTCCCTCTAAGGTTCTTTGGTCCGTAGGCAGAGTAAAAATAAACTTGTGTGCAAAGTTGCATAGCATCCATTTTTTGTGCAATATTTTTTTTTAATTTGCTGCGCGGTAGTTCTAAACTGCTGCGAGAAATCGGTCAGATATCTGCTCAGCCACGCAGCTTTAAAGGAACATTGGTCGGCACTCTGTCGGTCCATTTTTTCGTTTATCTGTCCGTCTGGTGGTCTGCGTGTCCATCTATTGGTCTTGGGACGTAGCTTATCTTCCCTGCTCCACTCCAACGGCCCCTCATTTACTTGACGGGTGCATGGCGACCTAATCGATCTGAGACCTGATTGAAAGATTGGTTCTATTCATTATTGATTTATATTTTGATTGGATTCAGAATGACAGACTTGTCAGACTAACATGACAGACTTGTCAGATTAACACCGCGCAATTTTTATGACTTTTTTTTAGTGACAGCCTAGTTGTGCGGTTTACACGATCGTCCGTCAACAAAAGGCTTGCCAGGAAACGGTCATATCTCGGACCACAACAGAAAACAATAGTTTCATGTAGTCTCTTTGTGCCAGAAACTTTACCCTAACTTTTCTTTTATTAAGGATGGAGATTGCATTGAGAATTATATCAAAACAAGAAACAAAAACTCGAATGAGTATTTAAACGCAATTTCCAACAAGGAATTTCCGATTTTTTATCAAGAGAAATCATTCTAGGTTACAATAAAAGTCGATTCAAATAAGTGATTCTGAAACTAAACACAATATGACGCCATATCACCTCACGCTACATCACACCAAGAATGTGTCAATATAATGCGCACCACGCAACAATCTAACATAAGCATTCAGAAAGCGGGAAAACCCCATTAACTATCATTCTATATTACATTAAATGTCATTTCAAATCAATAATTTTGAAACTAAACAAAACAATTGCTTTTAAAAATTGCTTCTCAAATTACGGGAGTCGAACGCATGTGTCTTTTATTTCTGAATTCCTTCTCCAACTTTGTTCTAAATATTATTAGCTATTGTTTGATGTTTGTTTCAACCCGATAGATGTTATGGTTGGCGAGAAATTGACAAAATACTTAAATTTTTTCGTGCTTTTTAATTTTCCAGGAAATCCAGTAAACCTTTTCAGTATTGTTTTGGCCGTTGCACATCCTTGGGAACTCCTTAGCATATTTTCAAAAGACCCGAACCCTTTATCTGGTATGGTTCAGGAGGAGTTGCATTATCAAGCTTGACAGACATTTCGAATCTATAAACTGAATTTTTCCAAGGGAAATTGCGTTAAAAAATATTTTAGATTTAGTTTTCAACAACCACATCCAAGTTTGTTCTTATGATTATAAAGCTAATTTTTGTATATCGAACCTAGGGTTGGTTGTCAGAACCTACATGACAGTGGTGTGTGACTAGGTGTGTGACTAGGTGTGTGACTAGGTGTGTGACTAAGTGTGTGACTAGGTGTGTGAAACTGTGTTTAACTATGTGTCACTCAGTATGTGACTAGGTGAGTGACTCGGTGGTGTTTGTCTATGTGTGTGACTTGGTGCGTGATTCGGTTTGTGGTTTTGTGTGTGAATAGGTGTATGGGTCGGTGTGGAACTAGGTTTGTGACTAGATGTGTGACTCGATATGTGACTCTGTAATTGACGGTGGTTGTAAATATCAAAGGTGAGGTTAAAGGTCAGACAGTTTTAATTCATACAGGTGTACAGGTGGTTGGCATTAAGTCAGCACTTGAGTCTCTTCTACGAAGGAAGTAGTTAGTGCGAGCTTTTTTTTGGTCTAAAGGTTTTTAGATCTATCGTCTGAGAGTTGGTCTATATTTTGTTAGATCAATTGTCTGAAAGTTGGTCTATAGGTTGTTAGATCTATTGTATGTTAGTTGGTCTATATTTTGTTAGATCTATTTCTGAAAGTTGGTCTATATGTTGTTAGATCTATTGTATGTTAGTTGGTCTATATTTTGTTAGATCTATTGTCTGAAAGTTGGTCTATATGTTGTTAGATCTATTGTATGTTAGTTGGTCTATATTTTGTAAGATCTATTGTCTGAAAGTTGTTCTATAGGTTGTTAGATCTATTGTCTGTTAGTTGGTCGATAGATAATTAAATCACTTGTCTAAGAAGTAGTCTATACGTTGTTTTTTTAGTCTACTGTCTTAGAGTTTGTCTATAGGTTGTTATATCTATTTTTGAAATGTTCGGATGTAAGATCTATAGTCCTACAGCTCGTTTTATTGATGTTAGATCTGTTATCTAGATTCAGAACCTAGGATGTTAGATCTATTGTTATAGAGTTGAGAAGTAAGAACTCGATCTATTGTCTTAGATTTGGGACGTGATATTCCTCAACAAAAATTCTAGAGAAGTTGTTTCATCTTTTTGGTGTCAAAATTTTCTATGTTTCTATGGCTTTTGTTCCTTTGGCTGTATGGCTATAGCTGTTGTTGCTCTGGCTGTATGGCTATTGCTGATGTTAGTATTATTGCTGATGTAAATATGACTGATGTTTCTCTTGCCTTATTGCTTTGGCTAATGTTGCATATGACTCGTGGCTGCTGTTTAAAATAGAACATTTTACTCTTTTAAAAAATGAGATTGGTTGTATTTTTATCTCTGTCTAAAAAACCAGGTTGGATTCTTCTAATTGTATGCTTAGGGATACGTAGAAAACACGAGTGCCCGACGAGGGCTGAATTATTCAACATGAACTCACCTCCTCTTGCCACTGATGGGCGTCACGCCATGTTCACGAGCACATTATGTTCTTTGGGATAATAACTACGTGATTGATAACTGGGTCAATGGTAGGGAAATCTTACCCATCCCCCGTGGAACTTTTGTTGGAATGTAGTTGATTAATGGAGATACAAGTATCACTAGTAGTTGAATTTCGATCAAAGTTTCACTTTAAATTAAATGTAGATCAAAGTATTACATGTAATTGAATGTTGATCACTAATGAAGATAAATGTGCAGTTGTTTCCATACTTGAAAACAATTTCAACTCAGCAAAGACGTCATTAGGGGCCGTCCATAAATTACGTCACGCCTCTAGAAGAGGGGGGTTAAGCATTTGTGACGATGTGTGACGAAGGGGAGGGGGTGTTTACGAAATGTCACGTGACATCAAAAAACGTGCAGCTTTTTAAATAAAAGTTCCACTTAAATACAGTGGTACCTCTAGATACAAAAGCTTCAAGATACGAAAAATCCAAGAAAACGAAAGACCACTGGAAGATTTTTTTGTTCCAAGATACGGAAAAAAAATCCAAGATACTAAAAACGCGCAGCTGACAACATTTGACATCCCGTGATTGCTTCAAAAGGTCACCAAGAGTTCTTGCACAGCTCCATTATTTTTTACGGACTCATCTATATCCCTATATATATTGCGCCTAAGTGCGTCTGAGGCGTGTGTGTGTGGGAGTGTGGGTGCTCGCTATGCGGGGTAACTACCGAAAATAAAATAAATTATTGAAAATTAAGACGTAAATTAATAAAAATTTGGTGTCGAGATTAACAAGACGGCGTTTCTCGCCATAAAATATTGTAACTTTTGCGTCATAGTTTAAGATAATATTAATTTGTAAAAAGGAAATAAAGTAAAAAGAGCCGCGGTTATTTCAATGTGATTTTTTAATGGTACTATCCATCTGTGTGTGTGTTTATCTTTGTGTGTGCACGAGTGTGAATTAGTGAGTGTGTGTGTTTTTTGTGTGTTTTATTTGTGAACTAAATGTGATGAAACTGTTTATTTTTATGTCTGGTAATGTTGCGCCTCTAACAAGACTATATGAATATATTTTTTTTTAAATTTTAAGAATTAAAATTTGTTTGAAAATTACATCTTTACACTGTTTCCTTTATGTATTTCCGAGATGTATTTTATCCAGCCGTTCGAAAAATTGTTTGCTGTAGTCTATCTACAGATGTCTACATTTATGTTCAACGTTAATCTACCTAACATTTTTGTTTACAAACCATAGTCATTGTTTTTTTAGCGCAATATTTTAACAATATTTATATACTATTATATTTTTCTTTATTATCAAATACACAGTATCATTTTACCACTTTTCTTTATATCTTTTATGCGTTTAATTTAAATACTTAATGTATTTGAAATCTTAAAAGTTAGTTATAAATAATCAAATACTAACAATGTATTCAAGGCATTAGACAAAGAAAGCACATTAGTGAAACCAGATACCAAACACTATAGCTTAGCCACTGTTAATATTCTTTTTGCATAAATTAAGTTAAACATGCTAGGTAAGTTATATTTATAAATTTAAAAAATGCATGAAGCAAGTGATTAGTGATGAAAGCAATGCCAATGATTCTTAGGTGGGAGATTTATTTTCCTTCGGTGCTTAAATAGTTTACACGATTTTTTTTCTGGAACGATTGCTCCATAAACTGCCCCACGGAAATGGAAGGAAGGAAAAAAAAATCGGCACTGTTATAGACGAAAATGGATTATATATAGGAGTTATATGCACGGACCAATGAGTGTGGGTAATAAGTGGAACAGTTATTTTTATATTGAGTACAACTTTATGACCTTTTGAAATGTACCATTTATTGGTGGGGTAAGAGTCAATAATATCGCCCAACCCTGGATGACATAAACACTACAGCTTAGCAACTGTTTTTATACTTTTTGCATAGATTAAAACTAAATCAGCAGAGTAAATTTTAAGCCCAGACCTTGCGATTCAAAATGTTTCTTTCAAACAAATAAAACCCATGCACACCTTACTTAAGCATCAAAATTCATAAATAATATGCTTTTCACATAAAAAAATCATTACTAAAAAAGGTATTTAAGAGCTAACAAAACTAAAACATTCATTTTAAAAAAATAGTTACATTTCTAGAACAATGAGTTGCGTGGCACACACTTCGGGTATAAACTGTACGGTTCTTTAAGGTATACATATATTTAGTGTAAAGAAATATCGCTGGTATTACGACTCATATATAGGTTCTAGCTTCAGAAAGTGCGTGCTCTAACGAAAAAATACACTAACAGCAACTGATTTTTAGACATAACAGCTTGATTTTATTTGAGCAATATTATGCAACGAGGATAAAGTTTTGTATAAAGACTGATTTCAAAGGCAGATCATGTGGTTTACTAAATGGCAGTTTCCTTTTCAGCTGTATACACTTTCTTGAAAAAATTATTCTGATTTAATATCAAATGCCTACAAATATATGTTATATATTAAGACCATTACCAAATATGTCATTTTATAAGCTAAAAAAGCTGCAATGAAAAAGGGTTAAATACAAATATCCTTTATTTTAGTGGAACAAGTATCTGCCAATTTTATGCTTTGTTAATACTTGAAGAAAATAGTGGGAAGTCCTTTCAAAATGACATAATTTATTAGAAAATCAATCTCTAGGAATTTTTTAAAAAACAAACATTGTTTTTTATGTTAATATTCGTGTGAAAAGAAAATATGTATGTTAAACCCATAAACCATATTGCCACCCTCTACTAAGCATGCATATTCAAATAAATATTATCTGGCTCAAATAATGACTAATTCGTCTTAAACTAATTTCATGCTTAAACTATACAATGGTGTTTTTCAGAGAATTTTCCTAGAACCAAAGGAATCATAAGGAAAGCTATTTTTAATTAAAAAAATTATTAATGTGAAAAAAAATTGAGCCTTTCCGATTAGATTTTTATAACTGTTAAGTATCTTTCATATTCTGTAGGAGTATATTATATAGAGAAAAGCATGCATTATTAAAGCAGACATACCAAATTGATGGTTAATATTTAAATTCATCATACTTTCTATTTTCTCGACACGCATATCGTGAATTTTATAAGAAGTAGTTTGATTTATCACTACCCTAATTTCATGATGCATTTACATTCATTTTTAAGGGGAATTTGAGACCCAAAACCAAATAAAGTTATTTTTTAATTGTGCCTATCCCTGTTCTGGCAAAAAAATACACAAACAGCAACTGATATTGTGACTTAACAACTTGATTTTATTTGAGCAATATTATACGAGGGTAAAGTTTTGTATACAGACTGATTTTTTAAAAACTATTCTGTTTTAAAATCAAATGCCTACATAATATAATAATATGTTATATATTAAGCCCTAACTTATATGTCATTTTATAAGCTAAAAAGCTACAATGAGAAAAGGCTTGAATATAAATACAAAGAAAAATAATCCGTTATTTAAGTAAAACAAGTATCTGCCATTTTATTTCTTTGCTAAAAAAATATCCTATTCGTCTTGAACTAATTTCATACTTAGCTTATAAAATGGAGTGGGTGATTTTAAGAGCTTTTCCCTAGAACCAAAGGAATCAAAGATATTGTTTTCATTTTTTGATTCATGGAAAAAGAAATTGAGCCTTGCCCATTAGATTTTTGTAAGTGTTAAGGACCTTTGTTATTCTGGTAAAGTATATAGAGAAAAGCGTGCGTTATTAAAGCAGAAATACCAAAATTGATGGGTAATATTTAAATTCATCATACTTTCTATATTCTAGACACACATATCGTGATTTTTAAAAAGAAGGGGTTTGATTTATCACTACCCTAATTTCCTGATACGTTTACAATCATTATTAAGGGGAATGTGAAACTCAAATCCAAATAAAGTTATTTTCATTGTGCCTACCTGTAGCATCGCACGGGCATTGCTCTCGTATACATATAATATAATTCACCAAAGCGAGTATGTGCAAACAAGCATGACGAATGACCCTCGCTGGGGTCGACCAATGTCTCGAGACCAACAATGGTTCTTGCGTTCACTTGAGTTGTTCCTTCACAGAATAACATGAGATTTCTGGTGTAGTGGTTATCTCGTCCGCCTTACACGGGGAAGGTCCTGGGTTCAGGCTCCCGCGACAACATTTTTTTTTAAATGTCTGTTTGTGTCCGTTCTTTCCCCCCTTTTTGCGAAGATGGCTGACCCTCGCTAGGGTCGGCCAAGCACAGTTTATGGTTGGCAAGCTAATGTGGTGAATGGTGGTGGGCAGGTAGATAACTTTAGTGCGAATGTCTCGAGACCAACAAAGCGTCGGTGGTCCACCCCCCGACGTTAACTCGGGTTGTTTTGATTTCTTCGTTCTGTAGTTCGTGTCCATTCTTTCCCCTCCTTCTTTGCACTATACTGGGCGTATCTATTTTCGGAAAATTGTAAAATGCAGTCAAAAAAACCTTTCTTAGATCAACATTTCCTAAGAGACCATTAGTAGGCAAAGATAAAATAATAGTTAATAATAAAAAAGACAAGAAGATGGTTGTGGAAGTGAGGCAAAGGAAATGAAAGGTGTAACAGAAAATTAGAAAACGAAAGACATTTGTTTGGTTTTTTTTAATTAATTTAAAAGCTAAAAAAAAAGTTACTTAAGTTTAAGTGTTTCGCTACGTTTGTTTAGTCTACTAAATGTTAGCAGAGCCGTCTTAACGCATAGGCCCGTTGGGCATTTGCCCGGGGGCCCACGAGCATAGGGGCCCCATGGGAATATTTTTATTTATATATATTATGTTTATTTATTTTGTTATTCCTGCGGGGAAGGGGCCCAACACTAATTCTTTGCCGGGGGCCCAAAATGGTGTAAAGACGGCTCTGATTGTTAGTGTTTATTTAACTTTAATTCATGAAAATTTTGTACATAACGTATTATTTTCATGATGTTAAGTGTTTCTTAATTAATGCCATTACGTTTTCTACCATCCGTTCTCCTCCCTTAACACCATCTCCGACACTTCCCCGCATCGCCTCACTCGAAAGGTACACATGTACACATATTTTTTTTTCATTTATTGTATTTCTTTTCATTGTTTTATTATGATTTATTAAGATTTATAATGTGTACTTTCAAGGATTGAAGAATCCTACTTTGTTTTTCTATATTTTTCCACGATGTTTTCAATTTTAGTGTTGTTTCTGTGTGGCTTGGAACGGATTAAGTCTTTTACAAGTAAAACTTAGTTCGAGATACTAAAGATCCAAGATACGAAAGCCACCCTGGAACGGAATTAATTTCGTATCTCGAGGTACCACTGTATTTGATTACTTGCAATTTATTAAATGACGTTTTCAATGGCTTCACATGTGTTACGATATTAGAGTGCAGTCTTACACCAAATACATATTTAAATAACAAAAAAGTAATTTGCAACATGCTAATTAATTTTCATTTAGAAAATATGGCTTTTAGGGAGGGGGTTCAAAAGCTTTGTGACATCACAATGGAGAGGGTCTAAGTTTTTGTGACGACGTCTTACGAGGGGGAGGGGGGAAAAATCGGCCAAAATCGGCTTAGGGGCCGTCCATAAAGTACGTCAGGCTCCAGAGGGGGGAGGGGATATACGAAAGTGTGACAGTTTTTGACAGGGGGAGGGAGGGGATCCGGCCATGTGTTACGTCACGCTGTTTTATAATAAATTTTGATAATTTTGTTAATAAAAAAACAAAATTTCTGTTCGAAAATGTGACATACTTTGAGGTTCCGAGATGTGTGACAGTTTGTAACAGGGGGAGGGGGGAGTTAAAAATGGTCAAAAATAGCGTGACGTACGTTATGGACGGCCCCTTACGTCATTTATGGGCTACCCCTCAGAATAGTTCAGCGGTATAGAGTTAATTACCCCAAGTGCTCATTCTGCATGGCCAACTTTTCTACTGCATGGCCAACTTTTCTACTGCATGGCCAACTTTTCTACTGCATGGCCAACTTTTCTACTGCATGGCCAACTTTTCTACTGCATGGCCAACTTTTCTACTGCATGGCCAACTTTTCTACTGCATGGCCAACTTTTCTACTGCATGGCCAACTTTTCTACTGCATGGCCAACTTTTCTACTGCATGGCCAACTTTTCTACTGCATGGCCAACTTTTCTACTGCATGGCCAACTTTTCTAACAGCCCAAAACCGTTTGATTCTTTAATGATATTCCAAAATATCTGCGAGATGTGAACATATTTGATTTGATCTATCATAGTATCACATACCGGTTTACACATACGAATTTTAATCAAAACTGATCGGTGTGAACCGGCTATTAATTTATTTAGTTAAATTAGTTTACGAAATGTCATAACTCAGATAGAGACGCATTATCTCAGAGACTAGTTTAAGAAATGCCATATCTCAGATAGGCACTAGTTTAAGAAATGCTTCTGTAGAATGCTGAATCTAGACAGACTTCCTAGTTAGACATTTGGACATTCTCTCGACCACCCCCCCCACCCTCCCAAAGCATTGAGACATTTCTTTATTCCCTCGTCCGTGCCTCGTCTTGCGACTTTAGAAAGTTCCACGAGTTAAACCCTTTCTTGTGTGTGCGTGGACATAGCAATGATTAGATCAATCTTATGCACCTTTCAAAGCGACGAGACACTTAAAAGACTTTTCAAAGTAGATATCGTGTTGCAAAGATTTTATGGAAAGGTTGGTCTTAAAATTTAAACGGCAAGATTGGAATTACAAGTATTGTCAATGTAGATTAGTGTTACGGCAAGGTAGGGATTTTAACTGTTGTAAATGTAGATTAGTGTTACGACAAGGTAGGGATTTTAGGTATTGTCAAAGTAGATTTAGAGTTACGGTAAGTTTGGGATTATATTTGACAATGTAGATTAGTGTTACGGCAAGGTAGGGATTATATTTGACAATATAGATTAGTGTTACGACAAGGTTGGGATTATATTTTTCAATGTAGATTAGTGTTACGCAAGGTTGGGATTATATTTGACAATGTAGATTAGTGTTACGGCAAAGTAGGGATTATATTTGACAATGTAGATTAGTGTTACGGCAAAGTTGGGATTATATTTGACAATGTAGATTAGTGTTACGGCAAAGTAGGGATTATATTTGTCAATGTAGATTAGTGTTACGGCAAGATATGGGATTATATTTGCCAATGTAGATTAGTTTTGCAAACATGCAGTTTAAATATTTGGGCTAAGCTTTATATTTAGGTAGTTTGTACTGTGAATTATTTGTAATAATATGTTTTAGTTATTATGACCTTGACCTAATAAATGTTAATGTTAAATTGTGAGTACAACAGTTACCGTCTGTTGCGTTCTCTTCCATTGGTATCGCTATGAAATCCAAATTTTATATTTCTAATTGTTATATTTACTGATTTTATATATAAAAATGTAAAAATTCTGTATATTTTTCATATTTGCGGCCTATTTTTAAAGATAGCTTTGTATAGTTACCAAAGTTCTTTAAGTATTATCCTGCCGTAAGACATTTTAAAACACTGTCTTAAGCTAGATACGCCCGTCTTAAAGAATTGTCACTGTTCTCTGTGTACTATTTGTGCTTGCTGTAAGTAAGTACACTGGCATTGATGGGTTAACCACGGCACCGCACTCTATCGACTCACCAGACAACTCGAGTGAGTGGCGAGGGTTAGAATGGACATGGTCTGTCAGCTAACTAGTACAAAAATATCTAGAAAAGTGTCTTAGCTATAGGATTCCAAGATTTTTTTACCGCCAACTCCGTGAAAAACGTATACATGTACCGCCATTCACATTAATTAAGAATTGGGCCGGGGACCGAAATCCCCATCCACTCCACATCTTTACGCCACTGATCCAATAGCTGCAAATAGCAGATGTACTTCAGGCTAGCGTGGATACAAGGCTGATAAAAATCAAAGTACAAAATTGTATCAAGTTTACCCCTGTAGCCCGTTGCATGGCTCTTGCATTCCACGCCCCTGAATGATAGGTTTGAAACACGACGTTGTTCTTCGTTGTGTTTAGGTGATGTTTACTTGCAATTTCATTTTCCATAGCAGTAAAGTTGTTAACTATCGTACGGTTCAAGTAAAGTTGTTAACTATCGTACGGTTCAAGTAAAGTTGTTAACTATCGTACGGTTCAAGTAAAGTTGTTAACTATCGTACGGTTCAAGTAAAGTTGTTAACTATCGTACGGTTCAAGTAAAGTTGTTAACTATCGTACGGTTCAAGTAAAGTTGTTAACTATCGTACGGTTCAAGTAAAGTTGTTAACTATCGTACGGTTCAAGTAAACCAAGCTATTAAGCGAAGATCTATTCATTCCCTGTATACCCTATACGTCATCATTAATGTTTACCGTAACTTAAACCTCCTATGGGCAACTAATTACTCCAATAACTTCACTCTTGATTCAGTCAATTGTTTTATTTACAATAACTCCTAGATTCTATAACCCACTCGCTCTCTCAAACACATTATCGTTCTTTTCTGGCTCTCGTTTCTCACCACCCCTTCTCATCATTTTCCTTTTTTAAAAAAAATCTTTAGATCATGTTATGTTTCCTTGGGTGTAAAATAATTTGTGGGCCAGATATTTGATTAATTTGTGGGCCAGATATTTAAATAATTTGTGGGTCAGTAATTTAAATAACTTTTGGGCCAGTTATTTAATAATATGTGGGCCAGATATTTAAATAATTTGTGGGCCAGTTATTTAAATAATTTGTGGGCCAGTTATTTAAATAATGTGTGGGCCACATATTTAAATAATTTGTGGGCTAGTTATTTAAATAATTTGTGGGCCAGCTATTTAAATAATTTGTGGGCCAGTTATTTAAATAATTTGTGGGCCAGATATTTAAATAACTTGTGGGCCAGTTATTTAAATAATTTGTGGGCAGTTATTTAAATATAATATATATATATATAATATATATAATATAAGATATATATATATATATATTATATAATATATATTATATAATATATATATATATAATTTGTGGGCCAGTTATTTAAACAATTCTTGGGCCAGATATTTAAATAATTTGTGGGCCAGTTATTTAAATAATTTGTGGGCCAGTTATTTAAATAATTTGTGGGCCAGATATTTAAATAATTTGTGGGCCAGTTATTTAAAGGTTTCAAGTTGATTTTTTTCAATAAACATTCAGATGTATATATGTGTAGATATTTTTGAGTATATACAGAAAAATATATGTTTAACTATGTGATCAACTTGTAATAAGTGGTTCATTTACATTTTTAAAGGGTTGATTTATTTGAGATGTGTGAGTGTGGGGCGGGGCTTGGGGGGGCGGTAAATTGTTATTTTCATATTAGAATCGGAGAACACTGGTATTCCAAACATTCAAATTTTAAAACAATTTAAGAAAATAATTTCATTGAACTCATCATTTCATTCTGAACCTTGTATCACGTGACTACTGACATTTGCAACATGTTTACTGACACTAGCAACATGACTACTGGCACTAGCAACATGACTACTGACACTAGCAACATGACTACTGACACTAGCAACATTACTACTGTCACTAGCAACATGACTACTGGCACTAGCAACATGACAACTGACACTAGCAACATGACTACTGACACTAGCAAGATGACTACTGACACTAGCAACATGACTACTGACACTAGCAACATGTCTACTGGCACTAGCAACATGACTACTGACACTAGCAACATGACTACTGACACTAGCAACATGACTACTGACACTAGCAAGATGACTACTGACACTAGCAACATGACTACTGACACTAGCAACATGTCTACTGGCACTAGCAACATGACTACTGACACTAGCAACATGACTACTGACACTAGCAACATTACTACTGTCACTAGCAACATGACTACTGGCACTAGCAACATTACTACTGGCACTAGCAACATGATTACTGGCACTAGCAACATGACTACTGACACTAACAACATGACTACTGACACTACCAACATGACTACTACTGACACTAGCAACATGACTTCTGACACTAACAACATGACTACTGACACTAGCAACATGACTAATGACACCAGCAACATGACAACTGACACTAACAACATGACTACTGACACTAGCAACATGACAACTGACACTAGCAACATGACAACTGACACTAGCAACATGACTACTGACACTAGCAACATGACAACTGGCACTAGCAACATGACTACTGACACTAGCAACATGACTACTGACACTAGCAAGATGACTACTGACACTAGCAACATGACTACTGACACTAGCAACATGACTACTGACACTAGCAAGATGACTACTGACACTAGCAACATGTCTACTGGCTCTAGCAACATGACTACTGACACTAGCAACATGACTACTGACACTAGCAACATGACAACTGACACTAGCAACATGACTACTGACACTAGCAACATGACTACTGACACTAGCAACATGACTACTGACACTAGCAACATGACTACTGACACTAGCAACATGTCTACTGGCTCTAGCAACATGACTACTGACACTAGCAACATGACTACTGACACTTACAATATGAATACTGACACTAGCAACATGACTACTGACACTAGCAACATGACTTCTGACAATAGCAACATGACTACTGACACTAGCAAGATGACTACTGACACTAGCAACATTACTACTGACACTAGCAACATGTCTACTGACACTAGCAACATGACTACTGACACTTGCAATATGAATACTGACACTAGCAACATGACTACTGACACTAGCAACATGACTTCTGACAATAGCAACATGACTACTGACACTAGCAAGATGACTACTGACACTAGCAACATGACTACTGACACTAGCAACATGACTACTGACACTAGCAACATGACTACTGACACTAGCAACATGACTACTGACACTAGCAACATGACAACTGACACTTGCAATATGAATACTGAAACTAGCAACATGACTACTGACACTAGCAACATGACTTCTGACAATAGCAACATTACTACTGACACTAGCAAGATGACTACTGACACTAGCAACATTACTACTGACACTAGCAACATGTCTACTGGCTCTAGCAACATGACTACTGACACTAGCAACATGACTACTGACACTAGCAACATGTCTACTGGCTCTAGCAACATGACTACTGACACTAGCAAGATGACTACTGACACTAGCAACATGACTACTGACACTAGCAACATGTCTACTGGCTCTAGCAACATGACTACTGACACTAGCAACATGACTACTGACACTAGCAACATGACTACTGGCTCTAGCAACATGACTACTGACACTAGCAACATGACTACTGACACCAGCAACATGACTACTGACACTAGCAACATGACTTCTGACACTAACAACATGACTACTGACACTAGCAACATGACTACTGACACTAGCAACATGACTACTGACGCTAGTAACATGACTACTGACACTAGCAACATGACAACTGACACTAGCAACATGACTACTGACACTAGCAACATGACTACTGACACTAGCAACATGACTTCTGACACTAACAACATGACTACTGACACTAGTAACATGACTACTGACACTAGCAACATGACAACTGACACTAGCAACATGACTACTGACACTAGCAACATGACTACTGACACTAGCAACATGACTACTGACACTAGCAACATGACAACTGACACTAGCAACATGACAACTGACACTAGCAACATGACTACTGACACTAGCAACATGACTACTGACACTAGCAACATGACTACTGACACTAGCAACATGACAACTGACACTAGCAACATGACTACTGACACTAGCAACATGACTACTGACACTAGTAACATGACTACTGACACTAACAACATGACAACTGACACTAGCAACATGACTACTGACACTAACAACATGACTACTGACACTAGCAACATGACTACTGACACTAGCAACATGACTACTGACACTAGCAACATGACTACTGACACTAGCAACATGACAACTGACACTAGCAACATGACAACTGACACTAGCAACATGACTACTGACACTAGCAACATGACTTCTGACACTAACAACATGACTACTGACACTAGTAACATGACTACTGACACTAGCAACATGACAACTGACACTAGCAACATGACTACTGACACTAGCAACATGACTACTGACACTAGCAAGATGACTACTGACACTAGCAACATGACTACTGACACTAGCAACATGACTACTGACACTAGCAAGATGACTACTGACACTAGCAACATGACTACTGACACTAGCATCATGTCTACTGGCTCTAGCAACATGACTACTGACACTAGCAAGATGACTACGGACACTAGCAACATGACTACTGACACTAGCAACATGACTACTGACACTAGCAAGATGACTACTGACACTAGCAACATGACTCCTGACACTAGCAACATGACTACTGACACTAGCAAGATGACTACTGACACTAGCAACATGACTACTGACACTAGCAACATGTCTACTGGCTCTAGCAACATGACTACTGACACTAGCAACATGACTACTGACACTAGCAACATGACTTCTGACACTAACAACATGACTACTGACACTAGCAACATGACTACTAACACTAGCAACATGACTACTGACACTAGCAACATGACTACTGACACTAGCAACATGACTACTGACACTAGCAAGATGACTACTGACACTAGCAACATGACTACTGACACTAGCAACATGACTACTGACACTAGCAACATGACTACTGACACTAGCAACATGACTACTGACACTAGCAACATGACAACTGACACTAGCAACATGACTACTGACACTAGCAACATGACTACTGACACTAGCAACATGACTACTGACACTAGCAACATGACTACTGACACTAGCAAGATGACTACTGACACTAGCAACATGACTACTGACACTAGCAACATGACTACTGACACTAGCAAGATGACTACTGACACTAGCAACATGTCTACTGGCTCTAGCAACATGACTACTGACACTAGCAACATGACTACTGACACTAGCAAGATGACTACTGACACTAGCAACATGACTACTGGCACTAGCAACATGACTACTGGCACTAGCAAGATGACTACTGACACTAGCAACATGACTACTGACACTTGCAATATGACTACTGACACTAGCAACATGACTACTGACACTAGCAACATGACTTCTGACAATAGCAACATGACTACTGACACTTGCAACATTTCTACTGACACTAGCAACATCTCCATCTCCTGGCCACACAGAAACTTGCACAACATCAAAGTAACGTGTCTGAAGCTCAGATTAAACCAGCGATGATTTATGTTCCAACAAACATTCCTCGCCTTGTACCAATCACTTTGAAACTTGTTGATGTCACGGTTGTCCACCGAAGACATCAGCCAATCGATTTTCAGCAATTGGTTGTATATTTTTTTTTGACGTTGCATGGGGTGTAAGAGTGTGTTTCTTCGCTTGACGAAGACTTTTGATTGTTTATTTGTGTCTTTGTATATGTGTATGATGATGTGTATGATTGAATGTGTGTGTGTGTTTATCATTTTTTATATTAATTAAGTTCAGAGAAATATGTTGGAGAAATAGTTGAGAGAAACAGTTGAGAGAAACAGATAGGAAAAATGGTTGTGAGAAGTAGATGAGAGAAATAGTTGAGAGAAACAGATAAGAAAAATAGTTGGGAGAATTAGTTAAGAGAAATATTTGACAGAAATAGATAAAAGAAATAGGTCAGAGAAATAGATGAGAGCAAATAGATGAAAGAAATAGAAAAGAGAAATAGATTAGAGAAATAGTTGAAACTAAAAGATATGAGAGATCATGTTTTTATAGTCTTACGTAACGTTGATTTGTGATCAAATAGTTTGGGTAAATGTGATATATGTAGGGTTTGAGATCCTCTCTAGATGTCAGAGTCAATCAAGGGCCAATCTATCTATTTTAGTCTAGATCTCAGAGTCAATCTAGGGCAAATCTATATATTTCAGTCTAGATGTCAGAGTCAATCGAGGGCCAATCTATCTATTTTAGTCTAGATGTCAGAGTCAATCAAGAGCCAATCTATCTATTTTAGTCTAGATGTCAGAGTCAATCAAGAGCCAATCTATCTATTTTAGTCTAGATGTCAGAGTCAATCAAGAGCCAATCTATCTATTTTAGTCTAGATGTCAGAGTCAATCAAGAGCCAATCTATCTATTTTAGTCTAGATGTCAGAGTCAATCAAGAGCCAATCTATCTATTTTAGTCTAGATGTCAGAGTCAATCAAGAGCCAATCTATCTATTTTAGTCTAGATGTCAGAGTCAATCAAGGGCCAATCTATCTATTTTAGTCTAGATGTCAGAGTCAATCAAGGGCCAATCTATATATTTTAGTCTAGATGTCAGAGTGAATCAAGGGCCAATCTATCTATTTTAGCCGCAGACCAGATGACATACCAGTAGACCGGCGCTTGAGGCTAGTTCAAAGCAGGTCATTTATTAGGATTATAGATTGTTTATACAGATTACAAATTGCTCACACATCTATCTATATATATCTTTCTCCTAAACGACCATGTGCAAATGAGCATGACGAATGACCCTCGCTGGGGTCGAAAAATCACAGTTGGCACGCGTGGTGGAATTTTTTTAAAAAGGGCGGGTTGGTTGGGTGGCAACAAACCTTCTTGCGTTCACTTGCCGTTCAGTCGCGTTTTTCCTTCACAGAATAACATATGATTCGTAGTGTAGTGATTATCACGTCCGCCTTGCACGTGGAAAGTCTTGTGATCAAAACCAAGTTGGAACAATTATTTTATTTTTTTAATGCTTGTTTCTGCCAGTTCTTTTCCCCCCATATTTCCAACATGACTAAGGCTGATAAACGATAATCCGATTTGAAAGTGACAATCGGGTTTAAATTCCCCAAACCGATAATCGAATTTGATTCAGCCGGATTTATTAAGTGAATTCCGACCGGAGCCGAAGCCGTATTTGTAAAAAATTGCCGGATTCCAAAGTTTCCGGAGCCGGAGCTATAATTAATATATATTTTATCGCAAACCCGGCAAGCCGGATTTGGCCGGATTTTTTAAGCATATTTCTGCCGGAGCCGGGTTTGTAAATATAGCCGGATTCCGGATTTGCCGGAACCGCAGGCGACATCCGGTACACCCCTAATTTCTATGAAGTCAGCTATAAAACGATAATCGGTTTAAAATCGGAGTTAGATAATCGATAATCGGTTTTCCAACAAAAAAAACACGCAATTAACAACCCTAAACATGACTAACCCTTGCTAGGGTCGGCCAATCACAGCTTATGTTTAAGGGATGGTAGTAATAAAGGGACTGGAGCGGGTAACAACAACCTCAGTGCGCATGTCTCCACGTTTACTCGCTATTTTTTCATTATTTTGTGCTGCTGTTTGTGTCCGTACTCTACCACGCCGTTCATTGCACTATCTATGATGGGCAAAGCTGCGGCGTATGCTACGCCGCGGGTCGTTCTTATATTATAGATTGTTCTTTCTGATTATAAATTGTTAACACGGATTATAAATTGTTCATACAGATTCAAGATTGCTCATACAGATTATAAATTGTTACTACATATAGAGTGTTCATAAAGATGATAAATTGTTCATACAGATTATAAATAGTTTATACAGATTATAAACTGTTCATTATGATTATAGATTTTTACATCATGTTTACGGCTACCCCAGCTTTATTCAATATAAGGCATAAAAATGCAGGGCTAACTAGGGTTCGTTTTGATATACAAGTCTACATGCGTAACTCGGTCAAAGAAATGGCCATTAAATTCTAATGCTAGAGTTATAAAGAAGAAATTTCATATTGTGATAGAAGAGAACTCGAGGAATCTCAAATCTATTTAATTGTATTTAGCGTGTCACCTGTTATTATCAACTTTTATCAGCCATACTAATAGCCCCCAAACTACAGGTGTAACTTTTACCTAAGCTCAAATCGGCTTACAAAGCATTTTATTCCTCAATAAAAGTAGACACTTAAAATCGATTCTGCTTTTTAATAGCTTGCCACGGGGGAGTCAAGCAATTACGGCCTTAGAATTTGACCTTTTCTAATTTAAAGGACACCAATATCCAATGGAGAATGTCCTCATTTGTTCACCTGTGCACGTAGACACGCGCATCGAGCGACACACAAACTCCCAGTTGACTGTAGAGAAATTTAGAGTTTTTAAAAATAGATTTTTTAAAGGATTTTCTGTCAAGTACGTCGGATCTCAAAATGATCCCCTTGCACCCCAACACTTTCTAAAATAATGCACGGTCTCCAAAAGAATTTGTTAGAATGTCGCAAGTGAAACAAGGGTTCTCAAATGTTTGTCAGTCGACACTTTTAAATTCTGACACATATTCATGATTGTAAAAGATTTAGCTTTGTTCAAGTATCTGGTGGTGACACGTCACAGAACCCAGAGTTATCTCAGTAATCGTCATGGTCCCGGGGGGGGTACAATTTGTGGTGAAATGTAGTCAATAGAGGGTCAGTGATTGATATGGTCAGTGGTTGATATGGTCAGTGATTGATATGGTCAGTGATTGATATGGTCAGTGATTGATATGGTCAGTGGTTGATATGGTCAGTGATTGATATGGTCAGTGATTGATATGGTCAGTGGTTGATATGGTCAGTGATTGATATGGTCAGTGATTGATATGGTCAGTGTTTGTTGTTGTCAGTGGTTGATATGGGCAGTGGTTGGTATGGTCAGTGTTTGTTATAGTCAGTTGTTGATATGGTCAGTGTTTGTTATAGTCAGTTATTGATATGGTCAGTGTTTGTTATAGTCAGTGGTTGATATAGTAAATGGTTGATATGGTCAGTGTTTGTTATAGTCAGTGGTTGATATGGTCAGTGTTTGTTATAGTCAGTTGTTGATAAGGTCAGTGGTTGATATGGTCAGTGTTTGTTATAGTCATTTGTTGATAAGGTCAGTTGCTGTTATAGTCAGACTTTGATATGGTCAGAGGATGATATAGTCAGTGGTTGATATGGCCAGTGGTTGATATGGTCAGTGGTTTATATGGCCAGATAGGTTGAGGGTCATTGGTTGGTGTGGTCAGTAGAAGGTGAGTACGTTGTCTTCGGTATATGCCCTATTAGCTCTGTAGAATGATATAAAAAAAAACTTCATAGTTATGCGGATCTATTTAGTGTCCTAGTATCATGATATATTATTACATCAAAATTATGTGATGTTATTTTTATGTCCCAGACACGCGATTACCTGATATTAGCTTGGATAAAAGGTATTGGGCACCAGCCAATATGCCCCTTTCCTGTGCCTCTGGGACTGCCCTAAACTAAACACCGCTATAAAATGATTTCCGGCATTGAAATTGCCCGGCCATTGTTCCCGCCATCTTCAACTCGGCCAGGCTTAGATGCCGAGACCGTCCATGTATTGTTCCGTTTCCTTAGTTCTCCCCGAGTTTTTTAATTACTGGTGAGGGATATTGGCCCGCGGTGAGGCCAAAATAACTTACGCCGCCATTTTCCTTCCGCCACAAATTGATATCACAATAAAAGTGGGAGTGTATCTTGAAGGCGTGGGGTGGGGCGACGGGGGTGATAGTGGCAAAAATAAAACGCATACGTAAGGGCGGGGACGAGGAAGGAGTGAAGTGGTTATCTAGAGTCTAGAGGATGTTATGAAACCCTCCCACTATGTGGTCATTACCGCCTTAGGTGGGAGTGTGACTCTGTAACTGGGAGTGGGGGGGGGGAGACGACCAATATGACTAGGTAACTGGGGGGACCAATATGACTCGGTAACTGGGTGACCAATATAACTAGGTATCTGGGGGGACCAATATGACTAGGTATCTGGGGGGACCAATATGACTAGGTATCTGGGGGGACCAATATAACTAGGTATCTGGGGGGACCAATATGACTCGGTATCTGGGGGGACCAATATGACTAGGTATCTGGGGGGACCAATATGACTCGGTAACTGGGTGACCAATATAACTAGGTATCTGGGGGGACCAATATGACTCGGTAACTGGGTGGGGGGGCCAATATGACAGATATTGATATTAAACAAGGCGGTGAGCTGTTTGGAAGACATATCCGCAATGGTTTTGTTGCTGACCTGGTTTAAATGTCTCCAGTAAACAAGCCACCGACCTCAGCGTCATGAGCCAAGTAAATGACTTCTGGGCCACCCACCTGTTTAAGAACTTTTGGTAGAAATAACCCCAAAAAAATATTTCAAACCTTTTAAAGTTCGAAAAAACGAAATTTCTGATTGTAAGAACATTAACGAGAGCAGGGTGTTATAATTTCAAAATCAAGTATTTTTTTAACCGTCGCACCAAACTGCACCCATAGGTCTGGTTTCCCTAAGTGGACTGGTTTCCCTAGCACCAGTGGACTGGCTACCTGCGCACTATTGGCCTGGCTACCAGCGCAAACATTGGTATGGCTACCAGCGCAACATTGGTATGGCTACCAGCGCAACATTGGTATGGCTACCAGCGCACCATTAGTATGGCTACAAGTGCACCATTGGTATGGCTACAAGTGCACCATTGTATGGCTACAAGTGCACCATTAGTATGGCTACAAAGTGCACCATTGGTATGGCTACAAGTGCACCATTGGTATGGCTACAAGCGCACCATTAGTATGGCTACAAATGCACCATTGGTATGGCTACAAGTGCACCATTGGTATGGCTACAAGTGCACCATTGGTATGGCTACAAGTGCACCATTGGTATGGCTACAAGTGCACCATTGGTATGGCTACAAGCGCACCATTGGTATGGCTACAAGTGCACCATTGATATGGCTACAAGTGCACCATTGGTATGGCTACAAGTGCACCATTGGTATGGCTACAAGTGCACCATTGGTATGGCTACAAGTGCACCATTGGTATGGCTACAAGTGCACCATTGGTGTGGCTACAAGTGCACCATTGGTATGGCTACAAGTGCACCATTGGTATGGCTACAAGTGCACCATTGGTATGGCTACAAGTGCACCATTGGTATGGCTACAAGTGCACCATTGGTATGGCTACAAGCGCACCATTGGTATGGCTACCAGCGCACCATTAGTATGGCTACAAGTGCACCATTGATATGGATACAAGCGCACCATTGGTATGGCTACAAGCGCAACATTGGTATGGCTACCTGCGCACCTTTATAACTTTCGCCAGGTCGATGGCCATTCTGGCGTTCAATCACAGCTCAATATATCGATTGACATGTCAATAGTTTATCTGCCTCTAATCACTCAAGCGTCCCTTGTGCTGAAAAGCCCTCAGCTCTTAGTCTCCTGAGAGATTTTTCTAAAAGTCGTGACGCGGAGAAACGACTCGTGTGAACGCGAAATTTAATCGTGCGACGTTCAGACATATTTTTTAAAAATGTACAGCTATTTTTAGAATTTGCTGTTTGATATTTTTTCCAGGGGATCGAGAACCAGGATTGAGAATGGGATATTGATTTTATTGATTTTATTGATGTGTCTCCGGACTATGAACTTATCGGGTTAACTTTGCGGTGACTACTGGACTACAAGTTGATGGTAGTTGATGGGTGTACTACGGATAGATGGGTGTACTACGGATAGATGGGTGTACTACGGATAGATGGGTAACTGGGGGTAGATGGGTAACTGGGGGTAGATGGGTAAACTGGGGGTAGATGGGTAAACTGGGGGTAGATGGGTAAACTGGGGGTAGATGGGTAAACTGGGGGTAGATGGGTAAACTGGGGGGTAGATGGGTAAACTGGGGGTAGATGGGTAAACTGGGGGTAGATGGGTAACTGGGGGTAGATGGGTAACTGGGGGTAGATGGGTAACTGGGGGTAGATGGGTAAACTGGGGGTAGATGGGTAAACTGGGGGTAGATGGGTAAACTGGGGGTAGATGGGTAAACTGGCGGTAGATGGGTAAACTCGGGTTAGATGGGTAAACTGGGGGTAGATGGGTAAACTGTGGGGGGGGGTAAATGTGTAAACTACGTGGCGCACAGTTGTAAAAGAGAGCTAGGAGAAAGGCCAAAACATTGGAAAGCACAGAAACTCGTGTACAAAAGCTGTGGTAAAGACTGTCACTCAAGGATAGGACTGCACAGCCACTCGAGGAAATGCAACCCATGGCCAACGGTGATGCACCATCGTCTTGCGAGACTGAAGGATGCCGATTAAATGAGTAAACTGGGGGTAAAAGGGTAAACTGGGGGTAGATGGGTAAGCTGGGGGTAGATGGGTAAACTGGGGGTAGATGGGTAAACTGGGGGTAGATGGGTAAACTGGGGGTAGATGGGTAAACTGAGTGATGTTTTGTGGGTTTAGTAATGTCGTGTAAGTTGTCATTTGTGTCATGTGTGTCATGTATCTGCCGTTGTGTGTCCACATTGTCCATATTTAAGTTTAAACCTGTCTTTAAAGGACCACACTGTTCATATTTCATATTACACTTGTCTTTAAGTGCCCACCTTCTTCATATTTCATTTTACACTTGTCTTTAAGTGCCCACCTTCTTCATATTTCAATTTACACTTGTCTTTAAGTGCCTACCTTCTTCATATTTCATTTTACACTTGTCTTTAAGTGCCCACCTTCTCCATATTTCATTTTAAACTTGTCTTTAAGTGCCCACCTTCTCCATATTTCAGTTTACACCTGTCTTTAAAGGCCCACAATGTTCATATTCCAGTGTACACCTGTCATTAAATGCCCACTTTGTCATATTTAAATTGACATGTGTCTTTATTGCCCATATATTAGTTGACACCTGTCTTTGAATGCCCACTTGTACAATTTGTTTGTTTACTTTTCCTCCGATCTCGTGCCCAGCGCGTGCTACCTGTCGCCTGTTCTCTCACTTGCCTGGTCACGTGACGCAGGTAAATTCTTCGTCTGTTGGCAAATGGGTTGTACCCGCGCACCTCCATGTTCATCTCAATCAGACCTGTGATGTTGTTGTCAGAGAACATCTTGATGTGTGGTGTTGATGTTGTCGTCAGAGAACATCTTGATGAGTGATGTTTGGTCTTGAAGAAGATTACAAACATCAAGATGATCAAACATGATGATGTATGGTGCTTTGTCTGTTCTTTTTACCACGTTTTATTAACTCGCTTTCGTTCCTGTGGATTTGTTTGTTTGTCTGTCCACAATTTTTTTAAATCTGCCAACGTACAATTAAACCACTTCTGATGGTCCTAGAGATCTCAAAATTTTACCACAGATAGATCTTGGATGACAATGCATTGTATCAAAATTTCAGATCGATCGAGTGTACCGTTATTTAATTATTGAACTTTTTAGTTTATCTATATATAATCATCTGTACCGTCTGCTTTTGTTGACATCCATGAGTTCACCCCGTGATCACATCACCGTGTTTTTAAAACGTTGGGCGGGCGCTTATGAGGTGTTTGGTATAAAAAAAATAGAGGTAAAAAAATATTTTTAAAAACCACGTTTTTGTAAGTGGACTAAAAAGAATAAAATAATTTAAAACTAATAAGTTCAAGTACTTTCATATAATATGACTAAAAACGTGGGCGGGTATTTGGTATAAAAATTAAATATTTATAATTAAGAAGGCAAAAAAGATATCTATAAGTGAAAGAATGAGTGAACTGCATATGTAAAACCTCATAAGCGCCCGCGCAACGATTTTAGTCATATGATATGAAATTGCTTGAACTTATTAGTTTTAAATTATTTTCTTCTTTTTAGTACACTTATAAAAACGTGGTTTTTTTAAATCATTTTTTTATTTATTAACCACGTTTTTATTAACTTGCTTTCGTTCCTGTGGATTTGTTTGTTTGTTTGTCCACAATTGTTCAAATCTGCCAACGTAAAATTAAACCACTTCTGATGGTCCTAGAGAGCTCAAACGTTTACCACAGATAGATCTTGGATGACAATGTATGTATCAACATTTCAGATCGATCGAATGTACCGTTATTAAATTATTGAATATTTTAGTTTATCTATATATAAGCATATGTATTATCCGTCTGCTCGTGTTTACAGTACATTCACGTGCCGAGTTCACACCAACCCCGACCACATCAATCATGTTTAACATCAAGGGGAGATCAGTCATGTTCAGTCTGTAAATGTTTGTCGGGCAATGCGTATTATATTTGAATATAATCAATACTTCAAAACTCACCCTAGCATACACATAGACTAAAAATAATAAAATAAATAGAAGTAAAAAATAATGATTTTTAAAAACCACGTTTTTATAAGTGGACTTAAAGGAAGAAAATAATTTAAAACTTATAAGTTCAAGTACTTTGATTTAATATGACTAAAAACGTGGGGCGGGTGTTTGGTATTAAAATTAAAGATTTATAATTTAGAAGGCAAAAGAGAGATCTATAAGTGAGAGAATGAATGAACTGCATATGTTAAACCTCATAAGCGCCCGAAGATTTTATTTACATTATATTAAAGTACTTGAACTTATAAGTTTTAAATTATTTCAATCATTAAAGTTTATGGTGTTTTGTCTGTAAGTTATTTCCTTTATCATTGTGAATGGTGTTTTGTCTGTAAGTTATTTCACTTAGTGAATGGTGTTTTGTCTGTAAGTTATTTCACTTATCATTGTGAATGGTGTTTTGTATGTAAGTTATTTCACTTAGTGAATGGTGTTTTGTCTGTAAGTTATTTCACTTATCATTGTGAATGGTGTTTTGTCTGTAAGTTATTTCACTTATCATTATGAATGGTGTTTTGTATGTAAGTTATTTCACATAGTGAATGGTGTTTTGTCTGTAAGTTATTTCACTTATCATTGTGAATGGTGTTTTGTATGTAAGTTATTTCACTTAGTGAATGGTGTTTTGTCTGTAAGTTATTTCACTTATCATTGTGAATGGTGTTTTGTATGTAAGTTATTTCACTTAGTGAATGGTGTTTTGTATGTAAGTTATTTCACTTATCATTGTGAATGGTGTTTTGTCTGTAAGTTATTTCACTTATCATTGTGAATGGTGTTTTGTCTGTAAGTTATTTCACTTATCATTGTGAATGGTGTTTTGTCTGTAAGTTATTTCACTTATCATTGTGAATGGTGTTTTGTCTGTAAGTTATTTCACTTAGTGAATGGTGTTTTGTCTGTAAGTTATTTCACTTAGTGAATGGTGTTTTGTCTGTAAGTTATTTCATTTAGTGAATGGTGTTTTGTCTGTAAGTTATTTCACTTAGTGAATGGTGTTTTGTATGTAAGTTATTTCACTTAGTGAATGGTGTTTTGTCTGTAAGTTATTTCACTTAGTGAATGGTGTTTTGTCTGTAAGTTATTTCACTTAGTGAATGGTGTTTTGTCTGTAAGTTATTTCACTTAGTGAATGATGTTTTGTCTGTAAGTTATTTCACTTATCATTGTGAATGGTGTTTTGTCTGTAAGTTATTTCACTTAGTGAATGGTGTTTTGTCTGTAAGTTATTTCATTTAGTGAATGGTGTTTTGTCTGTAAGTTATTTCACTTAGTGAATGGTGTTTTGTCTGTAAGTTATTTCACTTAGTGAATGGTGTTTTGTATGTAAGTTATTTCACTTAGTGAATGGTGTTTTGTCTGTAAGTTATTTCACTTAGTGAATGGTGTTTTGTCTGTAAGTTATTTCACTTAGTGAATGGTGTTTTGTCTGTAAGTTATTTCACTTATCATTGTGAATGGTGTTTTGTCTGTAAGTTATTTCACTTATCATTGTGAATGGTGTTTTGTCTAATAAAGCAGAAAACATTCCGACGTCTGTTGTTTGACCTGTAAATATGTCGCCGAGGCTAAGTACAAATAGGTTATTTCATACAACTAGCCGCACTGAGAAGACTTTAACCCCTGGAGGCCAACGTTCACACCAAGATAAAATGAAAGATAGTAACGGTGGTCTCTTGCTTTGTGACCCCAAGATAGTTTTTCTTTCTGATTTTCGATGGACACAGAAAAATGCATGTATTGCCTCGAATGAACTTTGTATCAGCCGATTAAATGAGGAACGAAACATTTAAGAAAAATTAAGACCTGTTTATCTAAATATTGTTGGCGCGGTGAAAATGCGGAACTTAACATGGAGAAATAGCGCTATATATGAAACCACAAGAATCCAATTACTTTGAAAATAGTCTTTTTAAAACTTAAATCACTTCGAAAACAGTTATTTTGCTTAAAGGGCCTCGCAGACAGTTATTTTGCCTAGATGACCATGAAGACAGTTATTTTGCCTAGATGACCATGAAGACAGTTATTTTGCCTAGATGACCATGAAGACAGTTATTTTGCCTAGATGACCATGAAGACAGTTATTTTGCCTAGATGACCATGAAGACAGTTATTTTTCCTAGATGACCATGAACATAGTTTTCTTTCCTATTTGGGGAAGTGATGGTTAGCATCTGATAAATAAAATGTAAATTGAGATTATATCAAGAAATATCCTAACTCCATAAGTTCTCCACTATATTTGTAAGTCAGGTTTATCAATGAAAATCTCCACTGACGCAGCAAGCGTTCGTGGGCCAGGTGGCAGCCTATCGTTCAAACAGCCCAGGATGTTACCTGTGAAGTTGATTACAAAATATCTAGTTTTCTGTCTGTGTCATCTGCACCCTCCAAACGAGAGTAATGCTCGGCTGTGTCTCGTCCGTTCTTTGAACTTTTCCCATTTATTCCTAGGACGAGTCTATCAGAACAATAGATCAAAATAGAAATGAAAATCAGGTGCTGCTCTTTTGTGCTGAAATTGAAAAACAATTTCCACGTGATTCAAGTGCTGTGGAGATCTATACACACGTGGCAATATTACACAGCAACGAATGAACAGCACATACATGCACCTACGCACACAGACACACACACATACACAGAGCATAGAGAGACAAATAGATGCATTGAGAGAGAGGGGGGAGAGAGACACAAAGACACACATACATAGCCTTACACACTCAAGCATTGAGAGAGACGCATACAGAAAAAGACACACACATAACTACAGATAAAGACACCTAAATAAAAGAGACTAGACACACACTAGTCACTAGATACACAGATGTATAGGTATGGGTGGATGGATGTATGGGTGGATGGATGGATGGATGGGTGGGTGGGTAGGTGGGTGGGTGGATGGGTGGATGGATGGGTGGGTGGGTGGATGGATGGATGGATAGATGGAGGGATGGATGGATTGATTGATAGATGGAGGGATGGATGGATTGGTGGGATGGATGGATGGATGGATGGATGGATAGATGGATGGATGGATGGATGGATGGGTGGATGGATGGTTGGATGGATGGATGGATGGATGGATGGATGGATTGATAGATGGATGGATGGATGGATTGGTGGGTGTGTGGATGTATGAATCGGTTGGTGGGTGGTGGATGAAGAAGATAAACGCTATCGTTTCGCTAAGAAAATTGTGGGAAATTGCCAAAGAAAACTATTACCTTCTCACGAAAATTCATTTTTTCCATGTGCAGGTGTCGCCCCGATATCCCCCATACAGTCACTTCGTTTATTAAGGCCAAGCCAATAATTTGCCAGGCTTCAAAGCGTCCCTCCCTGCTTCAGGAGCGAGCGCCTCGGATGTATCGAAACTCTCGTGTTTTACTGCACCAATTACTCGTCTCGACAGCCGAGCAGCCCCCCCCCGCCAACAAGGGAAAGCTCTCGTGCACGCCATAACTCGTCCGTTTTCTACAGCCGAGCCGAGGCGCTGTTGAGCCAACAATGTGGAGACTTTATGGCCCTTATGTGGCTCTCCACAGCACCTCACATGTATAGGTTTACAGATGGACTCATTAATCAAGGCTTACTAAAAATAGACAGATCAGCCTAAGTGGTAAGAGCTGCACAGGGGCTGTAGAAACTAGCAGGGGCGCTGGAAAACTGATTAGGGGCGGCCGATAAAATAGAAAGGTGCAACTAGCACAAATTGCATCGGTAATTTTAGACGGGAAGATTCAGTTCAAGACTAGAAACGGCTTCTTTAGATACAAATTCCTTAGAAACGACATTCCTGAAATACGGCTTTCTTAGATGCTAGATTACATTTTTACAGATGGCCTTCTTTGGAGACGGCTTTTTTTTAGAGGCGGCTTCCTTAGATACGACCTTCATTGGAGAAGGCCTTTCTTAGATACGACCTTCCTTAGATACGACCTTCCTTGGAGAAGGCCTTAATACGACCTCCTTAGATACGACCTTCCTTAGATACGACCTTCCCTTAGATACGACCTTCCTTAGATACGACTTCCTTAGATACGACCTTCCTTAGATACGACCTTCCTTAGATACGACCTTCCTAGATACGACCTTCCTTAGATACGACCTTCCTTAGATACGACCTTCCTTAGATACGACCTTCCTTAGATACGACCTTCCTTAGATACGACCTTCCTTAGATACGACCTTCCTTAGATACGACCTTCCTTAGATACGACCTTCCTTAGATACGACCTCCCTTAGATACGACCTTCCTTAGATACGACCTTCCTTAGATACGACCTTCCTTAGATACGACCTTCCTTAGATACGACCTTCCTTAGAAGCCTTCTTAGATACGACCTTCCTTAGATACGACCTTCCCTTAGATACGACCTTCCTTAGATACGACCTTCCTTAGATACGACCTCCTTAGATACGACCTTCCTTAGATACGACCTTCCTTAGATACGACCTTCCCTTAGATACGACCTCCCTTAGATACGACCTTCCTTAGAACGCCCTTAGATCGACCTCTAGATACGACCTTCCTTAGAGAGGCTCTAGACGCTTCCTTAGATACGACTCCTTAGAGACGACATTCCTTAGAGACGGCTTCCTTAGAGACGGCTTCCTTAGAGACGTTAGTTTCTTATGTTTTGTTCACTGAATTACCTACCCAAGCCGAGTTCATTTATATTGAACACACAAGCACAGCGAGCGCACACGCGGACACCTACACACACATGGATGCATTCACACAAAGACAAACACACAAACACACACGTGTAGCAACACACACACGCACTTATATACACAATCACACACAGGCAGAAGGCGCACATTTTATTCTTGACCTTTAACAGGCCAGTGGTCTGTTTTACTTATTTCGATGGCATTCAAAGGCACTTCTTGCCTCACAGTTATATATAAGCACAGGTATTGCTGGTCTAATCGATAACCTCACTATTAAATATTATCTTCAAATAAAGCAATCAGACATTTTACTGCACACTTTAATTCTGTGATTTGATGGGCCTGATGCCTTTAACGCATGCAGCTTCGGGGATGTAACTCAATATTTGTTACTGTAACGCGAACATCCTCTAGTGGTAACATGACTTTTGATGAGTTCTTGATAATGATTTCTTGTATAGCGCTCTTGTCCATATTACCCTAACATGCTGAACGATGATGATTTCTTGTATAGCGTTCTTGTCCATATTACCCTAACATGCTGAACGATGATGATTTCTGTATAGCGCTCTTGTCCATATTACCCTAACATGCTGAACGCAACGTGCTCCGTGATCCTACCCCAGTGACGTAATAATGGTTCCCTTGAGTTCATACTGATCTTGAACTTGAACTTGAACTATCCCTTAACCCGTCCTTGGGTCGTTGGGGCACCATAGTGAACTGCACACTATCTCACGCCATTTGTCCCGGTCCTTTGCTGCCTTTTGAGAGTCGCTGAATGACAGGCCGGTCCACTCTTTGATATCGTCTTCCCATCTCTTTCTTTGTCTGCCTCTTTTCCTTCCTCCCTGGACTGTGCCTTGCCTTATAGTCTTTGTGAAACCTTCAGATACTGTTCTACAACAGTATAAACTCGTAGATGGCCGCCTAGTTGGGATTCGTCTTGTCTTTCAACCTCCAGACAGACCAATATCATATCCTTTCTCTGTCGCTCTCAACCGATAACCCTGTACCGTAAACCACGTGATCCAGTTTATTGGCCGTTTAGACATGCCTTGAACTCGGCTCACAAATGACAGGTTATAATAACAAACTTATCTCATCACAGAGAAAACATGAAATAGCCTGTCACGTACATGTCTGTGGCTATATTTTTGTTAACGATTTGATAAAAATCGACCATTCAGTCCCTTACTTCCGTCCCATTATTAAGGCCCTTCAATTTTGTCCCTTCCTTTTGTCCCATCATTATGTCCCTTCGTTTTGTCCCCTTATTATGTCCCTTCATTTTGTCCCCTCATTATGTCCCTTCATTTTGTCCAACCATCATGTCACTTCCTTTTGTCCCATAATCATTCCCCTTTTATTTGTCCCATCATTTAACCACTTTATTTTCTCCAAAATTACTTACCTTCGTTTCGACCTATGATTATTTCCCATTATTTTCCCCTAATAACTTTCACATTTCGTCCAATCATTTGTTTCAACTACATGCCCCATCACATTGCACCAACGTTTTACAATTACAGCTTTCCAGCATTGTCTCTGATTGCTTCAGCTGACCTTTGCTGTGTCTCAGCACTATAGCACTTATCTCTGCAACGTCTCTCCATAGTCATACGCTATTCAACCCAGCCTATCATTATATCTCTCCATTACATCTGCATTTACATGCCGCCTCGCTCTCCTCACTCCACCAAACACCTGAGCCCCCCCTCTCTCCTCACTCCACCAAACGCCTGAGCCCCCCTCTCTCCTCACTCCACCAAACGCCTGAGCCCCCCCTCTCTCCTCACTCCACCAAACACCTGAGCCCCCCTCTCTCCTCACTCCACCAAACACCTGAGCCCCCCTCTCTCCTCACTCCACCAAACGCCTGAGCCCCCCTCTCTCCTCACTCCACCAAACGCCTGAGCCCCCCCTCTCTCCTCACTCCACCAAACACCTGAGCCCCCCCTCTCTCCTCACTCCACCAAACACCTGAGCCCCCCCTCTCTCCTCACTCCACCAAACGCCTGAGCCCCCCTCTCTCCTCACTCCACCAAACACCTGAGCCCCCCTCTCTCCTCACTCCACCAAACACCTGAGCCCCCCCTCTCTCCTCACTCCACCAAACACCTGAGCCCCCCTCTCTCCTCACTCCACCAAACACCTGAGCCCCCCCTCTCTCCTCACTCCACCAAACACCTGAGCCCCCCCTCTCTCCTCACTCCACCAAACACCTGAGCCCCCCCTCTCTCCTCACTCCACCAAACACCTGAGCCCCCCCTCTCTCCTCACTCCACCAAACACCTGAGCCCCCCCCTCTCTCCTCACTCCACCAAACGCCTGAGCCCCCCCTCTCTCCTCACTCCACCAAACGCCTGAGCCCCCCTCTCTCCTCACTCCACCAAACACCTGAGCCCCCCCTCTCTCCTCACTCCACCAAACACCTGAGCCCCCCCTCTCTCCTCACTCCACCAAACGCCTGAGCCCCCCCCTCTCTCCTCACTCCACCAAACGCCTGAGCCCCCCCTCTCTCCTCACTTCACCTAACACCTGCCTACAACTACATCTAAAAAGAGATCATGGCTTTCATTGAGAACTATCTATAGTTAAAACGTTCTAATAGCTTTATCAATATTAACATCCTTTCTTTTATATCGAGATAGTTAATTAATGAGGTCAATACAAATATAGATCTTTGCTTTCAGATAGAACTGTTTAATAGATAAGGTCAATCTTAATGTAGATCTTGGCTTTCATATAGAATTGTTTAATATGTGAGGTCAATCTAATATAGACTTTGCCCTTCATATAGAACTCTCTAATAGATGAGGTGCAAACAGGAACGTGAGCACGGAATGCAATTACATTTTTTGTGTAGTATATTATCAGATGGACGGGCTTTAATACGAGGGTTTTATGAGATGCGTGTGTCTTGAGCTGTGATGAAATTATCTTGGTAATGTCTCATTAACTTGAGCAGTAGTTTGTTGGACGATTTTCTTTTTTAATGGGAAA
The DNA here is from genome assembly GCA_944989445.1 of Ampullaceana balthica. Lineage (NCBI taxonomy): Eukaryota > Metazoa > Mollusca > Gastropoda > Lymnaeidae > Ampullaceana > Ampullaceana balthica. The sequence goes on along the minus strand of CALYLW010000641.1, from coordinate 136,190 downwards.
TATTCAACAGGAAATTTTTTTAGTGCTGTCTGGCAGAGATTTTAGGTCGGCTCTAGCTGGCCACATTCCACGTCCGACACAGGTAATTAAAACAGTTCTCTGGACGTCATGCTCTGAGACTTTTGATGGTCAGTGTGACGCATGCTGGTCAGTGTGATGCGTGCTGGTCAGTGTGACGCGGGCTTTTCATTGTTCATGTCAGGAACAGTTTATTTCCTGTTATATGCTCACTTATGAACACATTTGTTGACTGGCTAATCTCCATAGCAACCATGATACTGTTGACATCACGTGACGGCAAGGGCCACGAATGGTACTTAAACAAAACTTTAGGCATAAATGTAAGACGTGGTAACTTCGAAAGATAGATTACGTCAACACCAATTTGACCATAAGTATGTGTCATTAGCATTACCGCTACCTTCCTTTGTCTCTCCCTTCCTTTGTCTCTCCCTTCCTTTGTTTATCCCTTCCTTTGTCTCTCCCTTCCTTTGTCTATCCCTTCCTTTGTCTCTCTCTTTCTCGTCTTTATGTTTTTTCTATTTCTCTAAATATGAAAGAATAGAGAAATATTTATTTCGAATTAATTATTGAACCACCTGCTTTTCTCCGTCTGACTTGCTGAGATTTGAGGCTGCGCTGCTTGAGTGGTTAAAAGCAATTGGTGACCTATGAAAGAAGCGGTGATACAAATTTCACATATCTACTATAATATTGCATATTTTGTCAATACGCCCATACTGTATTGTATATTCCTTCAATACCCCATACAATATTGTATATTCCTTCAATACCCCATACAATATTGTATATTCCTTCAATACCCCATACAATATTGTATATTCCTTCAATACCCCATACAATATTGTATATTCCTTCAATACCCCATACAATATTGTATATTCCTTCAATACCCCATACAATATTGTATATTCCTTCAATACCCCATACAATATTGTATATTCCTTCAATACCCCATACAATATTGTATATTCCTTCAATACCCCATACAATATTGTATATTCCTTCAATACCCCATACAATATTGTATATTCCTTCAATACCCCATACAATATTGTATATTCCTTCAATACCCCATACAATATTGTATATTCCTTCAATACCCCATACAATATTGTATATTCCTTCAATACCCCATACAATATTGTATATTCCTTCAATACCCCATACAATATTGTATATTCCTTCAATACCCCATACAATATTGTATATTCCTTCAATACCCCATACAATATTGTATATTCCTTCAATACCCCATACAATATTGTATATATTCCTTCAATACCCCATACAATATATTTATATATTCCTTCAATACCCCATACAATATTGTATATTCCTTCAATACCCCATACAATATTGTATATTCCTTCAATACCCCATACAATATTGTATATTCCTTCAATACCCCATACAATATTGTATATTCCTTCAATACCCCATACAATATTGTATATTCCTTCAATACCCCATACAATATTGTATATTCCTTCAATACCCCATACAATATTGTATATTCCTTCAATACCCCATACAATATTGTATATTCCTTCAATACCCCATACAATATTGTATATTTCTTCAATATCCCGTAATAATCGTCGTATCTTTCATCTACACCAGATAATAGTTGTGTATAGTTCAACAAGTTCAAAGTTAAATCTTAGAATAAATTCAATTGCAAAATCTGAAATTCCAAGAAAATCTTAAAATCGCCCTAATTTTTTTCATTAACTTTCAATGTCTACACTTTGATATGACCCCAATTTCCTCAGATATGTCGCTCATAATTTGAGAATCCCTTTTCAGCGTTAAACTCTCCTTTCCAATGTTTATCCTCCCAGTTTGTGTTTTTCTTTCAACTTAAATACGGACGTGTTAGATATTGACTCGAGCCGTCGTTCCATTTCATTGCTGTAATTGTACCAGAACACGAATGTCATGCGAGGGTTAAGGTCCAAGAATATCCTCCGTGAATCCGTCGCGAGGCTGGGACGCGCATACAGATGAGCACTGCAAATGAGATGCCGGACGAGAGGAAGAATGGAGCGATCTCCTCTGGTTTATAATGAGTCTGGAGTCAGCGACGCGAAATGATGAATGCAAGTGACATTAATGGCTACACGTGACATTGTGGGGAGTGTGCAGTAGTTGGAGGCATGTCATTTGGACACGAGTAGCGTACATCGGCAACATTGCTTACATTGTGGCCATCATGAATCGCTATGTGGCCACCATTGCTTACATTGTGGCCATCATGACTCGCTCTGTGGCCACCATTGCTTACATTGTGGCCACCATTGCTTACATAGTGGCCAACATGACTCGCTCTGTGGCCACCATTGCTTACATTCTGGCCATCATAACTCGGTCTGTGGCCACCATTGCTTACATTGTGGCCATCATGACTCGCTATGTGGCCACCATTGCTTACATTGTGGCCATCATGACTCGCTCTGTGGCCACCATTGCTTACATTGTGGCTATCATGACTCGCTCTGTGGCCACCATTGCTTACATTGTGGCCATCATGATTCGCCCTGTGGCCATCATTCCTTACAATGTGGCCATCATGATTCGCTCTGTGGCCACCATTACTTACAATGTGGCCATCATGATTCGCTCTGTGGCCACCATTACTTACAATGTGGCCATCATGATTCACCCTGTGGCCATCATTCCTTACAATGTGGCCATCATGATTCGCTCTGTGGCCACCATTCCTTACAATGTGGCCATCATGATTCGCCCTGTGGCCATCATTCCTTACAATGCGGCCATCATGATTCACCCTGTGGCCATAATTCTTACATTGTGGCCATCATGCGCTCTGTGGCCATCATTCCTTACATTGTTGCCATCATGGTCTTACCTCTAACATCCCCGTTACTGAGGACCGTTACAGTCGTCTATGTGGCCACCATTGTGTAATTTCTACAAATAGCACATCTAGTTGTCAAACATGCCTCTATTATAACAAACAGAGCTTTCTCTCTTATCATTAGTGCCTATATCACATCAAACTTGCCTTTCTTATAACAAACAGATCTTTCTCTCTTATCATTATTGCCTATATCACATCAAACTTGCCTCTCTTATAACAAACAGAGCTTTCTCTCTTATAATTAGTGCCAATATCACGTCAAACTTGCCTCTCTTATAACAAACAGAGCTTTCTCTCTTATCATTATTTCCTATATCACATCAAACTTGCCTCTCTTATAACAAACAGAGCTTTCTCTCTTATCATTAGTTCCTATATCACATCAAACATGGGTTTCTCTGTATTCTTTATTCTCTTTAAGATTATCAGAGGGTATATGTTTCTTAGATATGTATGTTTGTTAGGGATGCATGTTTGTAATGGGATATATTTTAATTAGTGGATAACAATGATTATGGGGTATAATGTTTTGGGGTATTATGTGTTATGTGGTATTTTGTTATTCGGAGATATATTATTGTTTGTAATATATATTTTGGGAGTATATGGTTGTTAAAGTTATATGTTTGTTAAAGTTATATGGTTTGGGTTACATGTTTGTTAGGGGAAATAATGTTCTTACATAATATGGGTTTGTTAAAGGCCTTGTCTTGTAAGGTGTAGGGTTTTAAGGTTTCTTTGTTTAGTTTTCGATTTTAGTTAGGGGTCTAGTATTTTGGGGGTCTGGTGCTGTTGAGATTTAGTTTTGCAGAGGAGGTGACAGTTTTAAAAAATGTGTGTGTGTCATTTTACTGGATATATAAGTCGGTTGAAGGAGCAGATGAAAATATTTGTTTTTTAAAGTCTCTAATTAAAATTTCCAACATGTTAAAAACCGCACGTCTCTGCCTCAGCTGTTCTGGTTTATCACTCACTCGCGTCTTACCAGGCAAACTTAAACGATCATTCATTCTAATTGTCAATTTTATTTACCCCTCGGATTCTTAATCTTTTATACGCAACTGGCCCTTTTGATTTCATGGCATTTCAGGCACCCCGATAGGGCGTCAACATCTTTTCATGTCCCCCACCCCACTACAAAAAACTATTTTAAAAATTCCAGTTAATATGATTTTTTCGTGTTACTGGACTATCTTATTCTACCCCAGTAATGCGAGGACCCACTTATTTTACCCCAGGAATGTGAGGACCCACTTATTTTATCCCAGGAATGTGAGGACCCACTTATTTTACCCCAGGAATGCGAGGACCCACTTATTTTACCCCAGAAATGTGAGGATCCTTGTTTTTGAATTCATGATTAAGCAATTATAAGTTGTTGTTTTTCCCAATGGTAAACTAGAAAGCCGTTCCAAGCGCTGGAGATGCTGACATAGACCAAGACGTTTGTTCTCAAAGTTTGATCGGATTTACACAAAGTAGCGATGCTTTATTATGATGGAGTCCTGATGTAGCCTCACATGATGGTTGATTGCTGTTGTTCCCTTTATTCTGATGGAGTCCTGATGTAGCCTCACATGATGGTTGATTGCTGTTGTTCCATTTATTATGATGGAGTCCTGATGTAGCCTCACATGATGGTTGATTGATGTTGTTCCATTTATTATGATGGAGTCCTGATATAGCCTCACATGCTGGTTGATTGCTGTTGTTCCACTTATTCTGATGGAGTCCTGATGTAGCCTCACATGATGGTTGATTGCTGTTGTTCCATTTATTATGATGGAGTCCTGATGTAGCCTCACATGATGGTTGATTGATGTTGTTCCATTTATTATGATGGAGTCCTGATATAGCCTCACATGCTGGTTGATTGCTGTTGTTCCACTTATTCTGATGGAGTCCTGATGTAGCCTCACATGATGGTTGATTGCTGTTGTTCCATTTATTATGATGGAGTCCTGATGTAGCCTCACATGATGGTTGATTGCTGTTGTTCCATTTATTATGATGGAGTCCTGATGTAGCCTCACATGATGGTTGATTGCTGTTGTTCCATTTATTCTTTCTGATGGAGTCCTGATGTAGCCTAACATGATGGTTGATTGCTGTTGTTCCATTTATTCTTTCTGATGGAGTCCTGATGTAGCTTCACATGCTGGTTGATTGCTGTTGTTCCATTTATTATGATGGAGTCCTGATGTAGCCTCACATGATGGTTGATTGCTGTTGTTCCATTTATTCTTTCTGATGGAGTCCTGATGTAGCTTCACATGCTGGTTGATTGCTGTTGTTCCATTTATTATGATGGAGTCCTGATGTAGCCTCACATGATGGTTGATTGCTGTTGTTCCATTTATTCTTTCTGATGGAGTCCTGATGTAGCCTCACATGATGGTTGATTGCTGTTGTTCCATTTATTCTTTCTGATGGAGTCCTGATGTAGCTTCACATGCTGGTTGATTGCTGTTGTTCCATTTATTATGATGGAGTCCTGATGTAGCTTCACATGCTGGTTGATTGCTGTTGTTCCATTTATTATGATGGAGTCCTGATGTAGCCTCACATGATGGTTGATTGCTGTTGTTCCATTTATTCTTTCTGATGGAGTCCTGATGTAGCTTCACATGCTGGTTGATTGCTGTTGTTCCATTTATTATGATGGAGTCCTGATGTAGCCTCACATGATGGTTGATTGCTGTTGTTCCATTTATTCTTTCTGATGGAGTCCTGATGTAGCCTCACATGATGGTTGATTGCTGTTGTTCCATTTATTCTTTCTGATGGAGTCCTGATGTAGCTTCACATGCTGGTTGATTGCTGTTGTTCCATTTATTATGATGGAGTCCTGATGTAGCCTCACATGGTGGTTGATTGCTGTTGTTCCATTTATTCTGATGGAGTCCTGATGTAGCCTCACATGATGGTTGATTGCTGTTGTTCCAAGCATGACTTTTCCGATGTATATGTTAAATAGACTTTATTTACATAGTTACATAGCGCATATTTCAAAGACCTATCCGAAACAAAACAAAAAAAGGGCAGCATTTTATGTTGACCCTTATCACCAAATCAATCATGTCGAAATAAACATTACAGTAATTTTCACGTAAAGAAACAAGTTACATTTACTTTTTCAGCACGTCTCCAGGAAAGAAATGTGAGATAATCTTTTTATTTGCTCAGCAGACGAAACAAAACTCGTTAAATTTAACATTTAAGTGCACTACACACGCGTGGCTTGAATGCCCACCTGTTACAAACACATTTCATCGGGGAAACTTTTTGTTTGGTACAGAACATATGAACGTCAATAAATAGAAGTTTTAAAAAAAAGATTTTTTAAAACCACGTTTTTATAAGCGGACTAAAAAGAAGAAAATAATTAAAAAAATTCACAGAATTGTGAAGTAAAATTCTTTTTCTGGATTGATAAAAATTTCAAACTTATATGCTCAAGTATTATGATGTAATATGACTAAAAACGTGGGGCGGGCGCTTCTCAGGCTTAACTAATTCAATTCACTCATTTTCTTACTCGTCATTTGTAAACTCTAATCATTTTATCCAAACGCCCAAAAAGCGCCCGCCCACGTTTTTAGTCATATTACATCATAGTACTTGAGCATATAAATTTGAAATTTTTATCAATCCAGAAAAAGATTTTTCCTTCACAATTCTGTGAAAAATATATTTTATTTTCTTCTTCTTAGTCCCCTTATAAAAACGTGGTTTTTACAAAACTTTTTTTTTAAACTTCTATTTATTTTATTCTTTTTAGTCTTCTTGTTAGCCTGAGTGTATGCAGTGTGTAGTGTGTAATGGTGGCTTTAGTTTATTATAAAACATAAGTAAGACAAAGGACCCAGGTTACACACGCAGAGTTGAGTGCTATATATTTTTGTGTGTCGTACAAACCAAATAAAAGTTTGATTAAATTGAGTAAATATCATCCACTGTAGTCAGATGTTTGCTTGTTCAATATTGTCACCAGGAATCAATACTAGATGCGGCCTCTGAAATTAAAGAGAAACATCTCTTACCAACCGAGAGAGTCGAATTGCAAGCTACACCCACATACTTGACCAGCAACAAACATTGACATCTACAACATTTACATTTACAAACATTGACATCTACAACATTTACATTTACAAACATTGACATCTACAACATTTACATTTACAAACATTGACATCTACAACATTTACATTTACAAACATTGACATCTACAACATTTACATTTACAAACATTGACATCTACAACATTTACATTTACAAACATTGACATCTACAACATTTACATTTACAAACATTGACATCTACAACATTTACATTTACAAACATTGACATCTACAACATTTACATTTACAAACATTGACATCTACAACATTTACATTTACAAACATTGACATCTACAACATTTACATTTACAAACATTGACATCTACAACATTTACATTTACAAACATTGACATCTACAACATTTACATTACAAACATTGACATCTACAACATTTACATTTACAAACATTGACATCTACAACATTTACATTTACAAACATTGACATCTACAACATTTACATTTACAAACATTGACATCTACATTTACATTTACAAACATTGACATCTACAACATTTACATTTACAAACATTGACATCTACAACATTTACATTTACAAACATTGACATCTACAACATTTACATTTACAAACATTGACATCTACAACATTTACATTTACAAACATTGACATCTACAACATTTACATTTACAAACATTGACATCTACAACATTTACATTTACAAACATTGACATCTACAACATTTACATTTACAAACATTGACATCTACAACATTTACATTTACAAACATTGACATCTACAACATTTACATTTACAAACATTGACATCTACAACATTTACATTTACAAACATTGACATCTACAACATTTACAAACTACACCCAAAGATCTGTCTCGTTACAAACATTTAAAACATTATAAAAACTTATTTTAAGTATTAAAACTTGTCTATTTGTAAAGATAGATTTAAAAACTCATGTACCCAAACTGTATTCTTCTAATCTCTAAACACAATTAAATCGTGAGAGAGTGACGTCATAGAGGGAGGACACTATCCACATATAAACTGGCGGCTTAACAGTGTCCCAAATATATGAGCTACACAAATAAACTAAATACCTATAATAGTACAAGTTTTAAAAAATAGTTTTTAAAGAATAAATATTCACGGAACAGAAAAATAACCTACAGATGGAAATAAGTGTATACAGTATGGAGATAAGTGTATACAGTATGGAGATAAGTGTATACAGTATGGAGATAAGTGTATACAGTATGGAGATAAGTGCATACAGTATGGAGATAAGTGTATACAGTATGGAGATAAGTGCATACAGTATGGAGATAAGTGTATACAGTATGGAGATAAGTGCATACAGTATGGAGATAAGTGCATACAGTATGGAGATAAGTGCATACAGTATGGAGATAAGTGTATACAGTATGGAGATAAGTGTATACAGTATGGAGATAAGTGTATACAGTATGGAGATAAGTGTATACAGTATGGAGATAAGTGTATACAGTATGGAGATAAGTGTATACAGTATGGAGATAAGTGTATACAGTATGGAGATAAGTGTATACAGTATGGAGATAAGTGCATACAGTATGGAGATAAGTGTATACAGTATGGAGATAAGTGTATACAGTATGGAGATAAGTGCATACAGTATGGAGATAAGTGTATACAGTATGGAGATAAGTGTATACAGTATGGAGATAAGTGTATACAGTATGGAGATAAGTGTATACAGTATGGAGATAAGTGTATACAGTATGGAGATAAGTGCATACAGTATGGAGATAAGTGTATACAGTATGGAGATAAGTGTATACAGTATGGAGATAAGTGCATACAGTATGGAGATAAGTGCATACAGTATGGAGATAAGTGCATACAGTATGGAGATAAGTGTATACAGTATGGAGATAAGTGCATACAGTATGGAGATAAGTGTATACAGTATGGAGATAAGTGCATACAGTATGGAGATAAGTGCATACAGTATGGAGATAAGTGCATACAGTATGGAGATAAGTGCATACAGTATGGAGATAAGTGTATACAGTATGGAGATAAGTGTATACAGTATGGAGATAAGTGTATACAGTATGGAGATAAGTGCATACAGTATGGAGATAAGTGCATACAGTATGGAGATAAGTGTATACAGTATGGAGATAAGTGTATACAGTATGGAGATACGTGTATACAGTATGGAGATAAGTGTATACAGTATGGAGATAAGTGCATACAGTATGGAGATAAGTGTATACAGTATGGAGATAAGTGTATACAGTATGGAGATAAGTGTATACAGTATGGAGATAAGTGTATACAGTATGGAGATAAGTGTATACAGTATGGAGATAAGTGCATACAGTATGGAGATAAGTGTATACAGTATGGAGATAAGTGTATACAGTATGGAGATAAGTGTATACAGTATGGAGATAAGTGTATACAGTATGGAGATAAGTGTATACAGTATGGAGATAAGTGCATACAGTATGGAGATAAGTGTATACAATATGGAGATAAGTGTATACAGTATGGAGATAAGTGTATACAGTATGGAGATAAGTGTATACAGTATGGAGATAAGTGTATACAGTATGGAGATAAGTGCATACAGTATGGAGATAAGTGTATACAGTATGGAGATAAGTGTATACAGTATGGAGATAAGTGTATACAGTATGGAGATAAGTGCATACAGTATGGAGATAAGTGCATACAGTATGGAGATAAGTGTATACAGTATGGAGATAAGTGCATACAGTATGGAGATAAGTGCTACAGTATGGAGATAAGTGCTACAGTATGGAGATAAGTGCTACAGTATGGAGATAAGTGCTACAGTATGGAGATAAGTGCTACAGTATGGAGATAAGTGCATACAGTATGGAGATAAGTGCTACAGTATGGAGATAAGTGCTACAGTATGGAGATAAGTGCTACAGTATGGAGATAAGTGCTACAGTATGGAGATAAGTGTATACAGTATGGAGATAAGTGCATACAGTATGGAGATAAGTGCTACAGTATGGAGATAAGTGCTACAGTATGGAGATAAGTGCTACAGTATGGAGATAAGTGCATACAGTATGGAGATAAGTGCTACAGTATGGAGATAAGTGCTACAGTATGGAGATAAGTGCTACAGTATGGAGATAAGTGCATACAGTAACTAGATAAGTGCATACAGTATGGAGATAAGTGCTACAGTATGGAGATAAGTGCTACAGTATGGAGATAAGTGCATACAGTATGGAGATAAGTGCATACAGTATGGAGATAAGTGCATACAGTAACTAGATAAGTGCATACAGTATGGAGATAAGCGCATACAGTTTGGAGATAAAAGCATACAGTATGGAGATAAGCGCATACATTTATTGACAAATTTTCAAACTGCTTATTATAGGTATTTATTTTAAATTATAGATAATAACAAGTTATTAATTAAAATCAATAAATTATTAATTTCAAATTTAATACATCTTTGATCAGTCACACGAACGCAAAATTTGCTATTAAATGTGAAATAATATTTAGAGAAACTATGCACAAATTTTCAAACTAAGATTGACGTTTGCTTGAATTTCACATGTAATAATAACTTACCCATCATACTGAGAATGAAATATAAATTATGCATCCATTTTTTTTTAAAGTTTGTAATAATTCTAAGAAAATAACAGTGAGGTCGCATTTCTTAGCCATGGCCACAAGCCGTAGGGCACATAGCCAAATGGACAGTGGTGATAACTGCAAGCCGTAGGGCACATAACCAAATGGACAGTGGTGATAACTGCAACCCGTAGGGCACATAACCAAATGGACAGTGGTGATAACTGCAAGCCGTAGGGCACATAACCAAATGGACAGTGGTGATAACTGCAAGCCGTAGGGCACATAACCAAATGGACAGTGGTGATAACTGCAAGCCGTATGGCACATAACCAAATGGACACTGGTGATAACTGCAAGCCGTAGGGCACATAGCCAAATGGACAGTGGTGATAACTGCAAGCCGTAGGGCACATAACCAAATGGACAGTGGTGATAACTGCAAGCCGTAGGGCACATAACCAAATGGACACTGGTGATAACTGCAAGCCGTAGGGCACATAACCAAATGGACACTGGTGATAACTGCAAGCCGTAGGGCACATAACCAAATGGACACTGGTGGTAAAAGCTGATAATGATGATTGTCAGTATTTTTATTGATTAATCAAAAAGCAGACCAAATATTGTCAACATTGACATGCCCCTTTCAGCATTGTCCTCTGTTAGCCCTTTGTCCACTCGGCAACCTGATTGAAGGCTGGCATGGCCTCGTCTGGACTATACGGGAATGTTCCTCTGTAACCAATGCAGACGTTGATCCTTCGTAATGACTCGGTGGTTAAAATGCCTCACGGCATCCTCGTCAAAGATCTTCACTCGTGATTGATGTTTCTTGGTGTCATTCATTTTACCATTTTATTCTCATTTGATGAGCACCAGAAATGAAACAATCTGCTGTCTTGTCAGCATATTCAAACTCAAGGCCGATAAGCGATCGCTCTTCTACGTCCTCACCAGTGTTTGAAGACATAGTGACAGTCAGTCATGGTAACAGTTATAGTGACAGATGTATGGACAATCGTGGTGACAGTCAGTCATGGTAACAGTTATAGTGACAGATGTATGGACAATCGTGGTGACAGTCAGTCATGGTAACAGTTATAGTGACAGATGTATGGACAATCGAAGTGATAGACGCAAAGACACTTGTGGAACCAGACATAGTGAAGGACTAATGTTCCCTTTAAGCTGCGCGGGCGCACAGGTATTTGACCAACGCCGCGCAGCAGTTTAGATTTACCATGCAACAAATTTGGTAAAATATGCACATAAAATGGATGCTGTGCAACTTTGAATACACGTTTTCTTACAGCGCGCACGGACCAACGAACCTTAGAGGGAACATTGTGACGGGCGTAGGGACAGAAGTAGAGACAGTCAAGGAGACAGCCATAGTGACAGGCGTGGTGGCAGATAAAGTGACAGAAGCGGTGAAAAACATAGTGACAGCCTAGTGACACTTTTTTCCCAAATTTCTCATTCACTAATTTAGTTTTTTAAATATGTTTTTAGCAACAAAATCCCCAGGAACAAATTTCATTTGAAAACTAAAAAAACAAACAATTTCGTTAGCGTGAACTTTGACGTCCAGAACATTAAGGTACAAATTGATTTCATTTAATCACGCAAAAGTAACATTTGAATAATTGAATCTGATCACAATAGCAACACTTAAATAATAAGTTAAAACACAACATTTCTTGAATAACCTCTAACACAACTTGATTTTCTTATTTGTTTTATTAATTTTAAAAAAACTAGTGGACTAATTGCCTCCCTTGCTATGGCGGATTTTAAAAAAAAAGGGGGGGGGGCTGAACGATCTAAAGCCAGGGGCCCCCGATGATTTAGGGGCCCACAAATTTAGTATATTTTGTAATGAAAGGTGGACAATAAAGGTGCATGAATCCCTAAAAATATGATAAATTAAATAAATTAATAAAATCTTATGTATTAATCCGATCGCTATTTGGACCCGATAGTAAATACTTTTTATAACTTTTAAATGTGTCTCTCCCATCAAGTTATGGTGGTCTTGTGGCAGCCTATAGGCGTGTAGTGCAAGTGGTGTCGGGTTCGAATCCCAGTGGGATATGATTTTTTATAATAAAACAAACCCGTAAAAACAAAGTTTTTGACTATAAATCCCTTATATATGAGACATAACTAACAGTATTGATTATTTTCAAACGCGACAAACATTTACAGACTGAATCTGTCTAACTCAACTTTGCTTCATAACCCTGGGGGGTGGGGGGGTGGGAGAGGGGAAAAGTCTTGTCACCCATTGCTGGACCGAGCTCAGCGGGACACGTAAAATGTAAACAAAAGCACCCCGGTACATCGCGTCAACGCGCGAACTGAGCTTTCACGTGAAAAAAAAACAATAACAAACCGTGAATTTGAATTACATACCTCGTATAGAGATAAACTAAAAATGCATTAATTTAATTACGGTACGTTCGATCGATCTGAAATTTTTGATACGATGCATTGTTAGGTGACATGGGTCCGTGTGCCAAATTTCAGCTCGATCGGATCACGGCAAGTGGGTCATTTTTTACTTTTGTTTTTCCGCCCGCCCAAGACAGAGAGACAGAGATCACGGCAGAGAGACAGAGACGGGGGTGAAGTTAATATAAGGGATTTAAATAAAACAAACCCGTAAAAACAAAGTTTTTGAATATAAATCCCTTATATATGAGGCATAACTAACAGTATTGATTATTTTCAAACGCGACAAACATTTACAGACTGAATCTGTCTTAACTCAACTTTGCTTCATAACCCTGGGGGGTGGGTGGGGGTGGGAGAGGGGAAAGTCTGGTCACCGATCGCTTGACCGTGCTCAGCGTGACACGTAAAATGTAAACAAAAGCACGCCGGTACTTCGATGGGTCGCGTCAACGCGTCAACTCAAACTCTCACGTGGGAAAAAAACAATAACAAACAGTGAATTTGAATTACATACGTTATATAAGGATAAACTAAAAATGCATTAATTTAATTACGGTACGTTCGATCGATCTGAAATTTTGATACGATGCATTGTTAGGTGAAACGGGTCCGTGTGCCAAATTTCAGCTCGATCGGATCACGGCAAGTGGGTCATTTTTTACTTTTGTTTTTCCGCCCGCCCAAGACAGAGAGAGATGACGACAGAGACGGCGGTGAAGTTAATATAAGGGATTTAAAAACTATCTTTTGACACTCAATTTTACGATACCGGCGAACAGTTATTTCTTTGTGTTCTGTTTTTTTATGAATCTGATCCCGTAGTACAGAAATATTATGAGAAAGGAACCAATGGACTATTTAGTTACAAGTTACAGTTATAGTCGTATATTGTTAGCTGTCAGCAATCATTTTATTTAAAGGGACGCTGGCTGGACAGGGCCCCAGTTTGAATTGCAGCCCCGTTCAGTCTTAATCCGCCCCTGCTCCAGTGGCGGATTTAGGTTTGTCTGCGTGGGGGGGCCAGGCGAATTTCAGGGGGCGCCACAAAAATTTTTTTTATTCATTCACTTAGTGCAAATATTTCTAGGTGCTGAAATAAAATTCATTTGTCTAAATTACTTGTTCTGCAATGAAGATTAGAAATTTGATATGAGATTCACTCTTATTGCTATATTTTATGTTGAAAAAAAACATTTCTGTTCACTTTAAATGTGAGTTTTACTTTAATAAGTTTTCATCTTAAGAGACTGTTGCAGTCTCAAATATGAAATTTAAAGTGTGTTGTTTATGTTACATACATTTTTCAGAGTTGCCCTATGGCAACTTGATAGACAAAAAGAAACATCTAGTCCTAAGTAGATATGGTTAAAAAATCAAACAAAATCTTAGGCTTTATAAAAAGAAACTTTAACAAATGTAATAGAGATATAGAACTAAAATGCTACCTCACTTTGGTGAGACCTGTACTAGAATATGGATCTTCTGTATGGGACCCATCCACCAAAGAAAACATTGATAAACTAGAACAAATTCAAAAAAGAGCTGCCAGATTCATTACTGGAGAATATTCGAAACTGACAAGAATAACACCATTAGTTAAATCATTAAACCTTGAAACACTAGAGGATAGAAGAACCAAAAGCAAAGTAGTAATCATACATAAAGCAATTAATTCTAATTTAGAAATACAACACAAAGATAACTTAATACAACCCTCAAATAGACATAAGGATAAAAACACCTTTCTTATTCCGTATGCAAGAACAAACACATACAAGTTTTCCTTCTTCCCGTCCGGAATTCGGGCGTGGAATGGGTTGCCTGAAGAAACCAGGAAAACCAAGACTTTATCAGCATTTAAATCTCTAATAAAAATGCAGGACTAAACACAAACCATAGATAAGCGTAGGACGCAATAATCTTCTGTATAGAAGGAGCGTCTGTAAACAGATAAGATAAGAATCAATTGAATTTATGAAACTGGTAGTTAATTTGGGAGCTGTCATTTGTGACAAAATCTAAATTTCTCATAATCCTTTGTGTTCACTTTCAATTGCTGAATATCCTAGCAGACTTTAACAAGAAGACTTAGCATAATAAGTTTATAGTCTTTGGGCTAAATAAAACATCTAAAATGTTTTGATAATGAGGTAGAATTTGATTAAATTTTTTATAGGCCTCCAATAGTTTGTTGTACTATCTGCAAGATGACTCATCAGTTTGTTCAGCTTGCCATAAATAGCAGTGACAGTAACTCGAACAAATAACTAAGTGTTAAATAATAAATGCTGCCTTGATCATTCAAAGTACATTATTTAATATTATTTTTGTTTACATCAAACCATTGCAATGAATCTCTTCAATATACAAACAATTGCTTTATATTCAGGAGAGTAATAGGTCACAAATGCAAACAAAATATAATGTATTTTAAAAAATGTTAATCATTAATAAAAGGCCTAAGTAATTAAAGAATCATTTATTATATACGTGTTATATGCATATATCATATGTAGGATAAAAAGATGACAGTAAATTATGAACTTAGTTCCAAAGAGAACAACTTATTTTTACTAATTGTAAGAGCTACTTTTTTTTAGTTCTTGTAATAGTTTTCTATCTGAAAGAATGAAATGAGAATTTTATGTGGAAAAATAGTTGAGTTTAAGACCAGGTAATCTGATGCTACAAATAATGAAAAACACAGAGACTTTGGTGGAGCGGTTTGGTCACGATTAGTAACACACACACAATGAGTGTCAATAATATTATACTTATAAATAAACTAAACAATTTACTTCAGAATGTTTAAAAAAATAAGTTATCACTGGAAGTTTGAGCATCAAACTTTCATTCAAAGTCAAGGTTCTCAGCTAGATCTCGTTCAATTGAAATTAATGCCAATCAAGACATACTTTTGTTTTTCATTGTTGAGCGCAAATAATTTTTGATGAGTTTCAATCTACTGAAACATCTTTCAGCAGTAGCACTGCTAACAGGAAGAGTCAAGTACATTTTATAGAGTTTTGACAAATTAGGGAGACCTGATGCCATTTGTTTTTCAGTCAAGAATGGCTGAACTTTTTAAAGTTGTAGTTCACTAGATAATGATGGTTGCTATATTGCATACACATTTTTGAAGGTATCACATTCTACGATTGCTTCTTCAAGTTTAATGCCGTGTTTGTAAATTTTGCATAAACTTTGAAAATAATCTTTATTTTCTTCCCACATTTGTGATGGATCAATACAATAGAAATAAGTAACTGTGCCCCAAAATTTATTAAATCGATCATCTATTTGTGTTACAAGTTTATCTATGATAGTGAAGTACGTTTCAGATTTAAAGAGTGTGGTTGGATCATCAGCAATTTCATCTCTGCCATGCTTTTCTTTTTTGCAATTCACTTTTCTTTAAATTCTGTTTTAAATTTCTGTTTTCTAGTTTGGAACCATTTTCGTTAATAAATTATTTGACATCTACATTCAGAATGTCAAAAGCTTCATCGCTTCTCATTTCAAAAAACTTATTTCTTCCAAGATCGATCAATTGTTTTGCAAAGGCGTTGCAAGTAGTTTGATAACATGAAGATACATTTTTTACACATAGCATCAGAAAAACAAAAGAATATTTTGTTATTAAAACAGATAGTCCCATAGCTTCTGCTCTGACACTTCTTTTATATTCTGTTTATTCCCCTGAATCAAGTGTTGCTAGAATAGCAGAGAATGATCCAACAACTGCATGAACTGCATGCCTACGGCTTACACATCTTGTATCAGAAAGTCGTTTCAGAGTATCTACTGTTGACTCATATTGAGATTTCTGGTGTTCTTTAAGAGTATTTAGACGTGGTAAACTAGACGTAAGGAATGCATATAACCTTAAATTTGTGCAAAAAGCAACTGTACATCACTGTTTACAGACATTGCTTCGATAGTAACCAAATTCAAAACATGGGCACAACAATTGGGTGAAAGTTTCTTTATCTGAGTTTAAAGGCCACTGTTAATTCCAGAGTATGCCTCTCCTCGATAGAGTGTGAAATCAATTTTTCAACTTTTTTTTTAGTTCCATTAAAATCTTTTCAGCAAATGCGGGAGCATTTGATTTTTAATATTTTTTAAAGTCCCATAAAAGGTGGTCGTAGGGGGTCCTAATGTTTCCATTAGAACCTACTAGGGGCGGTGCTTGGTAGACTTTGGTGGGCGCCCCATCTCCCTTCCAGGTCAGCGGAGGACTTTCTTAGCGTTAGTCATTCCATTTTTTATTGTGGCTTTAACGTGGGCTAGATCCCACGCCCCTCAGCTCGTGAGGCGAGCGCACTATTCGCTATCCAGCCGCTGTTTATCAAAGTGTAAAAGCCCATAAATCTCTCCACACCATGTCCTAATTAAAAAAAAATTACTTAAAGAAACTGACATCTGATCAATTCTAGATGTATCAATGGTTGAATCAATAATTAAACAAAAGAATTGTGCAGACTTAACTTCATTATCAATGTCGCCGATAATTCAGATGCGAGTGATTGATTTAAACCAGATATTACAGTTTCGTCATTTGAAAAACGATATTTAGCAAGCTGTTTGGTGTTGATTAGAAGTTTCGTGTTTAGCAATCTTTTTTTCTGCTTTTGTGACACCTTTTAAGTGTTCATCGAGGGCGTCTTTAGGGGGGCGCCATTTTAGACCCAACAGGGGCGCGGGGGGGCAAGCCGCCCCCCCCTGCCCTATAGCTAAATCCGCCACTGCCCTGCTCCCTTGTCCAGCAATTCCAATTACATGCACTCAACATGATCTACTCGTGTTCATCAATTGTGTTGGCACTAAGAGTGTTTACCGGAAATTCCCAGAAAACCTCTTTGACGCTAGAAGTTAAGCTGCGAACTTGAACTTCTGGGATGCGTACTGTTAAAAACAAAATTATGAATTCTATTGCTTTCAGTGGTTCTCAAACTTTGGATGTAGTCGTGCCGGTTTATGGGGGGGGGGAGGGCTATAAGTCGGCTAATGTCTATCTATAGCATGAGTGTAGTGTATGGGTGTAGTCTAACTCTAGTGTATAAGTGTAGGGTATTGATGTAGTCTAACGTGTGAGTCTAGCGTAAGAGTGTAGTGTATGAGGCTAGCGTATGGGTATTAGTCTAGTGCAAGGGTCGGGAAACCATGGCTCGCGAGCCAGATGTGGCTCTATTGATTACTGCATCTGGCTCTCAGACAAATTATGTTCAATTATAAAAAAGTGAATTTAGGCTACTTTGATCTACTTATTAATTGCATATAAAAAAACAACATAACAATGTTATTGAAAAGAATGCAGTGACATTATTGTTGTAGTTGTAGTGTTGAAATTACACAAAATGCACACATTTACTGGAATTTTTAGTTTTAGTGTTGAAATTACACAAAATGCTCACATTTACTGGAATTTTTAGTTTTAGTGTTGAAATTACACAAAATGCACACATTTACTGGAATTTTTAGTTTTAGTGTTGAAATTACACAAAATGCACACATTTACTGGAATTTTTAGTTTTAGTGTTGAAATTACACAAAATGCTCACATTTACTGGAATTTTTAGTTTTAAACATAATGTATGGCTCTCACAGAAATATTTTTTCAAAATATGTGGTGTTTATGGCTCTATTAGACAAAAAGTTTCCCGACCCCTGGTCTAGTGCATGGGTCTAATGTATGACTGGTGTGTCGCTGTTATTGTGTGAATATAAATGAGCACTACCATTGATAAGACAACTTCTGATAAGAGTTTCAACTTTTCTTCTCAACTTCCGGTACGACTAATTTGAATAGAGCTGCGCCATGCGATATGGAGCTATTGGCTCTTTTGTTCTAATGTACGAGATACCAGCTGATAGGACCCAATAGATTGGCGAATAGCACTGACACAACTTGCGATTGAACAGAGGAAATGTTGGGAAAGATGTTTTAAAATAAATGGAATAAGAAATAATGTGTATGGTTTTATAAAATGTAACCATTTAGGAGGGTGGGTTTGAGGATTTGACCCCTATGACGTCATATATGTATCAACGCCAACGTTGACTCACGAATCCACGCATCGCTCTCTAATCTCTTCCATTTCTGCCCCTCCGAAATACGTGCTTTAAATAGAAATCGATTGTTCTTATTTTTGCCATCATCATTTTTTTTAAATTTTCTTTCAACTTCTATCAACATTTAGACGGTTTTTTGTTGTTTTTCCATTTTATTTCCCTGTATTTCCTCCATTGTTCAACTCTCTTTATTTTCTACTGGCTTGGAAATTCAAAATCAATAGTTAATCCAAGATGGAGAAAGCATTGTCTCAGCTCCATGCCTCGAGGCCCGAGTTCTCATTATCATCTTTCTCTTGCAAAGTTGATCCAAAACTCTCATAACCTTGACCAGAACATCAAGGGCAAACCTTACTCAGTGGGCGGAACATACCAGGCAAACCTCACCAAATGGGCGGCACATAACAGGCAAACCCTCGCCCTGTGGGCGGCACATAACAGGCAAACCTCACCCAGTGGGCGGATCTTTCAACTAAACAGTCAGTGGCGTAACAACGGGTTGGCATCGGGGCAGTTGCCAAGGGCGCCAGCTCAAAAGGGCGCCAATAAATCTCTAATTTTTAAATTTGTATTTAAATAAATACAGTCGGGCCTCTCTATGTCGAACTCAAAAGGACCCGAAAAAAAATCGACTTACGGAGTTTTTGAGTTAGGGAAAATGGCGTAATAGGCGCCGATTAATCATGGACAATGTAAATATTGAGAGGTGGGGGAACAGCCATACCGACTAGTAGGCTTGACAGGAAAGAGAGGCGGTGTCTATGTTACATATGAAAGGAAGCCAACTTGCTTTGGCATGCCGACACAAGCCTATGAGAGGAGACAGCTTCCCTCCCCTCCCCCACTTTACTCCCTCCACAGTGGGATTTTTGGGGGGGGGTAAAAAGACTCTTTTTAAAAAGAGTCACAGCATGCAGCAAAGGGACGCGAATAGTTACCACTTACCACTCCTTTTTCTTGTCTTTGTCATTTTTTGTACTTGTAAGGGTCGCTTAATCCCTCGTGGAATGCCCTAAGATAAGATTTTACGTCCATTTACGTGGCTCTGCGGAAACGTGTTTTGAAATGTCACACCAGAATAATAACCCAAACGTCTTGGAAAATTCGACTAAGAGAGGTTGAAAGCCAAAAATCTTGGAATCAAGCGAGATCTAAAATACATCAGTCGTATGGTATTTGGTCGGGACCTAACAATTAATTCGATATAGGGAGGTTTTCGACTAAAGGAAGTTCGACTTAGCGAGGTCCGACTGTATTTCACTTTTAACCTCGATAACAAAAAAGTGAATTATTAATTATATTTAAACCATTATAATATTTTTTATTATGTTTGTTGCCTTTGCGGGGCTTCTTGTCATGCAAATGTTAATATGATTTTATAGTCTTTCTTTTAAAAAGAAAAAAATCTTACTATCCTCACCCCATTGTCAAGGGAGTAAAGTGGGGGAGGGGAGGGAAGGTGTCTTCTCTCACGGGCTTGTGTCGGTTTGTCAAAGCAAGTTGGCTCCTTTCATATGAAACATCACCGCCCCTCTTTTCTGTCAATCCTTTTAGCCGCTATGGCTGTTTCTCACCCCCTTCCCTCTCAATATCAACATTGTCCTTGATTAATCTGCGCCTATTACGCCAATTTCCCTAACTCGAAAACTCCGTAAGTCGAATCCCCCCTCCCCCTTGAGTAAACTTGAGTTGAACTTAGAGAGGTCCGACTGTATTAGCAACACGCCAATACGCCAGCTGACAGGAGTGCGGAGCTGTAGTCGTTGGAGTGTTTAAATTATATAAAATTATTTTAAAATTGTGATTTTCTATCGTTATGTATGAGATAATGAGTATGACACATTGACACTAATGTTTTTATTTATAATACATGTTACTTCAAGTTTTGCTGTATTCTTTATTAACGCAACAATATCCCGTTTTATCCACCAGTTTATTTGGTATTATTTAGTAAATAATAAACTGCAAATTAGTATTGTTCCTGTCTTATGCATTTTTAAAATTCACGTTGTGTGACTGTCACTGTCAGACTACGTAATTATTGTCATAAATAAAATAAGAGAAATTCAATTATTATTTCTAGCAAATGAAAAAATCGCAAAGTTGAAACTTATCAATTTATCAAGGGCGCCAAAAATAAATTAGCCAAGGGCGCCAAAAACCTAGTTACGCCTCTGTAAACAGTAACCGCATGTTTAAACTGATGAAAACTTTCCTATACGGTGACTGGGATTAGGCAAAGAGAGATTTAGGCATACTTATGTGTTAGGCAAAGAGAGATTTAGGCATACTTATGTGTTAGGCAAAGAGAGATTTAGGCATACTTATGTGTTAGGCAAAGAGAGATTTAGGCATACTTATGTGTTAGGCAAAAGCTCTGATTTAGGTAAGAACTATAAATCCCTAGGGTTTAGGACAGGGCCTTTCTATAAGAATGATTGAAGGAAGATTCAAACTGTATTCAACATCTCGATCGTCATTTAATCACCAGTTGAACGATGCACTGCCATAAACTTTTTTCTAACAAACAGTTGTTCTGAATAGTCCCCCTGTATAAAAATACTATGATTTCTGTAATTGAATTACATTTGCATAGCTTTCCCTTTAACGGTTGTATTCAAACATTTGTTGTACTTAGATATAACTTGAATGTATAACGTAATTTTATTCATTTTCAACGTACAACTTTATCTCGTTGATTGATGTTAAGGGCCTTTACCGCATTGTTATTCCCGCCTTGTGATTGGTTGCCGCTGAGCTGGGAATTGTTGGAGTTAATTCTTTTCTTGTGTCCGTGGCTTCGCTCCACTGACTGTTTCCTGTTCAAGTCGCGTGGCTTCGCTCCACTGACTGTTTCCTGTTCAAGTCGCGTGGGTTCGCTCCCAGGCTACTGCAGGATTCTGTCTCCCGTGGACAGTGTCTGGAGTCTTGATCACCTGACCACACATATCGATAGCTTTGATCACCAGACTACACATATAGATAGCTTTGAACACCTGAACACAAATATCGATAACTTTGATCACCTGACCACACATATCGATAGCTTTGATCACCTGACCACAAACTGTGAATGTTGCTACATGTAGAGCATATATTTGAAGTATATTGCTACGATATCGGGCATATATTTGAAGTATATTGCTACGATATCGGGCATATATTTGAAGTATATTGCTACGATATCGGGCATATTTTAGTATTTGCTACGATATCTGGCATATTTGAAGTATATTGCTACGATATCAGGCATATATTTGAAGTATATTGCTTCGATATCTGGCATATATTTGAAGTAAATTGCTACGATATCGGGCATATATTTGAAGTATATTGCTAAAATCTCGACAGCTTTTGTCAGCTGACAACAAATATCGACAGCTTTGACTCCTTTATTGAAAAATTATTTCCGGCAAATTTATTTGCATTTTTTTTTGAAAAAAATTCTTGTTATTGAAGAAACTAGCATTTTTTAAAAATAAAATAAGTAACCATATTTTTTAAAATTTCATCAAATATTTGGCTTTTTTTTTCAATGGAGCCTTCTGACCCATGAGACAAAAAGATTGATTGATAATACGATCTAAAGGTAAGCGAGATAAGACAGCAGTCAATAAGATCGTCTTGATATGGGTTTTATTGGGAATATCTTGGGGCTAAATCGCGGAAATAGACCAGAACTAACAACAAAACCAATATAAAAGGTCTTTTGAATAACTCTAGCCTTGTCCGAGCTTGGCAAGCGGGCATAACTCTGTCATAGACAACCACATCAATAAAGGGCTGGGTTAAGGGTCGTGAACTAGTATGAGCTCTTGTTAAATTTAAAGGATAGAAATGGTGGGAAAGCATGCTAGTGAGGAAAGTAGAATGGTGGGATTAGGATATCTATGATAAGTTTGACGGACAGATAACTGTTTGATGGGAAAACGGGTGTTAATACGATGAACTATGGCTGATTAACATATTCTTTTAGCACGGTGAAATATGATATGGTTGGCTAATGGGATGAACAGTGAGATGGTTGGCTATTGACACGGCAAACAGTGACATGGTTGGCTATTGACACGGCAAACAGTGACATGGTTGGCTATTGATACGGTAAACAGTGACATGGTTGGCTATTGACAAGGTAAACATTGAAATGGTTGGCTTTTGAGAGTGTAAACAGTGAAGTAGTTGGCTGTTGGGACGGTGTAATAAACAATGGATGGCAGGGGTGGCGAACAATGAAATGGTTGAGTATTGAGACGATAAAACTCTCATTTATATAGCTATTGTAACGATGAACCGTTTTCTAAAGCATTGCTAGGAGAACTAAAAAATCTTGGAAACCTTAAACTAGTCCTTCAGGAGCACACGTGCTTCATTTAATCGGCTATTGCGATGATTGAGATCCTTGAAGCACGTTTCTCCTCGGATGGATCGAGCCCTCGCTTCTTGCTCGGTCTGGGAAATAAACCATATTTCTGTATATTTGGGCCGACATGGAATTACACGGAAACTTAGGTTGGATGCAATAAAGTTATATCATATTTTAGTAGCTGTCTCAAACGGAATTACGTCATTTAAATAATTGTTCATCGTTGAAAGGGGATGATAGCGGACACAGATAAGAGATTTTAGTTAGAATGGTTAGATTTTACATTTATGAGAAGTTACGGAGAAAAGTGAAATTGTACATTATAGAGAATTTAGGTAGACTGGTCCAGGACTTCCCATGTTGCCTTAACCCGTAGATTGAACACTGCATATGTTGTCTAACAATTAAAACACTCGTCATTTTAGTGAAAGATTTATCAATATTTTTACACTAAAACCATCTAAACCCTCTCCATCAATTACATCACCTACATCACCTACACCACCTACATCACCTACATCACCTACACCACCTACATCAATTACATCACCTACACCACATACATCACCTAACCACCTACATCACATACATCACCTACATCACCTACATCACCTACATCGACTACATCACCTACATCACCTACACCACCTACATCACCTACATCACCTACATCACCTACACCATCTCATCAATTACATCACCTACACCACATACATCACCTACACCACCTACATCACATACACCACCTACATCACATACATCACCTACATCACCTACATCACCTACATCGACTACATCACCTACATCACCTACATCACCTACATCACCTACATCACCTACATCACCTACACCACCTACATCACCTACATCACCTACATCACATTACATCACCTACATCACCTACATCACCTACACCACCTACATCACCTACATCACCTACACCACCTACATCACATACATCACCTACATCACCTACATCACCTACATCACCTACATCACATACATCACCTACACCACCTACATCACCTACACCACCCACAACACCTACACTGTCCTACACCACCCACATCACCTACATCACCTAAATCACATACATCACCTACATCACCCACATCACCTACATCACCTACATCACCTACACCACCCACATCACCTACACTGTCCTACACCACCCACATCTCCTACACTGTCTTCACCACCTACATCACCTACACCACCCACATCACCTAGACTGTCCTACACCACCCACATCACCTACATCACCCACATCACCTAAATCACATACATCACCTACATCACCCACATCATCCATATCACCTACACCACCCACATCACCTACACCACCTACACCACCTACATCACCTACACCACCTACATCACCTACATCACCTACATCACCTACACCACCTACACCACCTACATCACCTACACCACCTACATCACCTACATCACCTACACCACCTACATCACCTACACCACCTACACCACCTACACCAACTACATCACCTACATCACCTACACCACCTACACCAACTACACCACCTACATCACCTACATCACCTACACCAACTACATCACCTACACCACCTACACCACCTACACCACCTACATCACCTACACCACCTACACCAACTACACCACCTACATCACCTACACCAACTACATCACCTACACCAACTACACCAACTACATCACCTACACCACCTACATCACCTACATCACCTACACCACCTACATCAACTACACCACCTTTGATATTAAAGAGTTTCTTGTAAGTAGGGTATTCAACTCAGAAGCTACTCCCGCCCCCCCCCCACCTAACCCCAAACAGGATGGCGTGACGAAGTGAATAATTTCCCCTGACCATAAATACTAGATGTCTCTGCGAGCCCTCGCTGTATTTGCTGAGCAGACGACCGTAGAGCCACTCAGTCGGTTAATCACGCGCATTCAAGCAGTACTAAGGTGTTACAAAAAAAACTTCACTCTCTGTGCCAAATGTGCTGCTCCACACAATCCAGGAGCGGACAGAAGCTGTAACTGCCATGACTAATGACACTTCCTCTGAGTCGTGCTGCTTATGGGAGTCGTACACGAGTCGCCCGTATCGATACCGACATAATTACACACTATTAAAGTCGTTCTAAGTTCCCCGAGGAGGAGACGAGTGCCGATGGGCATATTTTATGCTTTTCGACTTTAGTCAGATTTATTCATCGCCAACAAAATTACAGAAATCTCTCACATTTTGAAGTGTTTACAATCTATTGATTGTGTAATCACCTTGAAAACTTCACTCAATCCCTCCCTTATCCCAGTCAATCCCTCCCTTCTCTCAATCAATCCCTCCCCTCATCCAATCAGTCCCTCCTTTCTCACAGCCAATCCCCCCTTTCTCCCAGTCAATTCATCCCTTCTCCCAGTCAACCCTTCCTTTCACCAAGTCAATCCCTCCTTTCTCACAATCAATCCCTCTTTTCTCCCAAACATGCATCTCTTTAAACATGTTTCTCTTTTCATATGTCATTAACTTCTCCTAACGTCTTCTTACCAAACATTTCCAACTTTTCTCTATTTTTTCTACTATGTAGCCTACCCTTCATCGTTATACTCCTTATTTGCAACCATATTACCCGTTATTCTGCTACCTCTCTTTTCCCACATACCACGCGTCTGTTCCGTCCCAATTCTGATCTTTTTCTCATCCCTGTTATGCGATCTCTTCTCTTCCCCCCCCCTATCTCTTCCTCTTATCCTCCCACCTCTTCTCTTCCTCTTTCCCTCCCATCATTTGTTCTGATCTACGCTGCACAAAATGCCCAACATTGATTTGACAAGGCCGGTAATTCGCTTATCTCATGGTGTCAAAATTATCTCACCCTAATTAGTTTTCCCGTATCAAACTCTCTCTCTCTTTCTCTCTCTCTCTCTCTCTCTCTCTCTCTCTCTCTCTCTCTCTCTCTCTCTCTCTCTCTCTCTCTCTCTGTAGCCTATTAATCGCTCGGTCTGCCTGCCTGCCTGTCTCTCTCTCTCTCTCTCTCTGTCTATCTATCTATCTATCTATCTATCTATCTATCTATCTATCTATCTATCTATCTATCTATCTCTCTCTGTAGCCTATTAATCGCTCTGTGTGCCTGCCTGCCTGTCTATCTATCTATCTATCTATCTATCTATCTATCTATCTATCTATCTATCTATCTATCTATCTATCTATCTATCTATATGTCTAACTATATGTGTGTGTGTGTGTGTGTGTATGTGCATGTGTAAGTTTGGTGTATAAATGGTTTTCATATCTGTTTGTCAGTTGTCCTATGGATTTTTAAATAATGATTATTCATTTATTTAGCTACACAAAAATGATCTGATTTATTCAGTCAACACGTGTAACAACTGAAATGATAATTTTGAGGACCTCTGGACTCTGCCAGGTAATCTATATCTACAAGTCATGCTTAACTGGCATGACAGGACCTCTTTCTGCAGGTCAGACGTATTGAATTTTACTATTGAAATACCTCGTGTTCTGACTACGATTGATGCCTTTATTTACTGTTAAATAACGTTGGGGGCAGGATAACGCTGCATAGCGAAGTCAACAGTGCGCTCGCCTCACAAGCTGAGGGGCGTGGGATCTAGCCCACGTTAAAGCCACAATAAAACGTTGACGAATGACTATCGCAAAAAGAGTGCTCCGCTGAACTGGAGAGGAGATGGGCGCCGAAAAATTATTTTAATGAAAACCCACGTTGGGGTAAAAATAACGTAAACAATATCATGGATGTTGCACATGTTTTTAAAACTGATTACATATTTTAAGTTTGGCTGTTGATTCAACAATTATCTTTATTAATTTGATAGCTGACATTATTGCTCATAGACGTTTTCAATGAGTTTATTCCGGTATTTTAACAAATTACGTTCTCGTGGATCCTACCAAAAATAAGAGCTCAAAGATCTTACTAAATAAATGACATTTTGTGTACAACAAATAGAAGACCTAATACATCTAACAAATAGAAGACATAATACATCCAACAAATAGAAGACCTAATACATCCAACAAATAGAAGACCTAATACATCCAACAAATAGAAGACCAAATACATCCAACAAATAGAAGACCAAATACATCCAACAAATAGAAGACCTAATACATCCAACAAATAGAAGACCTAATACATCCAACAAATAGAAGACCTAATACATCCAACAAATAGAAGTCCAAATACATCCAACAAATAGAAGACCTAATACATCCAACAAATAGAAGACCTAATACATCCAACAATTAATAGAAGACCTAATACATCCAACAAATAGAAGACCTAATACATCTAACAATTAATAGAAGACCTAATACATCCAACAAATAGAAGACATAATACATCCAACAAATAGAAGACATAATACATCCAACAAATAGAAGACCTAATACATCCAACAAATAGAAGACCTAATACATCCAACAAATAGAAGACCTAAAACATCCAACAAATAGAAAACCTAATACATCTAACAAACAGAGGGCATCAAAGATACGACAAATAAAAGACGCTTTTTGTCCCCAAAAAAATAGAAGCCATTTCGTTTTGCCATTTTAAATGTCATTAAATCTTCAACTTTACTGGATTGCTAGGACTTGAAGCGCTTTGCAAACTGATAATTCACCGACTATAAGCCTTTTTATGAGTGTTGGCCCAATGGACACCATTGACACGGTGCTTCCAACAATCAGAGAAAGGGTTCGATGCCATTTCTAACATGACGTTCATAACCCTGACCTTTGCTCTGCTTTATAAGGGGGGGGGGTGGTTATTTTTAGAATTCTGTGGACGTGCCCTGACACAAATGTGAACGTTCTTTAACAATTCAGCCTTTTAGCCTTAATTTAGTTGGACATGATGACAGCAAGGCTTAGAGAGTCTTTGAATACCAATATATGGACGAGTTGAGATTATACCTTAGAGCAGAGATCGGCAACCTTTTGCTAACAGTGTGCCAACATCACATATCATTTTATACGAATTATAGTCAACTTTATACAGGAATATACGGGAAACGTGAAGAGCCTGCGTGCCATTTAAAATTGCTTGGCGCGCTAAATGTGTGGCACGCGTGCCATAGGTTGCCGACACTTGGCTTGGGGAGTCTTTGAATACCAATATATTGAAGAGTTGACAAATGATTTACAGTTTAACATTTAAACTTGTACTTCATGGTTACTGCCAATTTTAGCTTGCTGTGGTCAATCGTCGAATATACAAATAAAAATTATCCTTAATTACGATTCGTTAGACATGAAATAGTAAGATATTGTCAATAGCAGCAGAAAGACATAGACAATGAAAAAATGGTATCTTATGAACGTCTTACAAAACAGTCATGTAATATTTGTATTCAACATTCAACTGAATGATTACTTAAATGGTATACCTTGTCGTTAAATGGTGTACCTTCTCGTTAGATGGTATATCTTGTCATTAGATGGTATACCTTGTCGTTAGATGGTATATCTTGTCATTAGATGGTATACCTTGTCGTTAGATGGTATATCTTGTCATTAGATGGTATACCTTGTTAAATGGTATATCTTGTCATTAGATGGTATACCTTGTCATTAGATGGTATACCTTGTCGTTAGATGGTATACCTTGTCGTTAGATGGCATACCTTGTCGTCAAATGGTATATCTTGTCATTAGATGGTATATCTTGTCATTAGATGGTATATCTTGTCGTAAGATGGTCTCCCTTGTCGTTAGATGGTACACCTTGTCGTTAGATGGTGTACCTTGTCGTTATATGGTGTACCTTGTCGTTAGATGGTATCATTTTTTCATGCGATTGTATCCCTTCTCCCCTTCCATTGCTGACAATATGTCAAGTGATCTCCTATGCGCCAACAGTTATATCCATTTGACAATGTCCTGAGATATACACTTGAGATATATCCGTCAATTTCCATAACCGAGTCGTCGTTCCTAAATAACTCTTAAAAGTGAACAAGTGTCTGTGATCCTCTTCTCTCCTCTGATAAAACGCCTTACTTTGATAAAGGATGACCAGCTTTACAAACGAACAAAGTTAATGGACCGTATGTGGGTGTATGGCCCGATCAATTCTTTATTTATTGGTCAAATGTATGTAGACAGGCATTTCCACGGTAAATATTTTGAACATGATCAATCAATCAATCGGTTCATATAATCAATAGTGTCTACCGTTACTTATAATGATACGCCTATTTTTTTATGTTTGATTTCCTTCATGGGTGAAGTTTTGCTAAATCTTCACCTGTCGCCAAGCGTATCATGAAAACCATCGGCCGCACAAGTCAAAGTTATCGATACATGGCTTTGTCCAAATCACTCCATGCAATATGTGCCGTCCCCTGATCTATCAATGCATGCAATACCTCTCTCTCATACACGTCCTCACTGCGGTAACATATTCTTGTCCGACTCTAAACGACACACATATGGCCAGCTTTTCATGACTAGCAGTAGGAGCGGCAGTTCAATTATTGTTGCCAGAATTGAAATGAAGAACGAAAAGGAATTTTTTTTTACTTCTTTCTTTCTACGCCCCGTGGCCCCTTGAATGCATAGATTCTGAACTCTAGATTGGATTTATACCTTGGTGTCAAAGCCAGGTCTATTCACCAAGAAGCGTATCTATTCATTTCACACGTAAAATAGACCTATTGTGGCTATGTATAGCACTTTATACTTTTCTGAGGCGGCTATGTCTTGTGGCTGGAGAATGGTGGAGAAGGTGTAATCGTTGGACCACAGGTAGAAACCGATCAGCTCAACAGCCGGGTGTATCGACCCCATGACCAAAGGCTGCGGACCAATACGTGTAGGCAGATAGGTGTGCTGTCAACTAATCTTCTTAATCCTAAACTCGGAATAACAGAGATCACAGATAGTCTCTCCTGAGACTATCGTGGATTATTTCATCCTTTTCTACTTATCGAACGTTTTGACGGAGATTCGGTTTGTACATTAATAAAGTTTATTTTATTTCTTTTAGCGTTTTGAACTTGCCAAAATTGTTGAATAAATTTTATTTATATTTTATTTTTCAGATCTTGTCCGAGCACGAAGCGCTTTGTGTGGCTGACGTGTGATAGACGCTTAGACTTGCACGCCAGCACTGTTACCCCCAACCACGGCGACATCGCACTGAAGTTTTCACCATTACCTTACAAAACATCTCCAAGTCATTTCTACAGACTCAATACAACATCTTTGTCGGTGGATTACAGCAGCAGCCACACCCACCTCACGACTATCTCCAGTCTTGGGTGACGCCAGTGTGTCTCAACAGCAACTCTGCCGCAAACCTCGATTTCTCGGTACACTATTGTGACTGGGTGACCGAAACCACGGAGTGATGTATCAAAATATATATCAAGTCTCTATTTAAGGCGCCCTTCTGTACCACAGAATTTCTAACTGAACAGCCAAAACTAATCTAAAGAAATGTGTTCACTTGGTACCTGGACTGGTCAGTTGTTAGCGCATACCAGCGCGTGATGAGATAGTCGACTCACTTCACTTCTTTCGTTTTCATCCTAACCAAAATTTCTTCCTGTGATTAGATGCGAGTCATGGATGACGTAATCCCAGAATGTCTTGGCCACGAGTCGTCTTTGTAGAGACCTGGTTGTTAGCCTAAACACCTGGTGTGCTGGGAGGTTACCACAGCAGAAGAACAAGATGAGCGACGCCGCACCCCATAGAGTTGACCAAAGACTTAGTGGAGGCTCGGCTTTTAAGACCTAACTTAAGCCACTGGCCATCCCCTTGAGTACAATGTGAACTCAGTTGCGTCATATTGAAATGCTCCCCTTTTGGACAAGCTTTCTCTCAGTGTCGAATACCCAGCCCCCCAGCCCCCCTGGTGAAATCGCTTACATTAGCTCTCAAGAAACACCAATTGGATTTGGTTTCTTTGCTGCCGAGGCGTTTAGAAAGCCACACTTTTTGAGGATGTTTGGAAAATCTCCAAGTTAAAAAGTTTCTTGTTTTGAGTAAAAAAGTGTTGTTCTTAGCTCGAGAAGCCAAACCGACTCGAAGATAGTCACAAAAATCTGTTTGCGTGGATCAGTTCACTTGTGATATGTCATGTGGATTGTGTTACAACAAGCGTGAGTGTTACAAGTACCGTGAGTGTTAAAACTACCGTGAGTGTTAAAACTACCGTGAGTGTTAAAACTACAGTAAGTGTTAAAACTACCGTGAGTGTTACAACTGTGAGTGTTGCTAGGAGCGTGTGTGTCTCTCAATGTGCTGGATTAATGCGCCAAGTTTAACAATGGATTAAAATACAGTGCGGAGATCTGAGATCATCTGAGATAATCCGTAGCATCGCGGCTTTGTATTGAGGTTTACCTATTCCCCCCACCCCCCTTGCTCAGTTATCGATATCCCGACACATCCCTTCCCCGCCCCGATTGTTTCGTGCTCGAGGTAGTTCAGTCATTCTATTAGCAGATTGCCGTGCTGGTTATTTCTGTGATCAGCTCTAGAGCGTTAGTCTGCACCACAAGTTTGGATGTGCTAGTCTGCACCACAAGTTTGGATGTGCTAGTCTGCACCACAAGTTTGGATGTGCTAGTCTGCACAAGTTTGGATATGTTTATTCGTCAAGCGGGACGGACGACCGGCTAGCACTGTCAGTGAATAGATGTTGTTAGGGAAAGATTCAATCTACTTGATCAATACCTTCCCCTTATATCGATCTGCCCAGACTTCTGGACGGGTCAGGTCAGCGTTTCTTTCACTCTTCATTGCCAGTCCTCGGTGGAAGAAATTATAGTGGCCGAAAAACACATTCACGCGAAATTAAGCCTCCACACTGTTCTTAAATACAGCTTACATCCCAGCACCGGATTTTAGCGTCATGCAGTAGACACAGAATTGGGTTGAAAGCACCACACCGCATCAATACACAACTTTGGCGCGTTTACAAGTATTCCTCTCTGAAAAGCATATGCAATAAGTGTCTTGCGTCTAACGTCGGATGGGAAAGTGTGAACAAACTGAGTGAGGAATAACGACTTTTCACACAGGGTTACCTGGAATATTTTGGGGATATATTCTGTTTGAAACACACACTAAAACGTGAACGTGGTCCAGGGAAAGAAAATAAAACTACCTGGAGTATGGTCGGATAGACGAGTCTATTTATAGTTAGACGTCTGACAATACAATTTTTTTAGGTGGCTGCTAGGGTGTCAGTGACGTCATAGATCACAACATGGAATTTCTGAGCGTCCTGACATTTACAGGGATTTAATATCTCCTCATTCGAACCCAATTCAAAACCAGAGAGGAAGTCAATTACGTTGGCTTTAGTTTAAAAAACCGTGCAGATTTAAACAAACGATTTGATAGAAATCCATTGCGGCTGAGTATCCGTTGGAGGGTACTTTTGACTCCACGCCCCCACCCCACCCACTACTGGGAGAATATCGCTCGCCAACCGCATACCAATCGATCAGTCGTTCCGCCGAAATTGGCCGGGAAAAGCTGAAGACCAAAACACATAAATCTCGTAGGCGCCTGTATTTCTTTGGCCGCCATGGTCACCGCCAACCCCCCTCTCGCCTCTCTCAGGCCCTCGACTAACCCGCTCACGAGCTGTCGTGTGGTCCAAGGACTGTGACGGAGTGGGATTTTATTGCTTTCTCCCTTAGTTTCCAGTACGCTCTCCGATACTCTCGCCACCAACTCGCTCGCCTCTTCGGCTGGAATCCCAAGTTCAAGGATGACGGGCGTCTCGGTCGCAGTGACTCCCCCTGTTGGCTACAGCGCTATCAACACCACCGAACTGTTTGTGCCCTACGGTCTCAACAGCTCAAACCTCGAAAACAGGACAAACTACTTCAATGACTCTGATACCTACAGCAACTCTTCCAACAGCACAGAGCCGTCGGGCCCCGTCCAACCCCCTATTCCATTTGAACAGTGGGCGCAGATTCTCATCGCTATCATCCTCGGCCTATTCGTCGTCTGCACGATCATCGGGAATTCCCTGGTGTGCATCTCTGTAGCGATTGTCAAAAGACTGCAGTCTCCTTCCAACTTGCTGATCGTATCCTTGGCCGTGGCCGATCTCTTTGTGGGGATACTCGTCATGCCGCTGGCGGTGGTGCAGGAACTCAGCGGCTCTTGGATTTTAGGCCCTGTGATCTGTGATCTGTGGACGACCACCGACGTCCTTCTCTGCACGTCGTCGATACTCAATCTGTGCGCCATCAGCGTCGATCGATACTTCGTCATCACTCGTCCGTTTCAGTACGCCATCAAGCGCACGCCGAGACGGATGGGTCTCATGGTACTCATAGTGTGGAGCTTGTCTGCTGTCGTATC
This sequence comes from Ampullaceana balthica, assembly GCA_944989445.1. Classification (NCBI taxonomy): domain Eukaryota; kingdom Metazoa; phylum Mollusca; class Gastropoda; family Lymnaeidae; genus Ampullaceana; species Ampullaceana balthica. The sequence continues at coordinate 102,284 of CALYLW010000641.1, read as the reverse complement.
GATTCCGCCCGTCTTCGGCTGGAAGAGTCCGCACGAGCCGTACAATTGCGTCATCAGCACGGACATTGGCTACCAGATCTATGCAACATTGTGTGCCTTCTATCTGCCCCTCATCGTCATGATCTGCATTTACTTCAGAATATGGCGGGTCTCCTCGAAAATAGCCAAATCCGAAGCTAAGCAGCAAATCGGAAGCTTCGAGAAAGGAACAGAATTCCAGGTGGGTCGCCCATCGCATGACTCTGGTGACAGCAACATTTTGGCCAACGGCTGCGTCCGGGACGGGAACGGGAATGCTGAGGACGAAGGTTCGTTGGAGATCCTCCCGAAGAAGTCCGACCAGGACAAAATCAAGAGGCGATTCACAATACGGTCGTTGCTCCCCAAAAACCCGAAGCTCTCCAACACCAAGGAGAGAAAGGCCACGAAGACCTTGGGGATCATCATGGGCTGCTTCACGCTCTGCTGGCTGCCCTTCTTCATCCTGGTCATCGTCACTACGATCTGTACGTCGTGTAAGGCGCATGTGCCGGTTCAACTCAGCTCGTGCCTCAATTGGTTGGGCTACCTGAACTCTTTCCTCAACCCCATCATTTATGCACGGTTCAACCGCGAGTTTAGGACTCCGTTTAAAGAGATCCTCTTGCTCCGCTGCCGAGGGATTAACACGCGCATGCGCTCTGAGAGCTACGTGGAACAATACGGACCCGTTGCGTCTCACAGAGACAGTCTTCGGCCCACAGATACGACGGTGAGATACTACAGCCAAGGGCAGACAGTTGTTGCCCTCGGTAACGGCTCGGTCAACGGATCGAAGCATAGTGAATCAAGGATTTGAAGAATGCTGACGTTTAGCCTGTATTCAAATGTGTATCCCTGTTCGTTCATTAATATTGTCAATGTGATCGATACTTTAACCTCTAATGATCTCGCCATTGTGCTACCATGGTTTCCGTAACAATAAGTTTCTCCCAAGCATGATCTCCCTTTCCCATTTCCTTCTTTTTCCTTTAAGCCCCCCCCCCGTGTCAATACTAAGTAAATGTTAATATTTTAACCACGTGATAACAGAAGTTACCTTCTCTTGGACTTCATAGATACAAGTGTATAATATGTCTGTAAATATATTACACTAAGTGTAAGTTCAACTAATTACTTTTTGAGTATTTTTTATTTACATATTTATTTCAATGTACATATTGTTTCGATGTACACATATATTTAATGTACACCCGTGTAGTATAAAACAACATTTTTGTTGCAATCATTTGATGAAATTGTACTTCTTCATACAATATTTTTTCTCCATCCATATTTACAGTTCTTAATACATCCATTTGTACAGCTAAGACAAGTTTACAAACAAAATGTTTACTTTATTGTTTACATTAATTTATTAACTACTTAATTTGATGTGATGCCTCATAGACTCGTTATTCGAACAGTAGAACATTGGCGGAGCTCTTGGCAATGACCTTTAGCCAACAGCCTCAGCTTAAGGCCACAAGTTCCTGGTCAAGGCCATAAGTCCCTGGTCAAGGCCACAAGTCCCTGTCAAGGCCATAAGTCCCTGGTCAAGGCCACAAGTTCCTGGTCAAGGCCATAAGTCCCTGGTCAAGGCCACAAGTTCCTGGTCAAGGCCATAAGTCCCTGGTCAAGGCCACAAGTTCCTGGTCAAGGCCATAAGTCCTTGGTCAAGGCCACAAGTCCCTGTCAAGGCCATCAGCCAAAATTCCATGGCCAAGGTTATAAGTCGCTGGACCAGGCCATAAGGCTCTGGTCAAGGTCATAAGTCCCTGGTCAAGGCCACAAATCCACTAGTCACATCACTTAACATCATTTTTTCACATTTTATTATTTAGTATGTTAAACTGTTGACAGAATACAAACTTCAACACGTTGAAACAGCATTGTGTATGGGCAACATGGGCGGGCACAAGTATACATGGGCAACAGGGATGGGCACACGTATACATGGGCAACAGGGATGGGCACAAGTATATATGGGTAACCGGGTGGGCACAAGTATACATCGGCAACAGGAGTGGGCATATTCCGTAGTTTAGTTGAGTTGGAAGTTGATTATTTATTTAACTTTAATTTTTAAAAATTGTTTTGTTTAAAAAGTTCGAATTTTACAAGAATTACATCAAACATATTTTATTCCCCTGCTGTGTTCATCTACACACACGTACGCGCGTGCGCACACACACAGGTACAACACACACACACACACACACACACACACATACAATAAATTCCCACTACAAAATGTTTTGAGATAAAATTACTTAAAGCTGAAACATATTCAAGTATCATCTCTGTCACACAAACTGTCAGTTGTCACACAAACTGTCACTTCTCAGACAAACTGTCAGTTGTCACACAAACTGTCACTTCTCAGACAAACTGTCAGTTGTCACACAATCTAAACTGACAGTTGTCACACAATCTAAACGCTCAGTTGTCACACAAACTAAACGGTCAGTTACTTGTCCAGTTACTCGTCACACAAACTAAGCAATTACATTTTCACTTACAAGGAAGTTCGTCTTCTATTTATATGTCTTTTCATATGTTAGTTTTGTCAGGGGACCACGAATCCTTCCCTCTCTCTCTTTCCCCCTGTCTCTATCTCTCTCTCCCTCTGTCTCGCTCTCTCCCTCTGTCTCGCTCTCTCCCTCAGTCTCTCTCTCCCTCTGCCTCGCTCTCTCTCTCTCTCTCTCTCTCTCTCTTTCTCTCTGTGCCCTCATTAGTATCAGAATATCCACATATCTATCCGTATATCACTAACGTCGCTTTACTGTACCGCCCAATCTCGCTGTTGGCAAACAGTTCTTGACGTCATAGGATGGACACCCCGTTGACCCCGTCCACTGTCTTGTCAGATCTTGTTTTAATGTCCTCGTGCCCCCCCCCAAAATCACTACCTTTAATGACATGGACATGGCCTTGACCTCACAAACTTATAGAGCTGCGTCCTTGTAAACATTGACTTATTTCAAACTAATTACTTCTAATCGGAAATGGTTGTTTTGTATTTGTCAGTAATAGCACTCTGGTCATGTGTCGCTGGGTCACCTGTGTCCTGCTGAAACATTTGAGGTGGTCGGAAAGACGTTCCAGGCATGAAAGTTTTCATGAAGCGTCCAAAAATACATGCTTGTCTTTTAAAGTGTAAGCAAATCTCCAGGTGAAATTATAACAATCAAAATGAAACATTTCTTTAGATAGCCCACAGTCTGTCGTAGCAATGGTTGGTACTGTCTGTGGTAGCAAGTGTTAGTACAGTCTGCCGTAGCAAGGGTTAGTACAGTCTGCCGTAGCAAGGGTTAGTACAGTATGCCGTAGCAAGGGTTGGTACAGTCTGCCGTAGCAAGGGTTAGTACAGTCTGTCGTAACAAGGTTGGTACAGTCTGTCGTAGCAAGGGTTAGTACAGTCTGTCGTAGCAAGGGTTAGTACAGTCTGCCGTAGCAAGGGTTAGTACAGTCTGCCGTAGCAAGGGTTATTACAGTCTGCCGTAGCAATGGTTAGTACAGTCTGTCGTAGCAAAGGTTAGTACAGTCTGTCGTAGCAAGGGTTAGTACAGTCTGCCGTAGCAAGTGTTAGTACAGTCTGTCGTAACAAGTGTTAGTACAGTCTGTCGTAGCAAAGGTTGGTACAGTCTGTCGTAGCAAGTGTTAGTACAGTCAGCCGTAGCAAGGGTTAGTGCAGTCTGCCGTAACAAAGGTTAGTACAGTCTGTCGTAGCAAGTGTTAGTACAGTCTGTCTTAGCAAGGGTTAGTACAGTCAGTCGTAGCAAATGTTACTACAGTCTGCCGTAGCAAGTGTTAGTACAGTCTGCCGTAGCAAGGGTTAGTACAGTCTGCCGTAGCAAGTGTTAGTACAGTCTGCCGTAGCAAGGGTTAGTACAGTCTGCCGTAGCAAGTGTTAGTACAGTCTGTCGTAGCAAGTGTTAGTACAGTCTGCCGTAGCAAGTGTTAGTACAGTCTGCCGTAGCAAGGGTTAGTACAGTCTGCCGTAGCAAGTGTTAGTACAGTCTGCCGTAGCAAGGGTTAGTACAGTCTGCCGTAGCAAGTGTTAGTACAGTCTGTCGTAGCAAGTGTTAGTACAGTCTGCCGTAGCAAGTGTTAGTACAGTCTGCCGTAGCAAGGGTTAGTACAGTCTGCCGTAGCAAGTGTTAGTGCAGGCTGCCGTAGCAAGGGTTAGTGCAGTCTGCCGTAACAAAGGTTAGTACAGTCTGTCGTAGCAAGTGTTAGTACAGTCTGTCGTAGCAAGGGTTAGTACAGGCTGCCGTAGCAAGGGTTAGTACAGTCCACGGTCGAGAACCTTATGACCGAGTTCCTCAAAAAAGCTTGATAATCGGCTGAAAATTTCCCAAATTCCATGAAAAGTAAAACTTGCTTTCTGGGACTGACCACACTACTCTGGGACTGACCACACTACTCTTACTCTGCTGATTCAACTAAATCATTGAAATCTGAACTTTTAGTAAATTTAACAACAAATTGTTCAGTGACAAATCACAATTTGAACTGAAAATTCCTTGAAAATAACATTACAACTTCATGGGGCCCCTCAGCACAGTTTGGTAACCCCGGGCGGGCTTAACGCGTCAGGCCAAATCGGTGATCCTAAATTTACAAGACGTTCAACACATGTAGAACCTAACACAAAAGCTAAGTTTATATTAAAAATGTTTTTTTTTCAAATATGATATTATTGTTGATGCCCTACAAGGGCAGCCATTGTTGGATTTCGTTGCATGTTTTTATGCTCAAAAACTGAAACCGGTTTGACGTTTGTAAAATTTGAAGTTGATATCAATATGAGGAGTCTCAGAGAGTTCTATAGACGAGATGTTACACATAATGAATGTCAAGTGTTTCTATAAACTAGATATTACTTATTGGAAATTTAAAATCAATACTCATCAAAAACCTGATTGAATCGTATCTTTAAATTGAAAACTTTAATTTTTTTTTCAAAACTGTACATCACTCAGATCTGGTGTTCACTAGGGCAGTGCTTCCCAAAGTGGTGGTCCACGGACCGCTGCCGGTCCGTGGGCCATCCGCTGCCGGTCCGCAGATGTTCTCAAAAAAAGGACAGAAAAAATTGTCAGTGCAGGGAAAATAGTGCACCGGTCCCTGGTGCAATGGAAAAATTCCTGCCGGTCGCCATACTAAAAAGTTTGAGAAGCACTGCACTAGGGTATGTGTCGCTCAGTCTCAATGTCCACATAGGTAGCATGGTCCGATGGATTTCTCATTGTCTTCCTAAGTTATTTTCCTTCAGGCTTAAGTTTGGAAATGTATTTTTAAAAATGGTTCTCAGACAGTGAAAACGTGTACAGTATTTTCTTCGTATTATAAAAGTATTTATTATGTTGTCCAAAAGAAGCTCCATTTTGAGACCCCCTGCTGCATCCACGTTTTAAATCCAAGCAATAATTATCCATTGTTCAATTTGGCTCAAATATGTAAACATGTTTTTATACCAAGATTATGTACTTGTCTATGTCTTCATTCATAAATAGTTCCATTTATTTCCATTGTCCCGTGCTGTTGTCCTACCGTCCCAGCGACTTTTTCATAACATTAGAACGAATACGTATTCAATGACTTCTAGAACGAATACGTATTCAATTACTTCTACAACGCATACGTATTCAATGACTTCTAGAACGAATACGTATTCAATTACTTCTAGAACGAATACGTATTCAATTACTTCTAGAACGAATACGTATTCAATGACTTCTACAACGAATACGTATTCAATGACTTCTAGAACGAATACGTATTCAATGACTTCTAGAACGAATACGTATTCAATTACTTCTACAACGCATACGTATTCAATTACTTCTGGAACGAATACGTATACATTGACTTATAAGATACAGATCAAATTTTTTCCAATTCTTTCTTTCTTTCTTTTATTTACTTATTTTTCGATAGGGGTGATGCGAAAGCAATGGGCTGACCTTCCAGAGAGAAGAACTGGTCATATGTTGCATTACAAGACGTACCGTAATTTGATTGTGAACAAGGCAGTTTTTTCAGACAATATGTGACATAATTAGATCAAGTGATCCAGGGGTTTCCTAATCATTGAGACTCACAGCCCAATCAGAGCGGCATTTCAGGAGATTCGCCCAACAGTTATAGTCACAATATCTCTGCCATAGGTTTTCATTTAATGGTTTATAAATCGTTTTCAACATATTCCTTATAATATTCAATATTAATTAAATTAATTTCAATGACTGCAATTAAATCTTTAAACTACAGCAATCCCTTAATTTTCCTTTTAAACTCTTACATTTTTATAGCATGAATAGCATGAGACTTTGTTTTATTCATTAGTAATGAACGCAGACGATAGAAGGGGTTGAGGACCCCTGAAATAATGACGTAGTAGAAACAAATTTACAAAGTCAAAACATGTAACACAAGAATCCTTGTAAATATCTTTCAACGTCCATATTTCTACTGCATCGTGTCTACAAAGACATTTACTACTCTCAATCTGGTTCCGTCTTTCCATATGGAGTCCATCTTGTAAAGTATTTATATACAAGGCTCCACTTTCTGTAATCAATTTTCACAATTTTACCTACATCAAATTAAACGTTTCAACATAAAATTTCTTATTTTATAAATTTCTTCATCAGGACCTACATTTCAACATTAAGTGACATATCTAAACCATGTTCAATAGCCATGCAGCAACTTCCACACGAAACACTTCTATCTTAAAAGATGTCTGACATTCTCTAAGTTTACATATTCGGTAATTAAATCATTAAATGGGTTTACCTCCATTTGTCTCCCTTAGCGCTAATGGTTTTCAAATAGTAATAGCGCATTATTAGTTTCCCGTTGTATTTTGAAATTCTACGCACGCTGCGTTCATTGCTGGTACCATTGAGTGCGACTGTGTGCAGGAGCGTCTTACACAATATAGATCTGCGGCTCAGTGAAAGAAAGCTGAAACAAAAGACTATGCAGGCCGTGGGGGTAATTTCATTGATTTCTGTCTGTTCTAATCATGGGCGGACTTAATTAGCAAAACACGCCTACACTCACCCACACACTCAAAACACACACGCGTAATAAACGCACTCATACTTACAGATATGTGGAATACACCTACGTATCGAAGCATACAGACATACGTGCAATACGCCACATGACATATAAACAACTTGCTTTTCATAAGTGACTACATTGTACTGTGACACGCACAAGATGTTAAAGAGTTCAAGTAATCTAACAGACGGCATGCGAAATAGTCTCTTTACATCAGTAATGTTTATCAATCAAACAACTGGTTTATTGGCTAAAAGTAATTGGCTACAGTGGCCAGATTTAATTGTTTATCAATTTGTACTCCCTCACCCGCCGCACTTACGGGCAACATCGCTCAACAACCCACCCCATCAACCTTTCCCACCCATCAACCTTTCCCACCCATCCACCCCATCAACCCACCCCATCAACCACCCCATCAACCACCCCATCAACCTGTCCCAGCCAACCACCCCATCAAACCACCCATCAACCACCCCATCAACCACCCCGTCAACGACCCCATCAACCACCCAATCAACCTGTCCCAGCCAACCACCCCATCAACCACCCCATCAACCCACCCCATCAACCACCCCATCAACCCACCCCATCAACCTGTCCCAGCCAACCACCCCATCAACCCACCCCATCAACCACCCCATCAACCACCCCATCAACAACCCATCAACCCATCCCATCAACCCAACCATCAACCCACCCATCAACCCACCTATCAACCAACCCATCAACCCACCCATCAACCAGCCCATCAACCCACCCATCAACCACCAAATCAACCTGTCCCAGCCAACCACCCCATCAACCCACCCCATCAACCACCCCATCAACCCACCCCATCAACCTGTCCCAGCCAACCACCCCATCAACCCACCCCATCAACCACCCATCAACCCATCCCATCAACCCAACCATCAACCACCCCATCAACCCACCCATCAAGCCACCCATCAACCATCCCATCAACCTGTCCCAGCCAACCACCCATCAACCACCCCATCAACCCACCCACCAACCACCCCATCAAACCACCCCATCAAACCACCCATCAACCACCCCATCAACCCACCCATCAACCATCCCATCAACCCATACCATCAACCCACCAATCAACCACCCCATCAACCCACCCATCAACCCACCCCATCAACCCACCCCATCAACCCACCCATCAACCCACCCATCAACCCACCCCATCAACCCACCCATCAACCCACCCATCAACCCACCCCATCAACCCACCCATCAACCACCCCATCAACCCACCCATCAATCCACCCATAAACCCATCCCATCAACCACACGATCAACCCACCCCATCAACCACCCCATCAACCCACCCATCAACCACACCATCAACCCACCAATCAACCCACCCATCAACCCACCCCATCAACCCACCCATCAACCCACCCATCAACCCACCCCATCAACCCACCCCATCAACCTGTCCCAGCCAACCACTCAGGCCCAGCACACCTATGTATTATCGAATTGCTATGATAACAAATCGATCTCATGAACTGATTATCAACCAAATATTTTACTTACAGAATTGTGGGAGACGATCTCACACTGACACAGTTACACAATGTAAACTTGAAGAATGGTTTCATTTTAGAAACTTTGTGAGAAATTTATATTAGAATGATCTAAATTATAATGTTAGCAGATTTAAATATTTGTGCAAATATTGTTAGTTCTAAGAAGATTTAAATCATGCTGCGGTATTCTTATCATGTATGGAAACACAACTTTGATATGGACAACACATGGGGGAAAAGGCAACATAAAGTAACCAATGACTACTGCAGGCGGGTTCGAGAATCGTTGAGGAACATTTTCGGGAACCGTGTTAGGAACATTTCGGAATACAATGTAATATTTTTTTTAATTTTTTTTTGGTAAACTGGTTGGGGAATTATGATGTGGATATTTTTTATAACTATCTTGGAAACATTCTTGGAGGCGATGTTGTAAACTTTTGGGGGAAATTTTTCGGGAACGCTCTTGGGACCTGTTTTCGGAACTTCAATGGTAATCTTTAAAGACGTTCAACGCGTTATCCTATCAACTTCATTTTTCCAGTGGTTCAAAGAACTCCTTGTCACTAACTGACAGTTTCACGTGCTGGTTATGTCACATATTTACCATTTAACATACTGAACATGTCACACACTGGTCCTATCGTTTACAAACCAAGCTAATATGTGATCGTGTCATTATTTGACAATGTCACATAACCGACAAAGTCAGTTACTGGTCCTTCCTCTTGACTAAAGTTTTGACATCGCTTAGTCACAAAGATCCCATCTATTTATAGGACTCATGCTTGGGCAAGTGTATTCTTCATGTGTTATTTATATGCATTTATATGTTTGCTTTCCAGTATCTGTTTATCGTCTTAAATATGTAGATTATATCTCAGCCGTTAGATTATATTCATAAAAATAATTTTTAAACCTGTTCTTACAACTGAACAAAAATAATAATAAAATTTTGTAGTGTTCATTTATAACGTATTTATCTATTATTCTAGTTCTTCGAGTACAATATTATTGATGCTAGCCAATGCACACGTGATGTGATATACTTAAAGTTACCATGCCCATACTGTAGACGAAACGCAAGACGATTGAAGAAACTACAAATGCGTTAACTCTCTTGACAGTCATGTTGCTCTGAAGTTTGGCTCAAAACAATTTTGAAGGACTTTGTTTGGAAACAGTGCTGTGGTGTTCTTTAGTGGACAGTTTCCATAATACGGGACAGTTTATATCAGTCTGTGGTGTTCTTTAGTGGACAGTTTCCATAATACGGGACAGTTTATATCAGTCTGTGGTGTTCTTTAGTGGACAGTTTCCATAATGCGGGACAGTTTATATCAGTCTGTGATAATTGGGGAATGATTGATTGCTCCTACAGTAGATTCTATCAATAGATTCGACTTGAAAACAATGTATGTTGTATGTTATACGAACTTGTGAACATTATATTTATCCAACATGAGGTCAATATCTTGATTGACCGGATGGTGGTCAACTGTGTCGGTCATGTGACCTCCACTACAGATAAAATCTGTTTCCTCCTGCCAACATTTGTACACCTTTCATTCAACTCATCAAATGACGTCATCGTGCAGTTTATCTAACTCTTGATTACTATACGTAGATAGTTTGTTCGATTTTACTTTGTTGTTGGTAGCCGTGTTACATAACACAGAAATATTGAGAATGAATTATCCCAATAAATGGGTTTGATTTAGGTCGCAGTGATATGGCAATAAGTTCAAGGCCGTGGCATGGTTAGTTTTTATGCCGCCTTGAGCGAGGTGATAATAATATTTATCATTTCCTGCAATAAAAATAATTTTGGAAGTCCATCACAAATTGACCTTTTTTCCAAATTAAGACAAACAAGACCAAGATTTCAGTCAAAGCCCTCCGCCCCCCCCCCTCATTTTTTCCGTCTACGCCACTGGTTCAAGGTTGTGTTTTTCTGGCCAATAGAATCCTGTGTCTGAAAATGTTTCATGATAAAACGTAATTTACACGCTATAAGCGGCCGGTAGCGGATGAAGACCTTGGCGCCATCTGGTGGCGTTGTATTAAACATGAGTGTGATGTTGGGCCTAGGTGGCGCTGGCACTCGACTAGCTGGACACGCCATAATGTTGCAAAGCGTCTGTTAGTTGTAACCAGGCAGAGAGTGATAGAGATGATGTTTTAAAGAACTCACAGAAGTGGAAATTTCCTGAGGTTGCACACCATTTGACTATTGCAGTGTACATTTCCTGAGGTTGCACACCATTTGACTATTGCCGTGTACATGCATACATTTAACTTAATATCAATGACAAACTTATTTTTAACCAAGTATTACTCCTAGTATAAACAACATAATAGCCCAAGTCACTGGATTGTTGGATCCGTAACGCTATGACGTCATTGTATGAGCTTATATTTTAATAGGTGTGCATCAGGAGGTGTTCAAAATAATTATAAACTAAATATTATTTATGAAATAGTACAACAGTCCATAGCAGTTTAAAAAGCGTGTGGTGTTTCTCGCCATAAAAAATATTATATGACGTCATTGTTTTAGCTTATATTTTAAATTTGGAAAAAGGAAAGATGTAAAAAGAGGATTTGAGGATTTATAATTATAAAATACTTTGTGTACATTTCAGGAATTTGAATATTTCGTATTTATCAAACAAGGATAAGTTACTTGGGCTTTTAAAAAAAGTGGGCGCTTTAAGCGCCCTACAACCCATAGTTATAAGTTAAATTAAAATTAATTGAAAATATTTCTTCCTTAAATTAAAGCAGGAAAATAATGTACAATAATACAGGAGGCGATTTTAAACCACTTGTAGATGAAATGAGAAGGCCTTGCATTTGTGAAAGACGACCAAAAATAAAAACAGCTACGATAAAATCTAACTTCCCGCTGTGTCCATAAATGAACATGTTTTAGTCACATAGTTCACATTTCTGACCTTTAAAAATATAAATATAATAATAATCGGCATCCTTCCCTCTCGCGAGACGATGGTGCATCACTGTTGAGTTGGGTTGCATTTCCTCGAGTGGCTGTGCAGTCATATCCTTGAGTGACAGTCTTTACCACAGCTTTTACACACGAATTCTGTGCTACCAAATGTTTTGGCTTTTCTCCTAGCTCTTCTTTCTGTAGCCTCCTCCATCCTTAGCTCCTCGGCTACTATGACGCCCTCTTTGACAACTGTGCGCCACGTAGATCGGTCTTCTGCCTTACACTCCCAGTCGCTTGTGCGTATTCTGGCTGCTTTCATGTTCCTTTGGCAGACATCTTTAAATTGCAGACATGGGCAATGTCTTTCCCAATGCCAGTTCTCCATATAGCAGGTCCTTGGGGATTCGGCCAGGGCTCATTCTTTTAACATGTCCTAGCCATCTCAGGCGTCTTTCACTAAGGATTGAGAACATGCTTTGGGTATTGGCGCGCATTAGGACCTCAGTATTAGGCACCTTGTCTTGCCATTTAATGCCTAGGATGCGTCGCAGGCATCTCAAGTGGAAGCTATTAAGCTTGCGCTCTTGGGATGTATAAGTGGTCCATGTCTCGCTCCCGTATAGCAGTGTACTAATGACGCAGGCTCTATAGACACACAGTTTGGTTTTCTCTGTTAACTTGGTGTTTTGCCAGACCCGTTTGCTTAATTTAGCCATTGTGGCAGCTGCCTTGCCAATTCTACTGTTATTTCCTCTTCAATGGACAATGTATTGGAGACCTTGGAACCCAAGTAGGTGAAGCTGTCCACAACCTCCAAGTTTTCATTGTCGATATTGATTGTTGGAGGAGGTTGTGTGTCTTGGGCCATGATGTTTGTCTTTTTCAAGCTGATGTGCAGACCAAATTCTTTGCAGGCATTGGAGAAGCTTGACACGAGTTGTTGCAAACCAGTTTCTGTGTGTGCTGTTAATGCCGCATCATCCGCAAAGAGTAGCACACGAATTAGGACATCTGTCGTTTTGGTCTTGGCTCGGAGGCGGGCAGTGTTGAAAAGTCCTCCATCAGCTCTGGTGTGTAACCAGATTCCATCACTGCTATCCTTGAATGCGTATCGAAGCAGTACAGAGAAGAATATTGCGAACAGTGTTGGTGCAAGTATACACCTTGTTTAACTCCGCTGCTGACAGGAAAGACTTCTGACGTAGCTCCATCGAACTGCACTGTGCCCTGCATATTTTCATGGAACTGTCTGATGATGGCGAGTAGGTGTGGGGGACAGCCGATTTTTACCAGGATGTGGAATAGCCCGTTGCGACTGACGAAATCAAAGGCTTTCGTAAGGTCCACAAAGGCAATGTATAGTGGCATCTGTTGCTCTCTGCATTTTTCCTGGAGCTGCCGTATGGAGAACACCATGTCTATGGTAGACCGACCAGCCCGGAAACCGCACTGAGATTCTGGATAAAACGTTTAAAAGTATATCATGTTTAAGTTGTTATTTGGATGTCTACTGACTTACCCAGAAGAAATAGATGACAGAAGTTTGTCTTAATATCATTTTTTAAAGGAATCTTTTGTAGTGAAGGGTTGGGGGGTGGGTTGAATTACGGCAAATGTAAGAATTCTAAGCGCAGATTCCACACTCAGTGGCGAATGTGTTTGTGTGAGGGGCGGGATTATGTCTTTGGCCATGCCTACACCCCAGAACATATCCGGGTAAAGAAACAGACTGGTTTCAAGGTATTAAGTCACTTCATTTATTCGGGTACACACACTGACCATTGTCAGTGTGCAAACACAGACAAGCATGGGGTTACACACAGACGCATGTATATGTACGCACACAGACACATGTATATGTACGCACACAGACACATGCATATGTACGCACACAGACACATGCATATGTACACACACAGACGCATGCATATGTACGCACACAAACACATGTATATGTACGCACACAGACACATGTATATGTACGCACACAGACACATGTATATGTAAACCGTCTGTTAATCTAAATGAAAAGCGTACATCATAGATAAGTTCTTATGACGTCATGAATTCGTTGTCCTCGTTTCATTTTCATTTTATTGTCCACTTTGTTGTTCAATCGGTTACTTAACTATACATACCACTTTCTGGAAGTTTAATGGAGATGTACGGCATGTAAATTGTGGTGTCTCGGCCACAAGCCAAGTCCAATAAAACATAACTATCATATCATTACTTTTAACACCACATAGCAATAATTGATCTGTATATATTCTTATGTTGGTCATTTGTAGACATGTATTAGTTCTATGAAGTTTGATGATCTCCTACACTGTTTGTATTCCATAGCAAGAACTTGACTGCCAAAAACTAAACAACTTCCTGTAGATCAAATTAATATCAATAGAAATATTGGAGACATGTCGAGTTCTTGTGTATGGTTCACCTTGGATCTACATTGTATGTTATTTATTAATATGTTAAGATGTACATAGAAAAGGATTACACAATGATATCAGCACATTTACAAGTGCGCCCAATCGTCTTTTCGTGTGTCCCCACCCTGAGTCACTCCTGTGTTTCGCCTGTGTCACTCATGTGTGTTAACTATGTCGCTCATCTATGTTACCTGTGTCACTCATGTGTGTTTCCTGTGTCACCCATGTATGTTACCTATGTAAGTTACATGTATGTTAGATGTATGTATGTTATGGCACATATGCGTGTAACCTGTGCCACATGTGGGCACCTGTGTCACATTGTGTGTTACCTGTCACATGTGTGTGTTACCTGTGTCACACCTGTGTCTCCCGATGTTTTGCCTGTGCCCCCACATTGACCATCCAATTACTTTGTCTAGCGTAGCTCTTCCAACCAATGACATCACTGCTGAAGCTTTGTTGTTTACCTAGAAGCTAGCCCGACGGATCTCAAACTACGAGGGTTTTTGTTGGGTTTTTTAAAAATTGTTTTGTTGTTTTTATTATTGTGTGGCTCAACTCTCTAGACTTTTCTGTACAAATTTTTAAGTGATATAATGTTACATGTTCATAAGTCATAAGCTGAGTGTTATTTATTACCTATCATTTTTCCCATTTTACTGTAAATAAATATGATATTCTTGTTCACCGTTGCTAAATGCTGAAATTTCGCATGCATGAATATTTTTTGGTGTTTTTAACGTATTGTATTAGATGGCATTAAATACAAACTGAAATAATGTCCGTGGGCCGGTAAGCAAGTTGGTCTGGATGTTGGTCATTCATCGGATCAGAGTGTATACTAAGTGGATGTGAGTAAAGGGGACAGTGGATAAATGGGGCAGTTAGTAAATGGGACAGTGGATAAATGGGGCAGTTAGTAAATGGGACAGTGGATAAATGGGGCAGTTAGTAAATGGTACAGTGGATAAATGGGGCAGTTAGTAAATGGTACAGTGGATAAATGGGGCAGTTAGTAAATGGTACAGTGGATAAATGGGGCAGTTAGTAAATGGGACAGTGGATAAATGGGGCAGTTAGTAAATGGGACAGTGGATAAATGGGGCAGTTAGTAAATGGTACAGTGGATAAATGGGGCAGTTAGTAAATGGGACAGTGGATAAATGGGGCAGTTAGTAAATGGGACAGTGGATAAATGGGGCAGTTAGTAAATGGTACAGTGGATAAATGGGGCAGTTAGTAAATGGTACAGTGGATAAATGGGGCAGTTAGTAAATGGGACAGTGGATAAATGGGGCAGTTAGTAAATGGGACAGTGGATAAATGGGGCAGTTAGTAAATGGGACAGTGGATAAATGGGGCAGTTAGTAAATGGTACAGTGGATAAATGGGGCAGTTAGTAAATGGGACAGTGGATAAATGGGGCAGTTAGTAAATGGGACAGTGGATAAATGGGGCAGTTAGTAAATGGGACAGTGGATAAATGGGGCAGTTAGTAAATGGGACAGTGGATAAATGGGGCAGTTAGTAAATGGTACAGTGGATAAATGGGGCAGTTAGTAAATGGGACAGTGGATATATGGGGCAGTTAGTAAATGGGACAGTGGATAAATGGGGCAGTTAGTAAATGGGACAGTGGATATATGGGGCAGTTAGTAAATGGGACAGTGGATAAATGGGGCAGTTAGTAAATGGTACAGTGGATAAATGGGGCAGTTAGTAAATGGGACAGTGGATAAATGGACAAGTCAGTACATGGGTTAATGAATCAGTGGTTAAGCAAAGAACTCAATTGACTCAGTGAATCGAAAAAACGTTATTGGTTTACAAAATACTTTACCATTGGTTCATAAGTTCAAAACAGTCTCGATCAATTTTGATTGGTTCAAATTGGTTTCCTTCAAATTTGATTGCTTCAATTTGATTTTCTTTTTTTTTAATGTCTTAAGTCAAGGTTTTCTTTAAAATGGATATTGTACCTACTTGTTGTAACTTTTAAGACAGGTTTAATCTGATTATACATGTGAAAATGTCTCTTTATCATATAAAATGTTGCCCTTTTCAGTAAATATTGAATCGTTGTGTGTATAGATTGAGGACTCGCGGTATTCTTGTACTGGTATTAACAGCGGCGTCACTACTTACTACTTAGTGGTCATGTCATTGTGGTATTAATTGATGATACTTAAACAAAGGGCGTGGCTTGAATAAAATGTGTGGCTTGAATAAAATGTGTGGCTTGAATAAAATGTGTGGCTTGAATAAAATGTGTGGCTTGAATAAAATGTGTGGCTTGAATAAAATGTGTGGCTTGAATAAAATGTGTGGCTTGAATAAAATGTGTGGCTTGAATAAAATGTGTGGCTTGAATAAAATGTGTGGCTTGAATAAAATGTGTTGCTTTTAAAAGGGCGTGGCTTAAACAAAGGGTGTGGCTTACACAAAGGGCATGGCTTAAGCAAAGGCTGTCGTTTTAACAAAGAGTGTTGTTTACACTGGGATTCATACTTGGTGTTTGGTTTAAACTATGGGCGTGACAGAGGATAGATGGTGTCATTCAAAATAAGGGCGGGTTTATAAATTTGAGATCAACGTTGTGAATGGAATAAAGTCACTTAAACGAAAACATTGCAACCTTTAAAGACAAGTAGCTTTGAACATCTGAGCGTAATCGACTAACAATCACATAGGTGGTTATGGATTATGTAAATATCGGACCTGTTCGGGCTCAGGCTTTTCGAAACAAATCTGTTTATAAATTGAATCCTCTACACTTTGTCCATTGAACTTTTGGAAACAAATATGTTTATAAATTGAATCATCTACACTTTGTCCATAGAAATTTTGAAAACAAATCCGTACACTGATATATATTTTATTAAATCAAGATAGCATCGGTCAGTCATTGGTCAGTGTGACAGAGCAAGGGTCGGTGTGGCAGAGCAAGGGTCAATGTGACATAGCAAGGGTCAGTGTGACAGAGCAAGGGTTAGTGTGACAGAGCAAGGGTCAGTGTGGCAGAGCAAGGGTCAGTGGGACAGAGCAAGGGTCAGTGTGACAGAGCAAGGGTCAGTGTGACAGAGCAAGGGTCAGTGTGACAGAGCAAGGGTCAGTGTGACAGAGCAAGGGTCAGTGTGACAGAGCAAGGGTCAGTGTGACAGAGCAAGGGTCAGTGTGACAGAGCAAGGGTCAGTTTGACAGAGCAAGGATCAGTGTGACAGAGCAAGGGTCTGTGGGGCAGAGCAAGTGTAAGTGTGACAGAGCAAGGGTCAGTGTGACAGAGCAAGGGTCGGCAAAGGTTCCTTGACGAGGGAAGCGGGTGTAGATTTTCCGAACTGATAACAGCTGAATGCAACAAATGCATGAAACATTTAGGACACGCTTGAACAACTTTACTTAAGATGAAGCATAATATGACTAACACAGACAGACGGGCTATCATTGGGTTATTTGAAACACGATACGATTTGTGGGGGTGGGGGGTGCTTTGAGAAGCGCAATCTTCTTTTTTTTTCTTTAATGAAGCGCTTGACACTAGAATCTGTAAGATAAAACAAAGACTCAAAACTAGTGATTCCTGTTGTCAAACTGGGTTATCAGATAAGGCTGTGATTTAACTAAATGCCTAACGTTTATGAGCTGTTTGTAACTAGATGTCTAACGTTTACGAGCTGTTTGTAACTAGATGTCTAACGTTTACGAGCTGTTTGTAACTAGATGTCTAACGTTTATGAGCTGTTTGTAACTAGATGTCTAACGTTTATGAGCTGTTTGTAACTAGATGTCTAACGTTTATGAGCTGTTTGTAACTAGATGTTTAACGTTTATGAAGTGTTTGTAACTAGATGCTTACGTTTACGAGCTGTTTGTAACTAGATGTCTAACGTTTATGAGCTGTTTGTAACTAGATGTTTAACGTTTATGAGCTGTTTGTAACTAGATGTCTAACGTTTATGAGCTGTTTGTAACTAGATGTCTAACGTTTATGAGCTGTTTGTAACTAGATGTCTAACGTTTATGAGCTGTTTGTAACTAGATGTCTAACGTTTATGAGCTGTTTGTAACTAGATGTCTAACGTTTATGAGCTGTTTGTAACTAGATGTCTAACGTTTATGAGCTGTTTGTAACTAGATGTCTAACGTTTATGAGCTGTTTGTAACTAGATGTCTAACGTTTATGAGCTGTTTGTAACTAGATGTCTAACGTTTATGAAGTGTTTGTAACTAGACGCCCTACATTGTTTTTTCTGTTGTAAATTCTCACACAAATAGGAAGAAGAAAAAATTGTATATATTATTTTCACTTTAAAAAAAATTTCCGTTGTTGTTTGAGCCATTTGGACAGGTTTATTATGGTAGCAGATTCTTTATCATTATTTTTTTTAAAAATCAGAATCGCAATATTGCAAATCAATCACTTCCATTTGAAGTTCACAAAACACAATGGATTTTCAAAAATTCTCATTTGATGTGATGGTATGGAAACAACTTAGATCCATGTAGAACCCCCTAATGAAGCCCCCATGACTAGGTCACTTAAAACATAGACTAGTGGTGTCAGACTCAATAGTTCAGCGGCCAAAACTAAAAACACTCTTCAGTTAAAATCATTGCCTCTTTTTTTTTCGCTGTCCCATTTTTAACTATTTTTATCACCTTGTCATTTTGTCACCATGTCGTTTTGTCACTTGTCGTTTTGTCGTTTTGTCTCCTTGTCGTTTTGTCACTTGTCGTTTTGTCTGGTTACCGTGACGGCATTCATGTCAGGCTCAATAAATCGACGTCTAGGGCCGGACATGGCCCGAGGGCCGTAGTTTACCGACGCCTGCGTAGCATAAGGTCTTGCCGATCCATTACATAACTGTGGTAAACTTTACTCTTGGTTGCATAGGTCCCGTGGTACATGTGTTACGTTGTCAAGGAAACTGTTTTGGGTGTCCTCCAATAATTCGCTTCATGTTGAATGTGTTATCGTTATTAATATTTTTTTCGTTAAATTTTTTTTTCAATTGTTTCACATGCACTATTCAAATGTTAATTTTTTTTATAAGGAATAATATTGTGATACAAGGACTAACGTTATAAATGTATTACTTTTATACAGTTCAATAGAATATTGTATTGTTTAGTTTTTTATCAATTTAGCTATAATATTTATAATTTAACGAAATAAATATCTATTTAAAGACAAAACTTATGTCAATGTACAGTATGTTTTGATATCTGCCACACACAAACTGGCTGAGCATGAAAATGAAATGAAAGTTTTTGTATTTAACTTGTCGATCTGTTGTACAGTAATAATATAAGGGAATGAGTACAGTATGATGGTTTTATATCAATTTTTTGGTATCATTATATTATGATGGAATAAGTATTAAATGAAGGTATTAGTATAAAATGATGGTGTGAATATTAAATGATGTTTCCAGTGTAAAATATTGATATGAATTTATTACTATATAATGTTATGACATGAGTATATATAATGGTTTACTTATACTATGATGGTATGAGTCAAATATGATGGTATGAATGACTCATTTCAATCACTTGAATCCAATGTTGCTATCAAAATATCTGACAATCTCTTTTTTTCAACAGTCGTCGTGTGGGGAGGGGGTGAAATCCTAGCAACCTCCTCCCTGCTCTGGTCTATCATAACCCTAACTCCCCCCTCCCCCACCCTATTAAGCCATCATAAATTCCTGCTTATAATTTCAGTCAATATCTGGAGTCTTTTTAATCTGGACTTCACAAAGTTGTCACAATGTCAGCTGTAAATATTTTTTTAGATTAGAAATTTTTTAATTCATTTTTTGCCTATTTTTGCAAACTTTATGTAATGGCCATCGCATAATAAGTCATTTGTCATAGTAGAATACGTTATGAATCATATGTAATAGTTACCTATATTTTTATTTGATTCGTATGTTTAAAAACTTCATTGTATTATTTTGTTTCATTATTGATATTACATACATGTTAAGGTATGTCAACAATATCTCTAATTACACCTAATATGTGATATGTGCATACACATTTATTTTCGTTTCAGTTAAATTAAGTCTGATATTCACGTGAATGAAAGTCTTTGCGAGCGAGGTACATTATGACCTGTGTTAAGTTGTACAAACTGTACATAGCTGAACCACTGCTTTAACAGCCTTTAGTAGTAGCCCAAAACCGGCATCAATACATCATTGACACCAACATCAACACCATTAGCAACAGTGTGGCAACAACAAAATCAACACAACACTGGCAGAAGAGTAACAACAACAACATCAACACACCACTAGTACCAGAGTAACAACAACAACAACATCAACACACCACTAGTATCAGAGTAACAACAACAACATCAACACACAACTAGTACCAGAGTAACAACAACAACATCAACACACAACTAGTACCAGAGTAACAACAACAACATCAACACACAACTAGTACCAGAGTAACAGCAACAACATCAACACACAACTAGTACCAGAGTAACAACAACAACATCAACACACAACTAGTACCAGAGTAACAGCAACAACATCAACACACAACTAGTACCAGAGTAACAACAACAACATCAACACACAACTAGTACCAGAGTAACAGCAACAACATCAACACACAACTAGTACCAGAGTAACAACAACAACATCAACACACAACTAGTACCAGAGTAACAACAACAACATCAACACACAACTAGTACCAGAGTAACAACAACAACATCAACACACAACTAGTACCAGAGTAACAACAACAACATCAACACACAACTAGTACCAGAGTAACAACAACAACATCAACACACCACTAGTACCAGAGTAACAACAACAACATCAACACACCACTAGTACCAGAGTAACAACAACAACATCAACACACAACTAGTACCAGAGTAACAACAACAACATCAACACACCACTAGTACCAGAGTAAAAACAACAACACACCATTAGCACCAGAGGGGAAGCAGTGTCTTGATTTGAACTAACGACTACATCAACATTTTAAACAATTATTCAAAAAATGTTTTGCGATTTCCCACATTAACTTGTCACTTTTAAACCAATACATGATCCACATTTACAGGTAACTAAAACCACACTTACCTGTACCTAAACCACACTTACCTGTACCTAAACCACACTTACCTGTACCTAAACCACACTTACCAGTACCTAAACCACACTTAGCTTTACCTAAACCTTACCTAAACCTTACAAGCCTGTTGAAAGACATGTGTATGCAGACCACATGCTCATCCGACCCCCTATAATAAAGTCTACTCCTAGTCCCAACAATATTATCCAATAATAATCTGATCACAAATAAATTGTATGGTGAATAGTTTGAGAATTTACATTTTTAATTGCTAAAATTCGATAAAGTCTTATCCTAAAATGTTGATAAGTTGGCTGATTGATTTATTGTAATAATTGCTAGCTGTACCAGTGATTATAATAATTGCTAGCTGTACCAGTGATTATAATAATTGCTAGCTGTACTTTAAGTTAAAGCTATTTTATCCCATTCATCTTACTAAGCCAGCTATTATATTATTTGTAATCAAACTCCCCTAACTTAACCCTCTACCCTAGGCCATTAACCACGCCCTCTTAATTTAGCCCCTTGTCAATCAACTTTTTCAACTCCAGCCCCTGCACTAAAAAACAAAACTTTAACAAATGCTGGAAATTGTCATAAGTTGACATGAAACAGGCGGCATTAAAATTATGTGAGTTATATGACAAGGGTAAACATTAATTTAATTTCTATTAGGCCCTCGCCCTCGTACACACATTGGTTCCACGTCTTATTCCGAGGCTGTTGTTGAGATTTATATATTAGTGACACAGAACAAGTCTGTTAAGTTCCTTTAAATGTCTTTGTCACAAGGAATTATGGGCGATTGGACCGGAACTTTCGCTACTCTTGGTTCAAATGTCGTGGTTTCTGTTTAGTCTCATTAAGACAAAACACATGTATTTTAAAAAAACAATCATGTGATTGATTAACTAATATTCAAGGCATAAAACACTTTAAAATTCCTTCCATACATGCAGATATTCTACCTCTGTTTACTCAGTTATTACAGTACTCTTTACAGTTACATTAACAACTACAGCGTAGGACTAAAATAACAACATGACATAGCAATATCCACTGGACTGTAAACAAATAATACAGCACCACTGGCACCACAAGATTAGTTACACTGTGATGGCGCATGTCACACAACGGTAAGAACATCGCACTAACGGTCATTGGATCCCACCCCACCCCCACCCCAGTGTATATAGTCCTCCCCCTACCTGCCCCCTCACATAATATGTTTGGTGCTCTTCATAGAATGCTCGTGTCAGGGCCGCCCTTGCCGTGACTAAAATTAAATAACATTCAGCTTCATCTAATCCACCCGAACATGTATTTCCACCAATCACCGTTTAGATAAGCCGCAATCTGATTGGCTCCGTGTTGCAATGGTGTCTAAATGACGTCATCCTATGACGTTCTGTCCTATGCTTCAATTTTCTAACTTTTGTTATTAAATTTTTGTTTGTTGTTTTTTTTTCTAATCCTTATTTTCTAAAGGTGGTGATAATCATTCTAATTTTTAGTTTGTTATTTATGTCTTTAATTGCCAAAATATACCGATATGTATTTGAAAACGAAACGGTGTTCTGGTGTTATATTTTATTTTGATTTCCTATCGAATGTAAGTGCAGCAAGTTTGGAACTTTTCTTTTTAAAAGACAATGATGAACTGTTGCACACATGCCCTGGTTAAAACCTAGATAAATTAATTTCTCTCCTTCCCACCCACAAAATAAAGAATTGATACAATACACATATCATCGTCAACAGACAACGATCTCCACATTCACCTATCTTGAGTGGCTGCCAGTAATTCATTCAACCTCAGCCCTGTCAAATCATTTATGTTGTCAAGCCAACTTTTCCGCTGTCGACCTATTCGCCGGCCTCCTTCTAGAGCAGTGCTTCTCAAAGTGGTGGTCCGCGGACCTGTGCCGGTCCGTGGGCCATCCGCTGCCGGTCCGCAGATGTTCTCAAAAAAGGACAGAAAAAATTGTCAGTGCAGGGAAAATAGTGCACCGGTCCCTGGTGCAATGGAAAAAGTTCCTGCCGGTCCGCCATACTAAAAAGTTTGAGAAGCACTGTTCTAGAGTGCCTTGAAGGATGATTTTTTTTCAGGCTATAATGTCACAACACGTGACCGAACCATGTTAGCTTGCATCTTTTAATTGTCGCTATAATTGTTTCTTAAAGGCCCGCAATGGAGGCTATTCTGTCACAGACATACTCATTGGTCCTGCGTTCTGGAGAATTTTGTGCATACATTTGTTTGCAAATGCCTGCAGCTTGCTTTCAGTGTTTGACAGTAGTGCATGCCCAAGGCTATAGAGAGCTCTCGTTAAAACCATTGTCCTGTATGTATGTGATAATTTAACACTACAATACACACATAATCTTATTTATTGATTTTCGGAAAGAAAATAAAAGATTAGTGGATTAAATTCAGATTTACATTTAAGTCGATCGTCAAATTATGTTTGATAAAAACTGATGAAGTTAAACTGTTACTACACTTAATAGAAATTTTAAATAGGCTACAGGTAATCAGGTAAACTTTCAGATCCAAGTAAAGTTAATTTCAAAAGTTGAATTTATTTTTGTGAAACATAATAGTCATTATTGATAAGTAATTTAAAGTAGCAAAAAGCAGACTACTTTAAATTACTTATCAATAATAATTTGAAATTATTATTTTCAAATCGATTTAAGTCAGTGAATAAAACTGAAGCACACAAACAAAGACAAAAACAAAACTGAAATAGATTTTAAATAGGATTTTGTTTAATGGGATTTTCATATAATTTATGTTTACATACCATTCCTTATTTTATCTTCTAAATTACAGACGCTCCCTGCGTACAAAAGATTATTGCGTCTTACGCTTATGAATGGCTAGTCTCGAGTCTTTCATTTTTATTAGAGTTTCGAATGTTTTCCTGGTTCGCCCGTATATTGATAATATGAAATCAGAAAAATGTCAATGTTTTTATTCTTCCTTCTATAAACCATATTGCTTGGGGGCATGAAAGAAAGAACATTCCGATAAAGTTGTAAATTGAAAGATCTAACACAAAACTCTCTTACGATTTAAATGGAAAACAGGAGGAACAAAAAATAATAAGTTTAAACTTTGCATCCGTCAACAAGACAAAAAGACAATGAATGATCCCTTATATAGATAACCTAAGATGGCCAAGTGCTTCTGAGCAAGACAATGAATGATCGCTAATATAGATCTAAGATGGCCAAGTGCTTCTGAGCAAGACAATGAATTATCGCTAATATAGATCTAAGATGGCCAAGTGCTTCTGAGCAAGACAATGAATTATCGCTAATATAGATCTAAGATGGCCAAGTGCTTCTGAGCAAGACAATGAATTATCGCTAATATAGATCTAAGATGGCCAAGTGCTTCTGAGCAAGACAATGAATTATCGCTAATATAGATCTAAGATGGCCAAGTGCTTCTGAGCAAGCTTAACACATTGAATAGATTTTCAACTAACTGAGTTAACAGAGCAATAAGGAAACTGAACTCTGGAAAAGCACCAGAACCAGATAATATACCTGACAGTACAACACACTAACGTTGTTTAAACCTGAAGTGAGCAATTAGACGTCTAAACGTACTGAAGTATATGGCCAGTGCTGCGTCATGGCGGAGTGGCAAATGTACAGATGGTCCTAGTTGTACATGGGACAGGAGCTATGGAGAGTGACACAACCATATGGTCCTAGTTGTACATGAGACAGGAGCTATGGAGAGTGACACAACCATATGGTCCTAGTTGTACATGGGACAGGAGCTATGGAGAGTGACACAACCCTATGGTCCTAGTCGTACATGAGACAGGAGCTATGGAGATTGACACAACCATATGGTCCTAGTTGTACATGGGACAGGAGCTATGGAGAGTGACACAAACATTTGGCCCTAGTTTTACATAAAAATAAATAATGCAATAGAGCGCCCGAACATTTGTCGTTTTTCATACAGCAAATACATTAAAGGACATCGTACGACTAAAATATATCCCCACACAGCAGCATGTGAATTACACACAGTATTGAACCACTTCATGTAAAGTACGAAGAGGGGCAGAGAAGTTATATTATAGATGCTTAAACTAATCGTAGAGCTAGTCGAGTGAAATGCTAAAAGATAAATTATAAATAATGGAGACCAAATCATTGCCTTAAAAATAAATGTAAACTAGATGTAAGCTATGATATTGAATGAAAACACCATCTAACAAAGGACATGTCGCCCGGATTAACAATGGATTACAATCAAATTAGACTAAGCAAATGAGCCCCGACTCCCTTTACACTAATGTACGCAATGGTGGCTGATAAAAGTTATTGAAACAAGATGTCATAATAAACATCCCCTAAAAACAACGTTTTTGATATATGAGACATAACTAAAAGTATTGATTATGTTCAATATAATACGCACCGCGCGAAAGACTCCTGTGACATCGAGGGCTGGAGGGAACCTCCCTTGACCCGTGGAGGTCAACTATAGCAGACGGCTACATCATGCTACATAGAGATACATCGAGATAAACTAAAAATTCATTTAATTACTAATTATGGTACATTCGATCGATCTGAAATTTGACACAATGCATTTTAGGTGACACAAGTCTATGTGCAAAATTTCAGCTCGATATGATCACGGGAAAATGGTCATTTTTTACTTTTGTTTTTTTCCGGGGACGGGCGGGACCACGACAGACAGAGAGAACGACAAGACGGTGAATTTATAAGTGATTTAATTAAACAACCCCTTAAAAAAACGTTTTTGACTATAAATCCCTTATATATGAGAAATAACTAAAAGTATTGATTACGTTCAATAAAATACGCACCGACAGAAAATATTTTAAAAATTATATTCAATTTAATACGCACCGTGCGACAGACTAGCACAGGGTTCGGGAAACTTTTTGTCTCAGAGAGCCATAAACTCCGCAAGTTTTGAAAAGTAATTATGTGAGAGCCATACATTATGTTTAAAACTAAAAATTCAAGTAAATGTGTGCATTTTGTGTAATTTCAACACTATAAGAACAATAGTTAGGTCTCTGAATTCTTTTAACACAGTGTATCACCCGTCAAAATTGACGGAAATTTTCAAAATAAATACACATCAGATTAAAAAATAACGTAATACAGAACTTTCATTTATTTTATTTATTTTTATTTTATTCATTTATTTCCCTATTGAACAATTTTATGCGGACGTTCGAAAAGAGTTATTTTTTGGTGCAGTAATTTGGTGCGCTGCTTTCTAAAATTAGTAGCGTCACGGACAGACAGATGGGACAGACAGACGTGACAGTGATTTCAAATTATGTATATTTTTTATTTACTAGTGTATTACCCGTCAAAATCGACGGAAGTTTTCAAAATGTATATATTTCAGTTTTTTTAATTGTCCCTTTGCCTGAAAGCCGCATAGTAAATAATCAGAAAATGTAGAGACCAAGAGAGAAAAATTAAATCTCTTTTCCATATTGAACAATTTTATGTGGACGTTTGAAAATAGCGTGTGTTTTTTTTGGCTGTATTTTTTTTAAGGCTATTTTTTTAGCGGTGCGCTTTCAAAAATCTAGCTTTACGAACAGACATAGCATAGTATATGTTTTGATTATATATACGAAAATATGTGTTATAAGAAAACCTCCAAGCTTAGGCTTCGCGTTATATAACACTGCATGAATAATAATGATATAATCATGATAATAGTATATGCATAGTGAATTACACACATCATACGGTGATACTGCAGCAAAGAAGTTTGAAGTTCGAAGTGTTAACAAATATTGCTGAGGAGTCAGCCGGACATTAACTTGCGGCATTGAATAGTGCGCACCAATTATGAGTGCACCAATAATACAGCACATGGAGTTAAAAATAAATTTTGTGACTGTAATGTGATCCACATCAAGCATGATATGTGATTTGAAGCCGTTTAAGCTTCATTGATGATTATGACTTGTCAGTTTATTCGCCCATTTGTCCATATATTATTAGCACAACATTACCAAAACATGTAAAAAAATAAAATGTAATTTTTACATAGGTTAATAAAAAAGAACTATTTATTTTGCATGAAACGTAGTAAGCAAAGTTCGTCACAGGATAACAGAAAAGATTAAATTATCAACTGTTAATCATATTTACAATTTAATATACACGTGTTAGTAATTCACATAAACGTTTTTATTATTGTCAAGTCACCACCTTTTCAAGATATATTATGACTTGTCAGTTTATGCGCCATTTGGTCCATACATTATTACCACCACATTATCAAAAACATGTAAACGAAAAATTGAAACTATTTACAAATATGAATAACAAAGAACTATTTATTTTGCATGAAACCTTTGAAGTAAAGTTTATCACTGGATAAAATAAAATATTAAAGTATCAACAGTTAATCATCGTATATACAATTTAATATACACGTTTTTTGGGAATTGAAATAACCCTTTTCATTATTGTCAAGTCAGCACCCCTTCTAGTTCTATATTAAAAGCAAAGATTTTTTTTTAAAAATTAGTCTAAGACGCATTAAAATATTACATGTAAATAACAATCAAACAAAAACTATTGTGGGGAGGAGTCCGATTTTTAAATATGTTTTTTTTTAAACATGCAAATATGCAATCTCAAAGTGTATAACGGAAAAAAACAAACGCTAAACTGCAGCATAAGTTGACAAATTTCATTTGCAGTACTAAATAATGGCTTTGTAGTTCAAAACGCATCGAAACTTGACAACCAAACGACAGCCAATTGTAAATTTCATAAAGCGAAAATCGAATGTTATACATTGATATAGAAAATTAAATTTATAATTAGTACGTACATAATATTTACATGGACACATACACAAAAACTGACATTTAATAAATAAAAAAAATAATAATAATAATCACATCAAATAAAACATGACTCTTTTTACTTCGTACCCATCACACAATAATAAAAGCTCAAATAATGACGTCACGTCACAATATTTTTATGGCCAGAAAAACATTTTTTTAATCTCGAAAGCAACATTTTTACTTCTATATTTTAATTTTTTTAAATCGGGAGTTACCTCGCATAGCGTCACGGACAGATATGACAGACGTGACAGAGATTGCAAATTATCATATATACTAGCCTATCACCCGTCAAAAATTACGGAAGTTTTCAGCTAAAATCTATTTATTTTTAAGTGCGCCTATGGCGCCGACCTTTTTCAAAAGCCCAACTAACTTGTCCTTGTTTGATAAATACGAAATATTCAACTTTCTGAAATGTACACAAAGTATTTTATAATAGGGGTTTTAGGGCACCTACGGCGCCCCCTTTGTTTTTTTTATTTTATAATTAACCATCATCAAATATTAAATTTATGAGCTAAAACAATGACGTCATATAATATTTTTTACAGCGCATCTTTAATTTGCACACCTTTTGATGCATAGGTGCAGTAATTTGGTGCTCTGCTTTCTAAAATTAGTAGCGTCACGGACAGACACTACAGACGTGACAGAGATTGCAAATTATGTATATTGATTTTTACGCTCAATTATCGCTGACTGACTGTGGCCTAACGCTAAATCATAATCCTTTTGGTTTCCAGATTAACATTAACCAAACAACTTACGAACCTATGACGTCAGCATTTGTGTTGTAAACAGTGCTGACTGACTCAAAGAGTTTTTTTTTGGTGCGCTGCTTTCTAAAATTACTTTAAAAATCGTGTGGTGATTAGCACTGTAAAAAAATATTATATATATTCTTTGTGTACATTTCAGGAATATTTCGTATTTATCATACACGGATAAGTTACTGGGGCTTTTGACCAAAAAAAACCTATTTTAAAATACTTTGTG
The DNA here is from genome assembly GCA_944989445.1 of Ampullaceana balthica. Lineage (NCBI taxonomy): Eukaryota > Metazoa > Mollusca > Gastropoda > Lymnaeidae > Ampullaceana > Ampullaceana balthica. The sequence goes on along the minus strand of CALYLW010000641.1, from coordinate 73,246 downwards.
TACATTTAAGAAAGTTTAATATTAGGGGCCGTCCATAAAGTATGTCACGCTATTTTTGACCATTTTTAACTCCCCCCTCCCCCCTGTCACAAACTGACACAAATCTCGGAAACCCCCCCCCCTAAAGTGCGTCACACTTTCGAACATAAATTTAGTTTTTTATTTACAAAATAATTAAAATTTAATAGAAAACACCGTGACGTCAAACATAGCCGGACCCCCCTCCCTCCTGTCACAAATTGTCACACTTTCTTACACCCCCTCCCCCCTCTGGAGCGTGACGTTCTTTATGAACGGACCCTTGTGTATTTATCATACAAGGACAAGTTAGTTGGGCTTTTGAAAAAGGTGGGCGCCGCAGCACAAACTAGTATAATATATTATATTAGTTTGTGCTGCGGCGCCGTGGTGCCTGCGGCGCCCCCCCCCCTTTTTAAGGGCCCCTACGGCGCCCACCTTTTTCAAAAGCCCAACTAACTTGTCCTTGTGTGATAAATACGTAATATTAAAATTTCTTATATGTAAATAAAGTATTTTATAATAGTTTTTTTTTAAATTTTTATGTCAAAAGCCCAAGTAACTTATATTTGTATGATAAATACGATATATTCATGAAATGTACACAAAGTATGTATATAATATAGGTTGTGCTGCGGCGCCCACTTTTATTTAGGGCGCCTACGGCACCCACATTTTTTCAAAAGCCCAACAAACTTGTCCTTGTATGATAGATACGTAATATTAAACTACCTTAAATGTACACAAAGTAATTTAAAATTGAGGTTGCAGGGCGCCTACGGCGCCCATTATTTTTTGTTGTTATCAAAAGCCCAAGTAACTTATCCTTGTATGATAAATACGAAATATTCCTGAAAATTAAACAAAGCATTATATAATAATTTTTACAGTGCTAATCACCACACTATTTTTTAACTAATTTTAGAAAGCAGCACACCAAATTACTGCACCAAAAATAACTATTTGAGTCAATCAGCACTGCTTACAACGCAAAATTTTTAAAAAAATCAGAGTGATGTCCCTCAGCGTTAGGCATCAGCGATAATTGAGCGTAAATATTTATATGATATTTAAGGTGCGTATTTTATTGACAACACTTTTTATAAACATATTCCTGATCGGTGCGCATTATATTAAACACGTTTTATGAGACATAACTACAATTTTGTATTTTTTGATGGTCTTGCGCTGCGTATTATAATGAACATTCTTTTAGTTACGTATCGTACATAAAGGATTTATAGTCAAAAACTTAGTTTTTTTACGGGGTTTTTTTTTAATTAAATCCTTTATATTAACTCGTGGTGGCTTTCTGTTTGAACCCTTGCTCGCTTGCTTGCTTGTCAAAAAAACTTTGGATCGATTTTAACCCACTTCCTCGTAAACTAGCGAGCTGAAATTTTGCAGGCAGTTTCGTACCAATGATAAAAACGATGCATCAAAATTTTAGATCGATCGCTGGTACTGTAATTAAATTATTGAATTTTTAGATTATTTTATGTATCTCTATGTATCATATTTATTTTTGAGATAGACTGTCGCGGTGCGTATTATATTGAACGACCTTTTTTATTAATACTTTCGTTTTGCGCGATTTGGTGCGTATTATATTTGACAATACTTTTTATAAACATATTCCCGATCGGTGCGCATTATATTAAACATGTTTTACGAGACATAACTAAAATTTTGTATTTTTGGATTGTCTTGCCCTGCGTATTATAATGAACATTGTACATAACGGATTTATAGTCAAAAACTTGGTTTTTTCGGGTTCTTTTTATGCCATCTATCCAGTCATATTTTTATATCATTTAACTTCATATCTGTATAACTTAACTTCCTAGCTATCCATCTATCTAATCTAAATTATTTATTTAAATATGTATGTATAATTTGTCTGACTGAATTATCTGTGTTTTAACTAAGGGGCCGTCCATAAATGACGTCACCCACCTAGAGGGGGGGGGGATCACACTTTTGTGACGATGCGTGACGAGGGGGAGGGAGGGGGGTTGAAGAAATGTGACGTCACATCAAAAGGGTAACTTTAAATACAACTTCCACAGTAAGATTTGGTCGCTTACAATTTATTTAATGACTTTTTTTATTTTTTAAATATGTTTTTTATTTATGTTTTTAAAAACTATCAGTGCTTCTCAAAGTGCCGGTCCATAGGGCATCAGACGCCGGTTGGCGTAAGTTATGAAGAAATAAAAATTAAATCTAATTATAATCTTTCAAGTTTGAGAACCCACAAGAGAACATATAAAATTGTTACCCTTTGTCGTTTGATGTTGACATCAAAGCATTTGTGATGTAACCGCAGCTCCGTTTTTAAGGCGAACTTTTTTGCCCCTTACCCCAAAATATACAAGTTTATGTTTTTCGTTACCCCCCCCCCAGACTCCAGGTCCTGCCCACATGACTCGGGCGGGGATTTGGGGGAGCGTCGTTAGCCCCCCCCCCTAAAATGCAACTGGTGAGTTTTACAAGCATGATAAGTGTCTAAAATGATATGAATAGGATTATGTGTAGATATTTTAAGTAAAAAAGACGCGGAATATCCATTTATTTTTTTAGTTTTGGGGGGGGGGTCTATTTGATACAATTATAAACGTTTTAAGCTTGATATAATTGTTCCATTGTTTTTTGGTCTAACGCCCCTGGCCATTCTAGATATAATAGTATTCATTAACTTTATTGAATGCATCAATTCTTGACATCGCAATTCGAGAGTAGCACTGTATAGCACAAAACAACTTTTCTTCTTCGCTCAGTTTTTAAGGCATTAATTTTAAATATCACAGAAAGGATACTTGATACACTAAAGTCATGTGGATTAAGATTATTGTCACTCGTGTCAATATAAATGAAAGTAGTGTGGATTTAGGTGTCTTCATATAGTACGTAGGTAAGAAATCTACATAGTTGTCAAATTTTAAAAGTGCATTTTCTTGAAAGAACCGGTTCAATAGTAGGCATATGTTCAAAGCGTACACATACAAATTACGGTACACATGATGTATTTTAATATATCTAGTGGATTGTAGTAGATTTTATACGTCCCAAATGAGTCTGCATTACCCCCAAGAATTCCCTTTGACCCCAGATGGGGTAATTTACCCCTGTTCGCCGACCTCTTTCTTACGAGATGCCCGACAGTCAATTGAGGTGTTTTTGAAAAATACATTTTAAAAATATTATTTTTATATATTTTTTTAAAACTAAGAAGTTAACCGTGATGATTAAAAGTCAATGTTTAATACGTATTCATTAAAATAAAGTATAATCTAAGGATGTTAACACAGTTCGTTTTTTTGAAGACCGGTTAAACGTTTTTAAAAAAACGGACCGGTTCAATCGGATACCTAAAAATTAAAATTATAAAAGTTTATGTTAATATTATTATTAACCTGAAAAGAGCGGGTTCTAGCGAATTTATATGCCCACAATGATTCAGCATTACCCCCAAGAGTTCCCTTTTTAAACCGAATGAGATAATATACTGCTTTTCACCGACCCCTTGGTTAAACCGCCCGATAGCGGTAGCCATGTATTTTTCATTAGTTTATAAACTCCACAAGAGAATGCAACAATTTAAACAGTCCTCGTCCATTGGTGGCATTATATTTACAACTCATGTGTGAAGCACTTGAAATCGTTAAAAAAAAATGGGAAAAAACAACACACACAAAATATATATATATATAATTTTTTTTTAAATCGTGAGCTTCGGAGTAAAAAATTATGACAATATTGGATATTTTATTAATGTCATAGTATTTTTTAGTCTTCAACTTGCAGGAATAACTGTATTTTGCGACGCACAAGATGACACCCTACTTTCCTGTACAAATGTGGGGTTCGTACAGTACTCGCCATATTCCTCTTCCAGCGCATACCAAATAATTTTTTAGAAAACATGAGATTTGATATCAATGTGGTAATTTTAGATCAAAGTCCTTTGATGTGAATATACTTAACGTGTGTTACGATATTGCAATGCAGACCTGGACTAAATAAATACTTAAATGAAAAAAAAATGATTTGAAACATACTTATTTTCCAATAGAAATTAAGGTGGGTTTTAGTGGGAGTTTTTTAAATTATTTGGGGGGGGGGCGGGGGTCAAAGCTTTGTGACGTACTTTTGGAAGGGGGGGGGGCTAACTTTTTGTGACGACGCGTGACGAGGGGGGGGTGAAAAATCGGCCAAAATAGCGTGACGTCATTTATGGACGGCCCCTAACTATCAACAATCTATGTAATATGTGTCTATTATCCATGTTTTATTTATCTATTTATCTATTATTTATCTATTTATCTATTATTTATCTATTTATCTATTATTTATCTATTATTTATCTATTTATCTTTTATTTATCTATTTATCTATTATTTATCTATTTATCTATTATTTATCTATTTATCTATTATTTATCTATTTATCTATTATTTATCTATTTATCTATTATTTATCTATTTATCTATTATTTATCTATTTATCTATTATTTATCTATTTATCTATTATTTATCTATTTATCTATTATTTATCTATTTATCTATTATTTATCTATTTATCTATTCTTTATCTATTTATCTATTATTTATCTATTTATCTATTATTTATCTATTTATCTATTATTTATCTATTTATCTATTATGTATCTATTTATCTATTATTTATCTATTATTTATCTATTTATCTATTATTTACCTCTCCATCCCTCTACCATTGGAACGTAAAATCAGTTCATAGAATGCATTGTACTCAGGAGTGGGGAAACCTTTTTGTACATGAACCATGAAGGCCACTTAACAATGCATTGTCCCTCCTAGAGGCCGCGTTAAACATTATTTTGTGTGGTCATTTTATCCCTAGCCGAAATAATTTAATAGTAATGTAATAAAAGAACCTAAAAACCTAAATTTTAAAATGTACAAATATTCTGCAGAAGTAGGAACTTTTTATTCACCAAGAATTAAAAAGCAAATTAATAATTATCTTTAGAAAAAATACTAGCTTATGAGCATCGAAATTATAAATATACTAGTGTATCACCCGTAAAAAATGACGGAAGTTTTCAAAATAAATAGATTAAAAAATAACGTAGTACAGAACTTTCATTTATTTTATTTATTTTTATTTTATTCATTTATTTCCCTATTGAACAATTTTATGCGGCCGTTCCAAAAGAGTTATTTTTTGGTGCAGTAATTTGGTGCGCTGCTTTCTAAAATTAGTAGCGTAAAGGACAGACATGACAGACAGACGTGACAGAGATTGCAAATTGTGTATATTGATTCGTTTAGCTAACAAAGCACTCTTTGATCAAGTTAGTTACTTCTTTGAGCTTGCTTATTTTGGGGAAGATTTTTGATGTCAAGGTCTATCATAGTTGTCTTAGTATCAATTTATCCTTTAAATGCTCATCTATCAGCAGTGTTTAAATTTCAGCGAATTCTTGATTTGACTTTTTACATCAAAGGCCGCACTGGTTGGCTCAAAAGGCCGCACTGGTTGGCTCAAAAGGCCACACTGGTTGGCTCAAAAGGCCGCACTGGTTGGCTCAAAAGGCCGCACTGGTTGGCTCAAAAGGCCGCACTTGTTGGCTCAGAAGGCCGCACTGGTTGGCTCAGAAGGCCGCACTAGTTGGCTCAGAACGCCGCACTGGTTGGCTCAGAAGGCCGCACTGGTTGGCTCAGAAGGCCGCACTGGTTGGCTCAGAAGGCCGCACTGGTTGGCTCAGAAGGCCGCACTGGTTGGCTCAGAAGGCCGCACTGGTTGGCTCAGAAGGCCGCACTGGGTGGCTCAGAAGGCCGCACTGGTTGGCTCAGAAGGCCGCACTGGTTGGCTCAGAAGGCCACACTGGTTGGCTCAAAAGGCCGCACTGTTTGGCTCAGAAGGCCGCACTGGTTGGCTCAGAAGGCTGCACTGGTTGGCTCAGAAGGCCGCACTGGTTGGCTCAGAAAGCCGCATTTCTGCATTATACCATAATACAACAGCAGTATGACAAATGGGGTGGGACTGGTTCACATTATCACAGATAATTGTTAATTTACTTGGTCAATTTACTTGCATACTTCTGCTTATTATTGCTTGTTTGCTGAGGAAGGCGTTTTGCCTACACGTTCGTTGTTTTGTTGCGTCTTTTTAGGCTGACACATACCCTATTCAAGAAGTACTTGACAATAGTAATAACATCAATAGGGGCCATCCATAAAGTACGTCACGCTATTTTGATCATTTTAACTCCCCCCTCCCCCTTGTCACAAACTGTCACACATCACTGCCCCCCCCCTAAAGTACGTCACACATTCGAACCAAAATGTTGTTGTTGTTTTTTTTGTTAACAAAATAATCAAAATTTAATATAAAACAGCGTGACGTCACACATGGCTGGACCCCCCCCTCCCCCTGTCACAAACTGTCACACTTTCTTTTACCCCCTCCCCCCCTCTGGAGCGTGACGTACTTTATGGACGGCCCCATACATAAATAAATATCTTATTTTTTCAATTAACTGGGCGAATTTTCGAAGGACACTTCCATCAGGTAAAAGAGCAGACTTGAATTAAATATTACAAGATGGTTACCATGAAGGGAAATAACTGTTAATGCCCAAGAGATCTTCTCAACAAATCCAACTATCGTATCATCTCCCCTCCCCCCCCCACACACACACACTGACCAAATCGTTAGAGATATATTCTAATCATGTATATGTCGTTACGTCCGCTCGTCTCTGCGTACTATGTCGTTATTAAAGACGCGACTCTCTCCTTCCATACGATCAACCGGAGCAGCCGATAGATCATTTTATGACTAGACAAATAAAGACGAGCTTGTGTATCGATTACCTTAAACACGCCCGTAAATCGCCTGGTATTGTGAGATAGTATCGCTCCAACAGCTCTGCCAGGAATATGTTTCAAGAAGCCTGGTTTCAGTTGTGTTCATTTCAGGGGTCGATAACTGGGAGTGTAACTGTTACTGTCGATTAGGGGACTTGAATGTGGACCGAGGTAGTTATGTTTTCTAAAATTATCATTGATTTTTCTGTTTTAAGATATATATTTTTAAAGTATTGTAACTTTGTAAGAACGATTTAGCTATGAGATGGTGCATGTTGAAAATAAAAAAATTATTATCTCATGTTAGAGACAGTTGCAGCACATTCCTTACTTGTGTATTAACTTCCTATATGTTGCCACTGCCCACCGAACTGTTGCACCCATTGCACTCAAATTATTTGTTCCGTTCATTTCCAACGACCAGTTTTGTGAAAATCGTTTATTTTGTTGCACCCGACAAATGTTGTCACCTAATAATAGACCCATGATGTATTCGTGTGTTGAAAAATGTTTAGGGAACAAAAAAGTTAAAAATAGGCGACGGAAGGTATGCGGATTCTAGTTGCTACATATTTGCTCTTAGAATTAGCATCATCTGCCAAAACGCTTCTAAGGGAAATAAGTGAGGTGTAGAACTTTTGTACGGGAGACAACTATACCTGCAATAACGGGAGATGGGATACCTAGTCAGATTGGCAACTGGCGAATAATGAAGGAATCGAAACGTTTTACTTTGGAAACTTAACGAAGACAAATTCTGCACCTGTAATAGGTAGTAAGATAATGCTGCCTTGTTCTTCCACTGAAACAAGACAAATTATGAGGTAATCTAAGGATGTAAGACAATATTGTCTGATTTTGTCATTTAAACAAGACACATTCTGAGGTAGGCTGTAAGACAATTTTGTCTGATTTTGTCATTTAAACAAGACAAATTCTCTCGTTCACTCTCTTCATGTAAAAGTCTCCCATATTGTTTGATAAATCAATTGCAAATCTGCCTTCCACATATAGATCTATGAACAATCATGAGACGTTAAATACATATTTCTTTTACTCATTTTATCTTATTTTTTAAAAAAATGTTTTCTTTACCTTTACTACCTAATGATCTCATTAAAAACTCTTTCTTTTAACTGAACATCTAATGGGTCTCACTTTCTGGCCTGTCAAATATTTCTTTGACGCAAATACCAATTTATTTACTTTAATTATTATTATTAACATTGAGCTTTTCTTCTTCCTTGGGCCTTAAGTATATTTCTTTATTTCAGTTATCACTGCTCAGCCCCCTACAGCCTCAATGCTACTTAAGCTTACAGCTACTCCGAGCTTACTGGTACCCCAAGCTTACTGCTACCCCAAGCTTACTGCTACCCCAAGCTTACTGCTACCTCAAGCTTACTGCAGCGCCGGCTTTAGGCATAGGCAAACTAGGCAGCCGCTTAGGGCCTCCGATTAGTCTCATTATTAGTGGGGGGCCTTGCACAAGAATCTTTCCATATTTATTTTTTTTTATTTTTTCTATGACATTTAAGGCCACACAATTCACTCCGCCTAGGGCCTCCAATTCCCTTAGGTCGGCCCTGCTTACTGCTAACTCAAGCTTACTGCTACCCCAAGCTTACTGCTACCCCAAGCTTACTGCTAACCCAAGCTTACAGCTACCCCAAGCTTACTGCTACCCCAAGCTTACTGCTAGCTCAAGCTTACTGCTGCACCAAGCTTACTGCTACCCCAAGCTTACTGCTACCCCAAGCTTACTGCTACCCCAAGCTAAGTGCTACCTCATCATCATTACTATTTCAGCTCAAAGTGCCACCCCAGCCCATACTGCTACCTCACCCACCCACACCGACACACACGCGCGCGAGCGCGCGCACACACACACACACACACACACACACACACACACACACACACACACACACAACTATCAGGAACCAATAACTTTCTTTGAACCTATAGCCAATTCGGGGCCCTCTATTTCTGATTATTATTATAAGGAACATTGATTTTGGCATGAATATGCTGCGGCAACGTCTAGCCCTGAATCGTATGTAAAAGTTTGAGATCAAAAATAAAAAATTCCATTCCTTAGAAAGAAGCATGATATGGAATGAATTCATTTCGATCGCATTCAGTATCAGCCATTCATTTGGGTTGTAAGGTTTTTATTGGTTAGTTCGGTGACCTAAGCGGGTGGGGCGTCTGTCTCTGGTGAGGGTCGTCGTAAGGGCCCGGGGTGGGGCGTCTGTCTCTGGTGAGGGTCGTCGTAAGGGCCCGGGGTGGGGCGTCTGTCTCTTGTGAGAGTCGCAGTAGGGGCCCGGCGTGGGGCGTCTGTCTCTGGTGAGAGTCGTCGTAGGGGCCCGGGGTGGGGCGTCTGTCTCTGGTGAGAGTCGTCGTAGGGGCCCGGGGTGGGGCGTCTGTCTCTGGTGAGAGTCGGCGTAGGGGCCCGGGGTGGGGCGTCTGTCTCTGGTGAGAGTCGTAGTAGGGACCCAGGGTGGGGCGTCTGTCTCTGGTGAGAGTCGTAGTAGGGGCCCGGGGTGGGGCGTCTGTCTCTGGTGAGAGTCGTCGAAGGGGCCCGGGGGTGAGGCGTCTGTCTCTGGTGAGAGTCGTCGTAGGGGCCCGGGGTGGGGCGTCTGTCTCTGGTGAGAGTCGAAGTAGGGGCCCGGGGGTGGGGCGTCTGTCTCTGGTGAGAGTCGTAGTAGGGGCCTGGGGTGGGGCGTCTGTCTCTGGTGAGAGTCGTCGTAGGGGCCCGGGTGGGGCGTCTTTCTCTGGTGAGAGTCGTCGTAGGGGCCCGGGTGGGGCGTCTGTCTCTGGTGAGAGTCGTAGTAGGGGCCCGGGGTGGGGCGTCTTTCTCTGGTGAGAGTCATCGTAGGGGCCCGGGATGGGGCTTCTGTATCTGGTGAGAGTCGTAGGGGCCCGGGGTGGGGCGTCTGTCTCTGGTGAGAGTCGTCGTAGGGGCCCGGGGATACGAAAATAACATGAAAAAAATAAAATAATGAAAATATTTGATCTCCTGTTTTAACTATTGTACATTTTTGAGCTTGTTTGTGACGTGTGACAAAACAGGACATGGAATGCTCAACTAGAAAATTTCTTTGTAATAATTTTTATTCAAATTAGGAACATGAAAATTATTTTGAAATATACGCAGTTAAATATCTACATGAAGTTAGAATATTTTTTCTTGTTTCTCTACTGTTAGAACCCCACTTGCCTAATTATTTGAGTAATTTCGAGTTATCATCTAACTCAGTGGTTCCCAAAGTGGTCCGTACGGACCCCCAGGGGTCCGCGGAACCATTCAGGGGGTCCGTGGAAAATTAAAATTGATTTGGGGGTCCCTGGACAACGTCAGGGGGTCCGCGCAAGGTTTAGTATAAAAATAATAAAATCATGTTCTTTTTTATTATTACCGAAATAAAAATAAAGAACAATGAAAACTATAGTAGCGATTTTTAGGTCCTGAGTAAAATAAATTGGTTTGACCTAGAAACAAAAGTTTAACTACAATATTTCCACAGCTGTAACCAATCAAAATGTTTGGCTTATTGAAAGTTTGATGCCTGAGAAAGGTGAAGACCCTATATGTAGGTCATAAAAATACCATCTTTTAACAGAAATGACGATGATTGAAGGGTCGGGTAAATTTTGACGTGTCGGGAAGTTATATTTATCTAAAGCAGGAAGAATCAAGCTTTCCATTGATACCACATTTGATATGTTGGACGATACCAAATACAGGAATAGAAAAAAAACTTTTTACTTCTTCAAAATTCGACCAAACATTTTTTGTAGGGTTAGCAAAGTAATATTTTTAATATATAATGATATTTTTTATGTAATTAACATTAAAAAATTGCTTTAGAAACCTAATACATTAAAACATAGAAACACTTGAAAATAAGAATTTTTGCCGATTTCTCACCCCCCCCCCTTTCAAAGTTTGAGATGAAGCCAACTATTTAAGTTAATAACAAACATGGCATAGTGTGAGACAGACTTCCGAAAATAGTTTTATACAGCAATACAATAGTGTTGCTACATGCATAACTTGCCTACAACATAAAGTCTAAAAGAGTCGCACACGTAATCGATAATTTACTTGTATGTAATGCTGATAAGAAGTGAATAAACAAATTTTCCCATTCTTAGGCAAAAGAAGTTTAGTATTGTTAGTTGGAAGTTTTGATATAGTTGAATTTTGTATTGTTATCCAGATAGTTTACTTTTGAACGTATGTAAATATAATATTTGAATAAATTTGAAATCTTTTGAATCATTTTCAATATAGTAATGCCTTAACGTTAATAAAAAATAAAATAATAAATTTAAATAAAATGAAAAATAAATAAAAAACTCAGGAAGGGATCGAAAGTTTTTTGAAAAAAATTTAAATAGGATTTTTTCCTAACATCTTACGTAAAATAATTCTAAAGGGTTTTACTGCAGCGTTTCATTGGAAAATGTAATATTTAATAGTTAATTAAACTTTCAAATAAAACATTTTATATACAATTTTTCGTATAGTTTTGTGCCCTTTTTAAATAGATGAGTGAGCGACGAAAAAAAATGTAGACAGTACAGTGTTGCATATTTGAAGTATGGCTTTATTTCCTCACCAGAAAATAGTATTTTACCAATGTGTCTTCTGTGTAATAAAACTTTGTCGAATGATTCTATGAAACCTTCCAAGCTTAAGGAACATTTGATGAAAATACAAAGTGACAAAACGATAAAGATTTATTATTTTTTTAAAGCAGTGAAAGAAAAATATTTGAAAACCCCATCACTTCAACAATTCATGGGGACATCATTTAAGTGACATGACGATGGACTGCGTTCGTCTTATAATATTTTTTTTACTGATTGCAAAGTCTGGAAAGCCCAACACGATTTGTGAAGAACTTATTTTACCAGCTGTAAGTGAGGTGATAAGCACTGTGTTGCACAAACCAGCTTTCGACATCCCAAAAATAATTCCACTTAGCAATAATTCAGTCGAAAGAAGGATTGACAAAATGGCTCAGTGTGTAGAAAATTCTTTGTATGATTACTTAAAAACATCTGCATTTTCCCTACAGCTTGAGGAGTCCACTTTACCAGGAAACGAGGCTTTACTTTTAGCTTATGTAAAACTTGTAAAAGAAGAACAATTTTGCCAAGAACTGTTGTTTTCTAAGTGTTGGCAACCGATACGAAAGGTTTAACGTTATTTACTGAATTAAACAGATTTTTCGATGAAAAAGCTATACCCTTGACTAATATCATTTCTGTTACTACTGACGGTTCTCCAGCAATTGTTGCAAGATACCGAGGCTTTCTGGCATACTTAAAACAAGCTGTACCACATGTATGTTCAGTGCATTCATCGACATCATTTTGTTGCAAAAAATCTTAGTGAAGTTTGCATGGATCACTAGATTATGTTATTAGAGCAGTTAATAAAATCAAAAGGAATGCCATCAATGAAAGATTATTTGCTAAACTTTGTTTAGAAAACGATGAAGACTATAATCATTTACTACTTCACACAGAAGTACGTTGGTTATCTAAAAGTTCATGTTTAAATCGATTTTATGCTCTCTTTGATTCAATGCTGGAATTTGTGGAAGGCAAAGACAATGATTTGAGACAAAATGTAATTAACTATAAAAAAAATAATAACATAGCCTACATGACAGATTTATTTGCCAAATTTAATGAAACTAATTTGAAACTACAAGGTGACCAAATAAATTTAATCAAAACTAAAACCGTAATATCTGCGTTTGTTGCATAAAATTTTCTGTGAAAAAAAAACTTGGGGAGAGGAGAATGTTCTCAGTTTCAAAATCTTTCAAAATTGCAAAATAGAGATGAAGACTTGCTTGCCTACTGTCAACACTTAACGGCTCTTCTTGCAGACCTTAACCAAAAATTTGAAGACATTCTTCACATGGATACTCCCGACTGGGTGTTGAACCCTTTTGCTGGGGAACAAACTCAGATCCCAGACATTGATGATTCCATACTAATACAGGAGATACTTTTTAAATAAGCACAAATGAGGAACTTAAATCAATGTTTGAAGAATGATACCAAAAATTCTGGTTACAAAAAAGAGATCCCAATATTATATCCTGCATTATGGATTATTGTACAGAAGTTGTTGACTGCTTTCCCGTCTTCCTATTTGGTAGAAGGTGGATTCAGTGCCGTAATAAACCTCATCACAAACAAAAGAAACCGGCTAGCCATTAGTGCTCGTGGAGATTTGCGTTTGTTACTCACAAACATTGAGCCGGACATAAACAGACTCATAAAATCTCATCAAGTTTATTCAAGTCATTAATTTTTAAAAACATTTTAAACAAAAGTTATATGTAAATAAATTAATCTTCAACAAAATGTTGTTTTTTTAATTAGTAAATTTGTATACCTTGCATTTCTGTAGCGTTTTCATTTGGGGGTCCGTGGGACAGTTTTGAATGTAAAAGGGGTCCACGGGTAAAAAAAGTTTGGGAACCACTGATCTAACTTATCAGCAAACAGCGTGTTATGTAGACGTAGCGTGTGGGAAGATAAATGTCATTTATAATATCGCTAGAAAAATGAGTTGAATAAGTCATTACCGTGTTGAGTGTAAATTAATGTCAAGGCTGAAAATTGTTCAGTGGCCAAGTAGTGCAACAATTTCTGTGGTAAGGACTTCAAAATAAAAGAAGTTGTGGAGTCTGGAGTCTTTATTACAATCATGTTACAGTTTGCTACTAACATCATTACTGTTCAACAAGGGGAAATAATCAGAAATATTAACAATGCTGATGGGTAGGGCCACGGTTATCGTTACTTAATACTAACGTCAGGTAAGCCAAGAAAGAATTAAAAAATTGATGCCAAAACTTATCTTATAATAAGAAAAACCCGTAAAAAACCAAGTTTTTGACTATAAATCCTTTATGTACGAGAAGTAATTAAAAGAATGTTCATTATAATACGCAGCGCCAGACCATCCAGAGATACAAAATTGCAGTTGTGTCGTAAAGCATGTTTAATATAATGCGCACCGATCAGGAATATGTTTATAAAAAGAGCTGTCAATAAAATACGCACCTTATTGCGCGACAGAAAGGTTGTTCAATATAATACGCACCGCGACGCTCCATCTCAAAAAATAGCATGATACATAGGAATAAATAAAATAATCTAAAAAATCAATAATTTAATTACGGTACATGCGATCGATCTGAAATTTTGAAACATTGTTTTTATCATCGGTACGAAACTGCCTGCAAAATTTCAGCTCGCTATCTTGCGAGCAAGTGGGTTAAAAATCGATCAAAAGTTTTGGCGACAAGGTCGGTCGGTCGGTCGGTCGGTCGGCCGCAGACACCACGAGTTAATATAAAGGATTTAAAAAGGGTAGAACACGCAAAAAAAAAGATAATTTTAGACCATGAGGTCATTGCTATTTTTATTATTACTTTCTCGTAAACGGGACATCGGAGGAATTGTAATCCTGCACAAAATCGAAATCGAAATCTCAAAATCTCGATGTTTTACACCTTCCTGAGTCGGAAAAAACCAGGTGTGCAATCTTGTCTGCATGTGTAACTGTGTATGGGTAACTGTGTATGTGTAACTGTGTATGTGTAACTGTGCATGTGTAACTGTGCATGTGTAAATGTGCATGTGTAAATGTGCATGTGTAACTGTACAGGTGTAACTGTGTATGTGTAACTGTGTATGTGTAACTGTGTATGTGTAACTGTGCATGTGTAACTGTACATGTGTAACTGTGCATGTGTAACTGTGAATGTGTAAATGTAAATATGCATGTGTAAGTGTGCATGTGTAACTGTGCATGTGTAACTGTGCATGTGTAACTGTGCATGTGTAACTGTGCATCTGTAACTGTACATGTGTAACTGTGTATGTGTAAATGTGTATGTGTAACTGTGCGTGTGTAACTGTGTATGTGTAACTGTGCATGTGTAACTGTGTATGTGTAACTGTGCATGTGTAACTGTGTATGTGTAACTGTGCGTGTGTAACTGTGTATGTGTAACTGTGCATGTGTAACTGTGTATGTGTAACTGTGTATGTGTAACTGTGCATGTGTAACTGTGCGTGTGTAACTGTGCATGTGTAACTGTGCATGTGTAACTGTGCATGTGTAACTGTGCATGTGTAACTGTGCATGTGTAACTGTGCATGTGTAACTGTGCATGTGTAACTGTGCATGTGTAACTGTGTATGTGTAACTGTGTATGTGTAACTGTGCATGTGTAACTGTGTATGTCAACACGATAGATTGAAAACCCCTTTCAGTTAGGTGAACAAAATTTCATGTACATGGTGATGGGAGTGGTACATGTATATGTATTTTAAACTCTTATAAAAAAAATGCCAGAATATACATAAACCACGGTTAAGCGTAGGGCGCAATAATCATCTGTATAGAAGAAGCGTCTGCAATAGAAAAGGTAAGATAAGATAAGATAAGATAAGATAAGATAAGATTAGATTATTAGACCATATACGTCAGTTTCTATCAACTTTTGACCTATTTCCGGTAACCGGGAGCACCTCTCATAACGATTAATTCGCATAGCGAGGAAAATTATGTGAAGAAGTTGCTCCCTTAACGAGTGACATTTAGCATAACGAGTTACACAGAAAGGGGGCGTGTCCCTTTTTCCTTGAGATGAATCTTCCTTTCAGTGTCTTGCTTTTTATTGACATTGTGCCAGCCCCATCCTCCAGGCCCACAAGATGATATCATCCTCCAGGCCCACAAGATGATATCATCCTCCAGGCCCACAAGATGATATCATCCTCCAGGCCCACAAGATGATATCATCCTCCAGGCCCACAAGATGATATCATCCTCCAGGCCCACAAGATGATATCATCCTCCAGGCCCACAAGATGATATCATCCTCCAGGCCCACAAGATGATATCATCCTCCAGGCCCACAAGATGATATCATCCTCCAGGCCCACAAGATGATATCATCCTCCAGGCCCACAAGATGATATCATCCTCCAGGCCCACAAGATGATATCATCCTCCAGGCCCACAAGATGATATTCATGAAGAGTTTAATTTCATCAATATCCAGTTTCTGCCTCCCAACACAACTCCCTTACTCCAGCCTATGGACCAGCACCACTCCCAACACCCCTCCCTTACTCCAGCCTATGGACCAGCACCACTCCCAACACCCCTCACTTACTCCAGCCTATGGACCAGCACCACTCCCAACACCACTCACTTACTCCAGCCTATGGACCAGCACCACTCCCAACTCCCAACACCACTCCCTTACTCCAGCCTATGGACCAGCACCACTCCCAACATCACTCCCTTACTCCAGCCTATGGACCAGCACCACTCCCAACATCACTCCCTTACTCCAGCCTATGGACCAGCACCACTCCCAACATCACTCCCTTACTCCAGCCTATGGACCAGCACCACTCCCAACTCCCAACACCACTCCCTT
Organism: Ampullaceana balthica; assembly: GCA_944989445.1. Lineage (NCBI taxonomy): Eukaryota > Metazoa > Mollusca > Gastropoda > Lymnaeidae > Ampullaceana > Ampullaceana balthica. Next base: position 56,873 of record CALYLW010000641.1, on the reverse strand, counting down.
ACTCCAGCCTATGGACCAGCACCACTCCCAACACCACTCCCTTACTCCAGCCTATGGACCAGCACCACTCCCAACATCACTCCCTTACTCCAGCCTATGGACCAGCAGGTTATTTCTAACTTTAAAAAACTCTACACTTAAACACTCTTGAAGCGTTGTTTTGAAGTTACAGAAGAGAAAAATCTCACTCTAGAGAGTTTTGGAAATATTTTCACATCTTCGCTTGCCTCAAGATGATTGACAAGGCTTGGGAAGGGATTTACCAAGAGGAACCTCACTTCTAGTTGGAAAAAACTTTGGCCAGCAGAGAGTGGTGTCGAATGTGATTTTGAAACAGTACCTGTGTAGTCTAAAGTTAACGAGATCGTGTCATTGGCCAATATCGTGGGACTCGAGGTGCACAGTAACGATAGTGAAGAGCTTGTGAAAGAGCACAGTCAAGAGTTGACCACCCAAGAGCTTGTGAAAGAGCACAGTCAAGAGTTGACCACCCAAGAGCTTGTGAAAGAGCACAGTCAAGAGTTGACCACCGAAGAGCTAGTGAAAGAGCACAGTCAAGAGTTGACCACCCAAGAGCTTGTGAAAGAGCACAGTCAAGAGTTGACCACCGAAGAGCTAGTGAAAGAGCACAGTCAAGAGTTGACCACCCAAGAGCTTGTGAAAGAGCACAGTCAAGAGTTGACCACCGAAGAGCTAGTGAAAGAGCACAGTCAAGAGTTGACCACCCAAGAGCTTGTGAAAGAGCACAGTCAAAACCTCATTCGATCGATCTGAAATTTTGATACAATGTATTGTCAGCCAAGATCTATCTGTGGTAAATTTTGAGCTCTCTAGGACCATCGGAAGTGATTTAATTTTACATATTGAACAATTTTATGCGGACGTTTGAAAATTGCGTTTTTTCTGTTGTTTTTTTTTCAGTATTTTTTCAAGGCTATTTTTTTAGCGGTGCGCTTTCTAAAATCTGGCTTTACGAACAGACATAGCAGAGTATATATTTTGATTATAGATACGAATATATGTGTTATGAGAAAACCTCCAAGCTTAGGCTTCGCGTTATATAAGGGTGCGTGAATAATAATCTGTATAATAGTAAATGCATAGTGAATTTCACACAACATAAGGTGATACAACAGCAAAGAAGTTTGAAGTTCGAAGTATTAACAAATATTGCTGAGGAGTCAGCCGGACGTTAACTTGCCACGTTGAATAGTGTGCACCAATTATGAGTGCACCAATAATACAGCACAGTGCGTTAAAAATAAATTATGTGACTGTAATGTGATCCACATCAAGCACATCTGTGATTTGAAGCAGTTTAAGCTTCACTGGTGATTATGACTTGTCAATTTATTCGCTTGGAAGTGATTAACATTTGATTCAGACCAAACGTTTACACATAATTAAAATATATCCGTTGGGTTTATCTGTCCATTTCTTGAAATTAGATGAAGTCTCTCTTTCGCCCACCGGTGCCTTAGTCGTTGTAAACACACAACGGGACGGGGATTGCACGCACCTAGTGGAAAGGGGGTGGGGGGTTGTCTACATATTTGTGACGATGTGTGATGTGGGGGAGGGGGTGTTAGAGAAATGTGACGTCACATCAAAACTCGCAACTTTAAATAAAAGTTCCACTTACATATTTGATTTGTTACATGGTGTTTTACATGACTTCACACGTGTTACGATATTAGATTTAGAATGCAGGCCTACACTAAATAAATACTTAATGACAAAAAAGTGATTTTAAACATGCTCTTTTTGAAATAGAAAGTACAGCTTTTATGGAGGGGGGGGGGCGCGAAGCATTGTCACGTCATATTGGAGGGGGTGGTCTAAGTTTTTGTGACGACGCGTGACGAGGGGGAGGGGGAGTGAAAAATCTGCCAAATTCGCGTGACGTCATTTATGGATGGCCCCTTCTTGGGGCCGTCCGTAATTGACATTACGCTCCTAGAGGGGGGAGGGGGTCGACCATTTATGACGAAGGGGAGGGGTAGTTTAAGAAATGTCACGTCACATCAAAACGCATAACTTAAAATAAAAGTTGTACTTAAATATTTGTTTTAGTGAAGTAAGATGGACTGGATGAGGACAGAAGAGATTAATCTCAGGAGAGATGGTGTTATTTTCGGGACACGAAGAAGACGATGCCCCACATACCCTGGGTGTTGCTATGATGCTATCAAGGACAGCACAAGGAGCACTCATTGGATGGGAGGCCCATGGACTTAGAATTCTTTTAGCAACCTTTCGAACAAAGAAACGTAGCATCAACCTAGATGTTATACAATGCTACGCACCAACTAATGAAAGTGATGAAGGAGACAAAGAAGAATTCTATAATAGAGTAATGACCATAGTCCAGGGTCGCCCGCGGAGGAACATCGTCATCCTCATGGGAGACTTTAATGCCAAGATCGGCAATAGCAACACAGGGTACGAAGAGATTATGAGACAGCAAGGGATAGGCGAGATGAACGAAAATGTGAGAGGTTTGCGGACATATATGCCGCAGCAGACCTGGTCATAGGGGGGAGTATTTTCCAGCACAAGAGGATTCACAAAGCTACATGGGTCTCACCAGACATGAGAACGATGAACCAAATAGACCATGTATGTATTTGTAAAAAATTCAGGCGATCTCTCCAAGACGTACGTGTTAAGAGGGGAGCTGATGTTGCCTCAGATCACCATCTTCTTGTGGCCAGGATGAAATTAAAACTAAAGAGACATTATACCGAGCAAACAGCATACAGGACTCGGTATAATACCTCCCTCCTGAAGGACCAAGCCAAAAAGGAAGAATTCATAATATCACTATTCAATAAGTTCCAAGTCCTACAAGAAATACTTGAAGATGAAACCACCGAAGGGAAGTGGCAAAGCATGAAAGAAACAGTACAGTCAACATGCCAAGAAGTGCTAGGAAACAGGAAACAGGCACACAAAGAATGGATGACAGCAGGTACGCTGAGTAAAATAGAAGAAAGGAAAAGAAAGAAATCAGAAGTGAATAACAGCCGCACCCGAGCACAGAAAAACAAGGCCCAGAAGGAGTATGCAGATGCAAATAAGGAAGTTAAGAAAAGCATCAAGAGGGACAAGAAGGAATTTGTTGATAAACTTGCTAAAGAAGCAGAGGATGCAGCTCACCAGGGGAACATGAGGGAACTGTTTGATACCATTAAGACGCTTTCAGGGAAATTTAGCAAGGTAGAGAGACCAGTAAAGGACAAAATGGGAAACACCATACCAAGTGAGGAGCAACAGAGAGGGAGATGGAAGGAGCACTTTGAAGAGCTCCTAAACAGGCCTGAACCAAGGAATCCACCAGATATCCAACCAGCCGATAATGACCTGCTAATTGACTGTAATAGTCCCACCAAAGAAGAGATTAGCAGGGTCATTAAACAACTCAGAAATGGAAAAGCTGCGGGACCCGATGGCATCCCAGCAGAGGCACTGAAGGCGGACTTGGAAACCAGTGTGGATATGCTGCACCCTCTATTTATGAAGATATGGGAAGAGGAGCAAGTTCCTTCCGATTGGAAAGAGGGATACCTTATCAAGATCCCAAAGAAGGGAGACTTAAGCTCCTGCTCGAACTACAGAGGGATCACCCTGCTGTCCATCCCAGGAAAGGTTTTCAACCGTGTACTACTTAACAGGATGAAAAACGCTGTAGACCCTCTGTTGCGGGACGAACAATCTGGCTTTCGCACCAACAGATCCTGCACGGACCAGATAGCGACACTGCGCATCATTCTAGAGCAGTCACTAGAGTGGAACTCACCGCTCTATGTCAATTTTGTTGACTATGAAAAAGCCTTCGACAGTGTTGACAGGCAAACCATGTGGAGATTGCTAAGGCATTACGGGGTGCCACAGAAGATTACGGATATAATCAGAAACATGTACGAAGGGATAAACTGCCGAGTTATCCATGCCCAGCAGGTGACAGATGTTTTCCAGGTGAAGACTGGTGTGAGACAAGGTTGCTTGCTGTCACCACTCCTCTTCCTGTTAGGACTGGGTGGTGAAAACATCTACACAGCAGAAAAGGAATGGCATCCAATTGACCTTGTGGATCAACTGGATGATCTTGACTTTGCTGATGATCTTGCCCTTCTTGCACATACCCAACAACATATGCAGGAGAAAACAAACATTGTCGCAGCCACTTCTGCTAGCATGGGTCTCAACATTCACAAAGGGAAGAGTAAAATCCTCAAGGTTAATACCACCAGTACATCACCCATTATGCTTGAAAGAGAAGCCCTTGAGGAGGTGGACAGTTTTATTTACCTTGGCAGCGTGGTAAATAAACAAGGTAGTACAGATGCGGACGTCAAAATAAGGATCGGAAAAGCAAGAACAGCCTTCCAGCAACTCAAGAATGTTTGGGTCTCTAACAACTTTAAATTAGGCAGCAAGTTAAAAGTAAGGATTTTTAACGCTATGGTAAAACCTGTGCTACTATATGGAGCCGAGACATGGAGAGCAACGGCCGTAAACTTGACCAGAATCCAGTCCTTCATCAACAACTGTTTAAGAAGGATTCTCAGAATTCACTGGCCAGACAAAATCAGCAACCAGGAACTGTGGCAGCGGACAAAACAAAAGCCCATTGAGGAAGAGATTCTCCAGAAGCGGTGGAGGTGGATTGGTCATACACTAAGAAAACCTGCTCCTAACACAACAAAGCAAGCCCTGAAACGGAACCCACAGGGTAAGCGGAAAAGAGGCCGTCCAAGAAACACTTGGCGCCGAGAATTGGAGGCAGACATCAAGAGAATTGGCCTAGAGATGCCTGGAGGTCTCTCGTAGGTGGCCTATGCCCTTGGAGGAATCGCAGACGCCGACGATGATCAGTGGATGCCCCTCATGGACTAGAAGGCTCAACAACAATATTTGTTTGTTTACAATTTATTTAATGACATTTTACATGGGCTTCGCGCGTGTTACGATATTAAAGTCCAGCCTTACACTAAATACAGACTTAAACTTAAATGACAAAAAGTGATTTGAAACCTGCTGTTGTTGTTTTGTTGTTGTTTTGGGGGGGGGGCATTTTATGACGTAATATTGGAAAAGAGGGGGGGTCCTAACTTTTAGTGACGACGCGTGACGGTGGGGGGGTGAAAATCGTCTATAATCGCGGGACGTCATTAATGGACGCCCCCAAAGCTTTGACCCCCCCCCCAAAAAAAAGCCGCATTTTCAAATATTTAGTGCGCATTTTGATGTGACGTCACCCCTCCCGATTGTCACAAATGCGTGACCTTCTCCCCCACCCCCTTTTTAGGCGTGGGGCGTCATTTATGGACGACTTCAAAGAGTAAAGCCAATATCTTCTTTCTGACTCCGGCTTAATTTTATTTTCAAAAACGGTGAGTGAATTTGTACGTACGCATGGGGGGTCCGTAAAGTGTACGGGATGCAACGGGTGGAGGGGGGTTCAAAAATACGAATTTTGTGCGTACGTAATATATGGATGGCCCCTTAGTCAAATTTTCCAAGACGTTTGGGTTATTATTCTGGAGTGACATTTCAGAACACGTGTTCTGTAGAGCCACGTAAATGGACGTTGTGGCGGATTCGTTGTCTAGGGGGATCGAGGTCCGCCCTTGGCCAGATATAAACCACAATGCGTGATTTAACGTTAAAGTCAGAAACCTTCCGCTGTAAAAGTGCGGGTATATCTCTTGTTGAACAATAACTTCAAGTAACGAATGTAAGGAATCTAACAGTTTATTTAATTAGCAAACATGATACACCTTCTTTACATCGGTCCTCTCCATGTCATGTTCACTCTCCACTCTCTCAGACCAGCTCTTTAGTGAAATTCTGGCCAAAAATAAAGCGCTCAACGCTTCACTCCATATTCGGCCCAAAAAAAACAACTCTCTCTTCCTATCCTTTTACTCCTTGTGCGTCTTGGTGAGACGCACAATAGTCTGGTGCGCACACTGCATTAACTACAGTATTATATACCATTAAAACCAGTCATTCATTCACGAGTAGATTGATAATCGAAGACTGACGTTTCCGCTGCAACCCAATGGTCAGGCCAGACGTTTTTCAAATTTAAGAATTTGAATTAATTAAATTATATTTTGAAATAACTCATATGCTACTAGCGGGGTTGTTTAATTTTCCCTAATTTGTTTTATTGTAGTTTGTTCGGACTAGGACTGTTGTTTTATTGTAGTTTGTTAGGACTAGGACTGTTTTATTAATTGTAGTTTGTTAGGACTAGGACTGTTTTATTAATTGTAGTTTGTTAGGACTAGGACTGTTTTATTAATTGTAGTTTGTTAGGACTAGGACTGTTTTATTAATTGTAGTTTGTTAGGACTAGGACTGTTTTATTAATTGTAGTTTGTTAGGACTAGGACTGTTTTATTAATTGTAGTTTGTTAGGACTAGGACTGTTTTATTAATTGTAGTTTGTTAGGACTAGGACTGTTTTATTAATTGTAGTTTGTTAGGACTAGGACTGTTTTATTAATTGTAGTTTGTTAGGACTAGGACTGTTTTATTAATTGTAGTTTGTTAGGACTAGGACTGTTTTATTAATTGTAGTTTGTTAGGACTAGGACTGTTTTATTAATTGTAGTTTGTTAGGACTAGGACTGTTTTATTATTTGTAGTTTGTTAGGACTAGGACTGTTTTATTATTTGTAGTTTGTTAGGACTAGGACTGTTTTATTATTTGTAGTTTGTTAGGACTAGGACTGTTTTATTAATTGTAGTTTGTTAGGACTAGGACTGTTTTATTAATTGTAGTTTGTTAGGACTAGGACTGTTTTATTATTTGTAGTTTGCTAGGACTAGGACTGTTTTATTATTTGTAGTTTGTTAGGACTAGGACTGTTTTATTATTTGTAGTTTGTTAGGACTAGGACTGTTTTATTATTTGTAGTTTGTTAGGACTAGGACTGTTTTATTAATTGTAGTTTGTTAGGACTAGGACTGTTTTATTAATTGTAGTTTTTTAAAACTAGGACTGTTTTATTAATTGTAGTTTGTTAGGACTAGGACTGTTTTATTTATTGTAGTTTGTTAGGACTAGGACTGTTTTATTTATTGTAGTTTGTTAGGACTAGGACTGTTTTATTTATTGTAGTTTGTTAGGACTAGGACTGTTTTATTTATTGTAGTTTGTTAGGACTAGGACTGTTTTATTATTGCATGTTAACTGATATTTTTTTATTAATACGTTTTCGCGTATATTTATTTCATTGTTTTTCGTAATTTTTCTCTAGGTGAAAAATTTTTCCGTCTCTTTTGACACTTTTGTTGACATAAAATCGTATACAATTTGTTGCTAAATTGTGACGTATGGTTTGTAAGTTCAATTTTTAAAAAAATTTAATGTTTAAGCATTGACTTCAAACACTTCCTTACCAAGATTACACTTAATTCTAATTCTGATGGTATATTAATAAAATGTTTTTAATAGTATATTCCTTATTCCTCAGCCGGGTAAATTCTTGATGGCCTGTGAGCATCATTTCTAGCAAAAGGAAAACGGAGAAGACCACAGCCTCCACCAGTTCCTTGAACTTATAGTTTGATTTTCATGTTGCACATCATCATGCTCCAGGGCAACAAGAACAACAAGGATGTGGCAAACTGGTTCAAGAAACTGTTTCCTGAAAGTCACTACCGACCAGATCGATTTGTCAGAAAAATGGAACGTGTCGTTTCTAGAGTTGTGACACTTTCTGGGACTGATTCTTTGATGGATTATTTAGCAACGCCATTGAACCTGGATTCCTTGTCTCCAGCCTTGGATAAGTGTGGTATAACTTTAGCAAATGTATTTACACCTATTTATTTTGATAAAACAACCTGTAGTAAAGTTAAATTGACTAATCAAATTGTTATAGATTTAGAACTGTTCAGATCTAAGGAACGGCTGTGCAAATCACAATTTATTGTTCAGTGGCTATTAAATGTATTACATTATGATGAAAATGATTCAGAATATAACACTATAGTTTGGATCTCTGACATTTACGATTGCCTCTTTAAAAAGAAACTTTGATGATAATTGCTCTGAGGTATCACATTCATCAACTTCCTGTGGTTATAAAAGGAAAGCCATTAAAAAAATTATAGTTTTGTAATACTAATATTTAATATGATGTTATTTGAAGAAGAAGAGAAAAAATATATAATTTAAATCAATTTTTTAAATAATAGTGTACTAGTTCTGTGGTGGTTCTAGTTAAAAGGATTTTATGAATGAAAGTGCCTGAACTATTTCTTTTTGCCATTTATTCACAGAAATTGTAAGACTTATTAAAAATTACCTTTAATATGATGTTTGATATGTTGATTTTAATAATAAGGAGACATTTATTGTTAAATTTTTGTATCATTTCATGCTACTTTTAAAATCTATTTTTTATTGGGTTGAGCATTGATAATATTTCTATTTGTTAATTTTTTTATAAGTAGATATATCTGAGAATATTTTAAAACGCTTTTGATCCAATTGTGTTATGCCAAGCATTTTTATAATTTAAAAAAAACTTCATTATTTAAAAATAATGTGGGGTGGGTAGCTTTGAATTTATTTTTAAGCATGTAAATGTACTTAAATGCTATTGATTAATATTGCTCATTGTGCTGATGAAGATTATCTTTTATTTGATGTATGGTATCATTATTTATATCAATTGCATAATTTATTATGAATGTTTGAAGTAGTGCATTTTTTATAATCATGTACTAGTACTGTAGTGGGTACTAGTTTAAAGAATTTCATGAATTAAAGTGATTAAACTGTTTCTTTTTTTTCAATTCATGCACATAAATTGTTAAGCTTAATAAAGTTACCTACTTTAATTTGATGTATGATGTTTGATATATTGATTTTTTTGTGACGAGGTGACATTTTTATTGTTTCTATTTTTTTATCATTTCATGCCACTTTTAAAATCTATTTTTATGGGGTTGAGCATTGATAATATTTCTGTAAGTTCATTTTTTTATAATTAGATATATCTGAGAACATTTTAAAATGCTTTTGATCTAATTGTGTTATGCCAAGCATTTCTATTATTTTTTTAAAATGTTCAATTTTTTAAAATAACATGGGGTGGGTATTGAACTTTGAACTTATTTTAAAGCATGTAAATGTAGCCTACTTAAATGCTATTGATTCACATTGCTTATTGTGCCGATTACGAATATATTTAATTTGATGTATGGTACGTTTATTTATGTCAATCGCATAATTTTTATGAATTTTTTAATTTGTGCATTTTACGCTTTTTTGGTCGAAAAATATAAAAAAAAAGTACATTGTGAACTTTTTAATTATTTTTTTACTTTTGAATGAATCAATGTAGCTGCCTGAAAAAAAATGGGCTGCTACATTGTATACTTTGTAGATGGTAACTTGACCAATTCCTAGACATCTCAGTCAATTAAAATGACCTTTTTTGAAAAGTAAAAAAACACCATTTTTGGCCATTTTTCAACAAATTTAATAAGACTAAGAGCATAACTTTTTTGCTTCTAAAGATAACTCTGTAAACTTTTTTCTAAATGTCTTAGAATAAAAAGTACTATAAAATGAAATACACCAAAAATATCTACTGCTAAAAAATAAAATCAGTTTGGACTACCTAGTTACACACTATCGTTAGCTCGCATGCAAACCCCTTCTTTAGCGTTACTTTACTTTCAAGTGTAAAGCAACTATGAACATTTAAATTTGGACAATAAACGTAATATTAAGTACTGGGAAGCTATTTTAGGAAACACTAACGTCACATAATATTTCTGCATTAATTCCCTTTGAACGGTCGTGAATTGCCTTTTTAATACGTCTCGTTATTGTGCAATAGGTTGTCCCGGATTTAAAAATTAACGGGAAGTCTTTTATTTACGATTTAGACAATCGTGCAGTGTCCCGGCGAAAATAAAACTGACTATAATACAATGGCAAAGTCATAGATTATGTAGGTCTAATTAACAGTAACAGATAATTCTGCACTGGCACTAGACCGTTTTGTTCTCAGAGAAAACAGGAATGTGAGGCCTGACCTTTCCTTGACCTTAAACTCGTACACACTGTATTTACGTTACAAGTCACACTTAGACTGAGACAGGCTGTGAACGTGTATTGGGCCGTCATCAAGCTGTTAAACGCTCTACTCTACGTTATATATACTACATATGTCATTATCATGATGCTGCCAAATAATGCCTGTCTCTTGTGGCAGGTCTATAGTTGAGTAGCTATGTAGAGCTTGATTTATTCACAAATTCATTCAGTAAGTATTACTTACCTGCTTACCTAGACTTAGTTCACTTAATTAGATTTAGATCTAATTTACAAACCAGTAGAGTTTGCTTCTATAGTCTATACTCTCAATACCCAGGGGTCGGGAAACCATGGCTCGCGAGCCAGATGTGGCTCTTTTGATTGATGAATCTGGCTCGCAGACAAATGTTCCATTATTTTTTTAAAAAGTTTCTTCACACTCCTTTGATCTACAATTACCAATTACATATTAAAATTAATTGCATTAAAAAATAGCAGTAATAAAAAGTCTCCACACCTGCATGAACCTTAACCTCAGATGTATACCGTATCAACCAGACTCCAAGCCATGCAGGCTGCAGCACCATCGTACTGTTTACTGTTGAAATTACGCTTAGAGGTGTCTATAAATGAATTCCCGTTCCTAGTGGGGGAGGGGTCACACATTTGTGATGGGGGGGGGGTGTTTAAGAAATGTCACGTCACATCAAACACACGCAGGGGACGCGGTGGTCGAGTGGCAGCGCACTGGACTGTCGTACCGATGGTCACGGGTTCGAATCCGTGTGAAGGCAAGGGTTTGTTCCCGGGGCCTAGGGCGTCCCTGAGTCACCCCGCTCCGAATGGGTACCTAACACTACATGTAGTTAGGCGGCTGGGTAATGCGTGGAACCCACAAAGCCGTGGCCTGTGAATGCTGCATCACTTGCCAACAGATCATCTGTCATGGTCTGTGGACGCAACTATCTTCTGCATAGAAGGAGCGTCTGTATAGATAAGATAAGATAACACACGCAACTTTACATAAAAGTTTAAATATTTGATATCTTACAATTTATTTGATGACGTTTTAAATGGCTTCAGGCGTGTTGCAATATTAAATTTCAGCCTTACTCTAAATCCATACTAAATGACAAAAAAGTAATATTTGAAACATGCTAATTTTGAAAGAAAAAATACAGCTTTTATTTGCAAAGCTTTGTGACGTCATATTGGTGGGGGGTATGTTTTTTTGACGAGTGGGCGGGGGTGAAAAATCGCCCAAAATCGTGTGACGTCATTTTCTTGAATTGATAGTCTTCTTTATAATGTATGGCTCTCTCATAATACTTTTCAAAATATGTGACGTTTATGGCTCTCTCAGACAAAAAGTTTCCCGACCCTTGGTCTATACCAGTGGTTCCCAAAGTGGTCCGTACGGACCCCGAGGGGTCCGCGGGACCTTTCAGGGGGTCCGTGGAAAATAAAAATTAAAATTTGGGGGGTCCCTGAACAACGTCAGGGGGTCCGCGCAAGGTTTAAAAATCAAATAATAAAACTCATTAATTTTTTTTATTATTATTGAAATTAAAATAAATAATAATAAATAATATAGTATGTGAATGCCTTTTCTACTAATTAAATACTATCTTAGGTGCTATCCTTCATGGATACAATGTTTTACGTTTAAAAAAAAGTATTATAACTACTGTAATTCCCACATCTATAATCAATCAAAATACTTGGTTTGTTGAAATGTCAAGCTTGATGCAGAAGAAATGCCGAATTCCCTATAACTATAAGTAAAAATATACAAGTTTTTAACTTGAATCTGCGAGGGTTGCAAGGTTGTGTATTATTCGATGTGTCAGGAAGTTATATTTATCTAAATTGTATCGTATCATCAAATGTTTTCAATAGGACTTTACTGTAGCATTCCATTGAAAATAATTCTTAACAGTGGTCTGTTACAAAAGATAAAAGAATGAGTTAGCCCAAGGCTGGATTAAGACTTGATGGGGCCCTAAGCTATTGAAGGACCTTTTGAGGTCTAGATAATATATAGCAGTGACAAATATGAAAACAAACTTCCGGGGGCCCCCACGAAGGCAGGGGCCCTAAGTTATAACTTGTTTAGCAAATAGGTAATTCCAGAACTGAGTGAGCCGAAGAAACAATGCCGACAATATGGTCTTAATGGATATTTGAAGTATGCCTAAATGTTTGGAAACAGATACGAAGCTTGAAACGTTATTTAGTGAATTTTAAAAAAATGTTTGAAGTTAAAGCAATACACTTGAATTTCTGGCATAATTAAAAACATGCTGTACCAAATGTATTTTCAGTAAATTGAGTCATTCATCAACATCAAATATTTTTAAAAAATCATATTGAAAGTTTGCATGGATCACAACATTATGTCATTAGAGCAGTTAATAAAATCAAAAGGAATGCCTTCGATGAGAGATTATTTGCTCAACACGGTTTGGAAAATGAAGAAGAAGACTATAATGGATTATTTATTCACACAGAAGTACGCTGGTTATCATCACGTACATATTTAAATCGATTTTATACTCTGTTTGATTCATTGTCCAAATTCCTGGAAAACAAAGACTATTTACCCAACTTTAACAAAACTATTTTGAAACTACAACTACTACAAGGTAACCAATAAAATTTAATCAAAACTAAAAGCGTTATATCTGAGTTTGTTGCAAATCTTTTTCTTTGCTTACAAAACTTAGGAACAGGAGAATATTCTCAGTTTTCAAATCTTTTGAAATTGCCACATAGTTAAAGATTTGCTTGCTTACTGTCAAAACTTAACGGCTTTTCATGCGGACATTTTGTAGGCATTTGCCACTATAGGATATTTCCGACTGGCAGTTGAGCTCTTTAGGGGCCGTCCATAAAGTACGTCACACTCCAGAGAGGAGGAGGGGGTGTAACAAAGTGTGACAGTTTGTGACAGCGGGGAGGGGGGGTCCAGCCATTTGTAACGTCACGGTGTTTTATATTAAATTTTAATTATTTTGTTAATAAAAAAACAAATTTTTGTTCGAAAGTGTGACGTACTTTAGGGGGGGGGGTCCGAGATTTGTGACAGGGGGGAGTAAAAAAATTGCCAAAAATAGCGTGACGTACTTTATGGACGGCCCTTAGCGCATGGACAATCTCAGGTCCAAAACACAGATGAATACATACTAATACAGGAGCAGCTTACTGAAATATCCACAAATTAGGAACTTATACCACTGTTTGAACTAAGATACCACAAATTCTGGTTACAAAAACAGATCCAAATTTTATATCATGCATTATAGGTTATTGTACATAATTTTTTTGACTGTTTTCCTGTCTTTCTATTTGATAGAACAAAGATTCAGTGGCGTTATGAACCTCATCATAAAAAAAAACAACAACAAAAATAATAAAATAAACGACTAGAAATTGGTGCTCATGAGGATTTGCGGTTCCTACACACAAAAATTGAGTCAGGCATAAATACACTCATAAAATCTCATCACGTTAATCAAAGTTTTTTTTTCCAATTTTTATTTTAAACAAAAGTGATAATTTTAATAAATACCGTACATTTCATCAAAATGTTGCTTTTGTAATTTTTGTACTATGCATTTATAAAGTTTTGTTGTTTTTTTACTTGGGGGTCCGTGGGGAAATTTTGAGTATAAAAGGGGTCCGTGGGTCAAAAAAGTTTGGGAACCACTGGTCTATACTATATTACTATATTTGGTAAAATGATGAAAAATGATATTATTAATTAATTATTAAATTAAGTCTATAATATACATAATTGTCATAATGACAATGATTATATATAAATTATAAATAAATCCAAAACTTAGCCTTAGTGTCTTATACTTATAACTTATACTTATTATTTTATAAAAGACTAATAAAAATGATAAAACTAGACTTAAACTATGACTGACTATGTATGAATCTATGAATAATCATGGACAATCAATAATTTTCTGTTTATAGACTAACTATAGAAGGGGCGTCTATAATATATAAGATAACAGATTCAGCTTTATTATTTTATCACTTGTTCTATTATAATGTCAACAATATTATTATTATTAGGCAATTTCCAGTGGCGTGGCGAAAGGGTGGCTGGGGCATTGTTCCCTTTAAGCTGCATGGTGGGACAGATGTCTGACATACTGCGCAGCAGTTTATAATTTTGATAAAAAGGATAATGTAATATTTGTGTGTTTGGGGGCTTAAAATTATCCACGGAAGAAATAGATGCTGGGCAACTTGGCACACAAGATTTTTATTTTGCACTCAGACCAACGAAAGTTAGTGGGAACATTGGGGTAAATATGTCCCTGGGTGCCAAGGTACAGGGGCTCCAAAATTAGGCCACAACATCAAATTATAATAGGTGAACAATTATGAGATATTACTTAAAAGGTGGGCGCAAAATATCCTAGCTACATCACTGGCGATTTCTAACCCCTTCCTAAATGTTATCAAAAATTATGAATTTTCAAGAACTCCTTCTCACCCTAGTTTTGGATATCTAAAAAGTTAAAAGTAACTCCCTTATAAAAGATTCTGTTTTACAAAATATTTATACCGGTATATGTGAAATTAAAATACATATACAATTACAATATAAATATAAACTTCTGGTAACATCAAATTTATTACAACATTTTAGATAATTTCTTAAATACATTTACTGTGATAACTAAAATTGAAATTGTAGTAATGTATCATGTTAGTCAATCTCATAAGGTGAAAAAGACTCATCAATTGTGAATGATCAATGGGTTAGGTTAGGGAGCACAATACTTAAATTGCACTGTGTGCTGCAAACTGACCCACAAGTTTTAAGGCTAAAACCAAGTCATGTAATCTCATCCCTACGTATTACTGGAAGAATGACATTTGCTTTCGTGATCTCTATTATTAGTTTTGATCAAATGACCATCAGCAAGAATTGCCTTGGATCCTCAACGAGGCACTGTGACGTCATATTTATTTTGCCACCATGACCATCACAAGGCTGAATAAAAACGCCATCTTTATTTCAGTCCTCTTATTTGGATCAGCTGCTGCTATTTACATTTTGAGCAGGCAAGGTTTTGGTGAGTTTACTTTTGTTGTTATGGCACTATTATTATTACTATTACTCTGTTGATTTACATTTTTAGCAACAAAACAGGCCTTCAATAAATTTAAAGCTTCAATAAATTAAATAATAAATTTAATTGGATCTCATCTCTCAAAGAAAAAATAATTTGTTTTTACCTTTTTTCTTTCAGACAGCACGTTATGGAAGAGAAATTCAGATAAAGGTAATGTTTGTTGTGGAGAATGTCACTCTTTTTGTAAAGTTCATTTTCTAAATCTTGATATTTTCACTCATATTTTTAGGTTTATTGGTTTTACTTTACCTTCTGCAATCTGCAATAAAACCTATTTTATTAATGATCATGTTACTCTGCTGTCTGCTTACATAAATCTATATTTACCCCAACCCCGTAGATAATGCAGTCCAAGTGAGCTAAAATGTACAGGTGGATCACTTTAAATACTGAAATTATCCACTTACATTGCATGTGTAAATTTTTGTGTAATATAATATATCCTGAAATCAATAAATGATTGTCATTCTTGTCTACACTGAGGATCTTTGTAAACAAGCTGTAAAAGGAATCTCAAATAACTGCTATAATTTTACTGTTTACAAAATGAAGAGTCCACTTACAAAACCTACTCAGTCACTTTTTAGAGTTTTTGAGAAAAAGGCATTTATGTTTGAGCGACTTTGCAGATTTTGTAAAGTTTCATATTTTTAACAATAAAAATAAAATACAGCGTATCTAGTAGGTTTTTAATGACCAAAAGAATACTGTATAGAGTTTTAACATTTAAACCAGAAAATGGCAGTTACAATGTACTTATTTTTCTGCCAAAATCGACTTAGTAGTTTATGCAAGTGGACTCCTCAAATAGATACATGTAGTATCAGTGGCGGATTTAGGTTTGTCTGCGTGGGGGGGCCAGGAGAATTTCAGGGGGCGCCGCAAATTTTTTTAAATTCATTCACTTTGTGCAAATATTTATAGGTGCTGAGATAAAATTCATTTGTCTAAATTGCTGGTTCTGCAATGAAGATTAGAAATTTGATATGAGATTCACTCTTATTGTTATATTTTATGTTGAAAAAAAATTTCTGCTCACTTTAAATGTGAGATTTACTTTAATAAGTTTTCATCTTAAGAGACTGCTGCAGCTCAAATATGAAATCTAAGGTGTGTTGTTTATGTTACATACATTTTCAGAGTTGCCCTGTTGCAACTTGCTAGACAAAAAGAAACATCTAGTCTTAAGTATATAGGGTTAATCAATTGAATTTATGAAAATGGTAGTTAATTTGCGAGCTGTTATTTGTGACAAAATCTAAATTTCTCATAATTCTTTGTGTTTACTTTCAATGGCTGAATATCCTAGCAGACTTTAAAACAGAAAACTCAGCATAATAAGTTTATAGTCTTTGGGCTAAATAAAACATCTAAAACGTTTTGATAATGAGGTAGAATTTGATAAAAAAAATTTATAGGCCTCCAATAGTTTGTTGTACTATTTGCAAGATGACTTATCAGTTTGTTCAGCTTGCCATAAATAGCAGTGACAGTAACTCAAAAAAATAACTAAGTATTACATAATAAATTCTGCGTTGATAATTCAAAGTACATTATTTAATATTCTTTTTGTCTAAATCCAACCATTGCAATGAATCTCTTCAATAAACAAACAATTGTTTTATATTCAGGAGAGTAATAGGTCACAAATGCACTTTATTTTTAAAAAATGTTCATAATTAATAAAAGGCCTAAATAATTAAATAAATACTTTATCATATACATAATATATGCATATATCATATGTAGGATAAAAAGATGACAGTAAATTATGAAATTAGTTCCAAAGAGAACAACTTATTTTTACTAATAAAATTTTAAGAGCTACTGTTTTTTGTTCTTGTAATAGTTTTTTATCTGAAAGAATGATATGAGTTATTAAAAAATCAAACAAAACCTTAGGCTTTATAAAAAGGAACTTTAACAAATGTAATAGAGATATAAAACTAAAATGCTACCTCACTTTGGTGAGACCTGCACTAGAATATGCATCTTCTGTATGGGACCCATCCACCAAAGAAAACATTGATAAACTAGAACAAATTCAAAAAAGAGCTGCCAGATTCATTACTGGAGAATATTCGAAACTGACAAGAGTAACACCATTAGTTAAATCATTAAACCTTGAAACACTAGAGGATAGAAGAACCAAGAGCAAAGTAGTAATCATACATAAAGCAATTAATTCTAATTTAGAAATACAACACAAAGATAACTTAATACAACCCTCAGATAGACATAAGGATAAAAACACCTTTCTTATTCCGTATGCAAGAACAAACACATACAAGTTTTCCTTCTTCCCGTCCGGAATTCGGGCGTGGAATGGGTTGCCTGAAGAATCCAGGAAAACCAACACTTTATCAACATTTAAATCTCTAATAAAAATGCAGGACTAAACACAAACCATAGATAAGCGTAGGACGCAATAATCTTCTGTATAGAAGGAGCGTCTGTAAACAGATAAGATAAGATAAGATAGCTGGCAAAATAGTTCAGTTAAAGACCAGGTAATCTGATGCTAAAAATAATTAAAAACACAGAGACTTTGGTTGAGCGGATTGGTCAGGATTAGTAACACACACACACACAAAGAGTGCCAATAATATTATACTTATAAATGAACTAAACAATTTACTTCAGAATTTTAAAGAAATAATTTATCACTGAGCATCAACTTAAGGTTGAGCATCAAACTTTGGGAAAATCAATGAACTTTACACAAACAATGATTTTAAGTTCCTTTAATAAACATTTAAAACTCTAATAAGAATTCAGAACTAAACACAAACCATGGATAAGCATAGGACGCAATATTCTTCTGTATAGAAGGAGCGTCTGTAACAGATAAGATAAAATAAGATAAGATAAGATAGAGCCCAGAACACTATATCAATTGCTTTCTACGTGATTTCATTGGTGTAAAACGATTTATCGTTGATTCAAAGTCAACGTTCTCAGCTAGATCACGTTCAATTGAAATTAATGCCAATCCAGACAGACGTTCGTTTGTCATTGTTGAGCGCAAATAATTTTTGATGATTTTCAATCTACTGAAACTTCTTTCAGCAGTAGCACATCTAACAGGAAGATTCAAGTATGGTAAATTTTATAGAGTATTGGCAAATTAGGGAGACCTGATGCCATTTGTTTTTCAGTCAAGAATGGATGAACCTTTTTAAGTTATAGTTCACTAGATAATGTGCAGTCGTTTGGTACATGCAATTCTTTGAAGGTCTCATATTCTACGATTGCTTCTTCAAGATTAATGTCATGTTTGTAAATTTTGCATAAACTTTGAAAAGAATCTTTATTTTCTTCCGAAATTTGTGGTGGATCAATACAATAGAAATAAGTAACTGTGCTCTAAAAGTTATTAAATCGATCATCTATTTGTGTTACAAGTGTATCCATGATAGTGAAGTACGTTTCAGATTTAAAGCGTGTAGTTGTAGCCATTTTATCTCTGCTAAGTTCGCCTGCCATACTTTTCTGCAATTTGCTTTTCTTTAAATTCTGTTTCAACATCTAGTTTGGAACATTTTTCGTTAATAAATTATTTGACATCAACATTCAGAATTTCAAAAGCTTCATGGCTTCTCATTTCAATAAACTTATTTCTTCCAACATCTTGCAAAGGCGTTGCAAGTAGTTTAATAGCACGAAGATAACTTTTGTACAAATAGCATCAGAAAAGAAAATAGTTTGTTACTAAAACAGATAGTCCCATAGCTTCTGCTCTGACACTTCATTTATATTCTTTTGATTCCTTTCAATCAAGTGTGGCTAGAATAGCAAAGAATGATCCAAGAACTGCATGCCTACTGCTTGCACATCTTGTATCAGAAAGTCGTTTCAGAGTATCTACTGTTGATTCATATTGAGATTTCTGGTGTTCTTTAAGAGTATGTAGACGTGGTAAACTAGACGTAAGGAATGCATACAACCTTAAAGCTATACCGAAAAACAACTGTACATCAGCGTATAGTAACCAAATTCAAAACATGGGCACAACAATTGGGTGAAAGTTTCTTTATTTGAGTTTGAAGGCCACTCTTAATTCCAGAGTATGCCTGACCTCGACAGAGTGTGATATCAATGTTTCGCTTTTGTAGTTCCGTTAAAATCTTCTCAGCAAATGCGGCAGTATTTCTGTTTAATAAAAGTATAAAAGCCTATAAATCTTTCCACAACATGTCCAGATTTTAAAACTGAGCGTAAAGAAACTGTCATCTGATCAACTGTAGATATATCAATGGTTGAATCAATAATTAAAGAAAGGAATTGTTCAGACTTAACTTCATTATCAATTGGCACCGATGATTCAGATGCGAGTGATTGAATTAAATCATATTGAACATCATGACTTAATAACTGGTGTTCGTAGGGGGCGCTAATGTTCCCATTAGAACTTACTAGGGGCGGGGCTTGGTAGACCTTGGTGGGCGCCCCTCTGCCTTCAAGTTCAGCGGATGACTTTCTTATCGTTAGTCATTCCATTTTTATTGTGGCTTTAACGTGGGCTAGATCCTTAGCCCCTCAATTTGTGAGGCGAGCGCGCATTGACTTCGCTATCCAGCCGCTGTTTACCAAAGTATAAAAGCCTATAAATCTTTCCACAACATGTCCTGATTTTAAATAACTGAACGTAAAGATAAACTGGCATCTGATCAATTCTAGATATATCAATGGTTGAATCAATAATTTAAGAAAACAATTGTGTTGACTTAACTTCATTAACAATTGTCGCCGATAATTCAGATGCGAGTGATTGATTTAAACCAGATATTACATTTTCATCATTTGAAATACGATATTTAGCTACCAGTTTGGTGTTGATTAGA